>CP092864.1:160259157-160283067 GCA_030710605.1 Cordylochernes scorpioides
AAATATATAAAAAAAAAAGAATTATCTTAGAATATAAAGCCCAAACAATAAATAGGATTGGCAACATTGGCTATAGCGCATGCGTAAATCTCTTTGTAGAAATATAAAGGTTTTGTTCATTGATCGGGTCGGATTTTGTAATATCTTCTTTAGAACAAAGGAATAACTAAAATTTTGTTTTAAATTGAAAAAATATTTTACCGAGACATTAAAAATACTAATAGCGTATGGAGATGAAACAATTTCAAAAACCAATTACATTTATGGTACAATAGATTTAAAGATGGCCGTCAGAGTATCGAGAATGATCCAAGGTCTGGGCACCTCTCAACTTCGACGACGGAACACTACAACCAGCACGTTAGTGATATAATTTATGGTGATAGAAAATAACTATTGATATAATAGCGGAAATAGCTTGAATTTCATTTGGTAGCGGCCAGAGCTTTGTTCATGAACATTTGAACATGAGAACACTTTGTTCCCCCACATCTGACCTTAAAATAAAATAGAAAACAGATTAGATATTTGTAGCGACTCAATTTATAGTGGAATTAATATACGATATTCTTTAAAAGCAACAATAACAGTGGGTATTAAAAACCTGGTGCTAATTAATGATAAACAAAGAAACAATCACTTGAATGGCACACTCAGAATTCTCCTCAGAAGAAAAAGTTATACTTGATCGATCAAAGGGCAAAGTGATGATTATTGTTTTTTTTTTTTTTTGTTCTGTTTTGTTTCTGACTACTTGGGAGTTGTACATTTTATGAGCCTATAATCGAGAGGGAACTTTTATCAATAAAAACACATACAATGAAATACTCTGGTGCACCTTAGAATTTCAATACGAAGGAAAGGGAACCAACTCTTTCATTCACATCAATGGAAGTTGCTTCGTGGCAACGCCCATGCCCAAAAAGCCACCTTGGTTATGGATTATTTAGCAAAGCATTATGGGCTGTTTTATCACATCTTCCTTATTCTCCAGATATCTCCCCCTGTCATTTCTTTTATTTTCCTATGTTCAAACTTGCGTTAAAAAGAAGACGCTTTTCGTTATCTAAAGAGGTTATGGAAATGCGACGGCTAAAACATCAAGCTCAGGAAATTTGACTATAAAACCGGTTCGAAATATATTTTTGATGGCTGGAGGGCGGACGTTATTCCATGAGATCCACACGGGAAACTGAAAAGCGTCCACCTAGAGACCATGGTTTCGGGCTAATGGTCCTCTTCAGTCCAGAGCGGACTTTATTCCATGAGATCCACACGGGATCTAATGGAATCTTGACAATCTGCCAAAGAGGTGTTTAGCTGTCAAAGTGGCATAGATGGAAATCCTCCCGGCAAAATTTCCATCTATATTTTAGCCATAGATATGGCCCAGCCACTTTGCCAGCTAAACACCTTCTTGGGAGGCTTCTTGAGAAACCAAGAAATGGGTATTTAAGGCCAAATTTGCGCAAATATGCTTAACACGTGAAAGAAAAATAATAGAAAAAAATTGAAAAATATTTTTAATATCAACACCTGACCCATTTATTTTTTATTTTTTCTATTGTTTTTTCATGTGTTAAGCGCATTTACGCAAATTTGGCCTAAAATTCTCATTTCTTGATTTCTCGAGAAGCCTCTGGGACTAAAATTATTTTTGGTCGCAGTGGTACAGCCTACTCCACGCTGACGAGCGCCAACAGCGCGAAACGCGTTCGTGGATGGCTTTTCTTGATATATCAAGAAATTGGGTTGGCTAAATATCAGGGAACAGGCTAAATTAATGTTTAGTAGATTTCTGTTCCACCAGACGGCGCTCTGCCTTCTGTAAAGCACATGTGCTCCTGGTCAGGATATGCTTTCTTTATTTTTAATATACATATATGTTCCATAGTTATGAATAGTGAAACAGCCCCTAAATGTAGATACAATTCAATGTGTATATATATTGTTACGACTCTTCTCAGCCGTCGATGTTTGAGTGCAAGGTTTCTGAGAAAACAATGTGGGTTCGTTTTGGATACAGCTTAGTACTATGGATATATTCCCAGAGCTTTAAAAAGGATATTAGTAAATATACATAGTAGAAGAACTTGCCTTCGATGTCTGCCCCGGGTAGGTTCCTCCTCGTCCTTCTTTGCACCGTCCTCCTCTTGTTAATCCACACGGTCCCGGAGCCCACTTCCCGTCGCCAACTTGCCGCGTCTGTCGTCACCGCCGTTCTCCTTGCTGCAGGTCCCGTTGTCACCAGACAGACTTCTCCCCCCAGACTGCCATGTCTTCTCGGCGTACAAACCCCCGGCAGACCGGCCGCTAACTCGGCTGCTTGCTTCACGACGACACCAGCTGGACCCCCTCCTCTGGAATTTGTCAATCAACACTTCCTTGAAGGGGCCCTTTCATACCTTCTTCTCTTGGCTTGCCCACTTATTCTCTTCTGCTTCTTTGCTGCACCGCTTCAATATTTAGGATTATATTTCAATATACACTAGATTTTCATATGTACCATAGTTAAAAATAGTGTAATAGCCCCTAAGTGTATATACAATTCAACGCACCAGCTTGGCCATCATATAATCACAGACATATAAACAAAGTTTTATTGAGAGTTCCTCGCACTAAAAACTGGGCGAGTCAAAGCTATATGTATATATATATATAGTAATTTTTTATTTTTGGGAAAAAGAGGAAAAGTAAAATGTTAAGAACTACTGATTTTGAATTAATTTTGAGTCAGAACAGCAAGCTAATCCTGTATCAAATAGTATAGTTATGAGAATTTTAAGATTTATATTTTTTTTTTGTAATAAGTAATTAGTTAGAATATATTATAATTAAAAAAAGGAAAAAAATAACACCAGCAAAGCATCGGGGGTTAAGCGTCATAGGCTGGCTTAAAAATTAATAAGCGAAGAGAAGGTTTTTTAGAAAATAGCAAAGACAGAACCATGATAATAATTTTCCAAATATAAAATTAAGCTAATTGGAGAGAGAGAAGTATATATATTTATTTATTTACTATATTTTCTCTCTTGATGAAAGAAGATAGATTATTGTGATTTTTTTTATAAGCTTATTTTAAAAACAATCTAGTGTACAGCTGGAGGACACGATATAAGATAGACTATTAAATTATTGTGCCAGTTAGGAAGGATGAAAACCTTAAAGGTTAGACCAGATGAAAACCATAACGGTTAGACCAGATGGAAAGAGGATGGTACTCAGGCGGGCCTCTTCAGATGAAGACCTGAGCAGCAGTTTCAGCCCTATCTTCATTACTGCTAAACCATACCTCTTCGACCAAATAGAAAGTAAATTTAGGTTGGAATTGAAATGGGGTAATAGCTGAGCTGCAGATATAACACAAATCAACTAATGAAACTGAGCAAGTATCATTTTCTGTATTTTCAAATCTAATTTAAAAAAGTGTTTTTTTTTTTTTCATTTTAGAAGTTAAAACTGGAAGAAAATAAAATATTAGAACTATAAGAAAAGGATATATATATTCTTTTATAATACTATCAAATTAAAAACTGTGTGTGTCAATATGGGAGGGGGGAAGCCAAATTTATTAGATCAAAGGATTAAATCCTTTGTCTGATAATTTCAATTAACCTGTCTTAGAAAGGGCAGATAATATCAACTTAATCGTATCCAAACTTACATTTACGTAGTTCAAAATTATAATCCAAGATGTATTTTTCTCTACAATATTTTTTAAACTATAAAAAATAATAAATTCTTAGAAATATAAGTTAATACGTCTTGATCCCCTCTAATCAGATGTATGTGTCAATAATGAATCAATGAAGTTAGTGTCGACAGACCAGGGATTGAATCGTTTGTCTAATTGAGGTAACTTCAGTAGAATTAAAAACAAAAAGAACCAAAGGATTTTTTTTATATAGGATCAAGTCTACCTATACTGTAATTACTATTCATAATCTAGCATGTTCTTATTCCTCTAGGTATTAGAAAAGGAGTGAGGAATGAAGAAAAACATATTTTTTAAAATTAGAAATACAGGAGGGTGATAATAATTTTCTAGAAATATTAGATAATATGAGTCATTTCAAATAGATCAGCAGTGTGTGATAACAATGCTAAAGAGAAGTATTATTCAATAGGCCTATGTCTGGATCCTTTGTTTGATAAAAGCTAGTAGCTAGTAGCTATAATTTATTCAGTTCCCCAAACATAATCAGATTGAGACATACTTTTCCCTTAGTGTTAAACTATAAATCAAATTGGGTTTATTCATTTTGGATATAAGGACTGTAAGATACTGTTAAGAATTTAGTAATACAGTTAATAGATTATTACAATTACAGGAAAATATGATCCTATCCAAAGCCATTAATAATGTGCGTCGACAAGGGAACATGAAAATCTAACATTAAAGAGCATAGAAAAATAAACTTTGTCTGATGTTGGTAGGTTCAAATTATAATCCAAATTGTGTTTATACTCTCTAAATAATGTAACTGCAGGAAAATAATAAGATATTAGAAGTACGAGAGAATAAAGACTAATTATAACTAGAAGAATATACGATTAAATTCAAATAATTTAACAATGTGCGTTATACCATAAAGGGAAAGGTCAGCTTCATCAGACAAAGAAATAAATCCCTTGTCTGAAGATGGTAAAAATGCTGCCCCATAATAACTCTCATCATCAATCTACATATATCAGTCATAACGGTTTGTATATTCTCTATTTAGTCCTATTTATACTTTTTCAATATAAGTATTATATATGTGGACCAGCACCTGTTATTTCTGCTAAATAAGGAAGTTTAGGAATTTAAGTTTAAGTGCTTCATTGTATAACGAATCAAAAGTTTTACGAAGGAGCATCTTTTATTATACTTATGCAAGCTTTCGAACCTTTCGGTTCTTCAACAGGCGTGGCTAGTATGACTATACTAACAGGGTATAAGCGCGCTTGAGCCATTATATACAACATTGTTGTATATAATTATACGGAGTTTACCTGTAGAAATTAAGTGCTTCATATCAATTAAATTGAATGTTCATTCTCTATACTATTCTCTTTATACAAGTTCTTTGTTCTAAGTCCAATTAAAAGGGAGGAAGAAAATAAAACAACAAACAACAAGAAAAAAAGGAAAGGAGAGAAAGAGGAGGGGGAAAAATAAAGAAATTCTTTGAAAATATTTATAATAGCTGATAAATACAATAAATTAATGCGACAGCATTTCTTATGTATGTTATGATTTAAAAGTATTTACCTATAATTAAATTTTCTATTATCTAGATTAGTGGAATGCAGTTAGTATTAGTGAATCCAGAGAGATAGATGATGTAACTCATGTTATTTGCGTCATTGTCATCAAGCGAAAGTAGTATTTAGTCAGTGTTAGCACGTTTTCTTTGAAGTTTCTTCTAGAAAGAACGAGCTGACTCAATTCGATTCAATTCGATTTATTTCAAACAACAAAAGAGAATTACATTACGATTTAATGCGATTTAGTTGTATTTATAACACAAAAGAAAACAGAAGAAGAAAAAAAACAACAACAAAAATGATGATAAGTAACAATAAAATTCTATGTATATGAATTATAATTAATTAATAAAATACAAATTTATTTTCCAAAAGGTTACAAGTTTTTCTTCAAAAAGTGTAGCGAATGGTCAGTCTATTTACATATTTTTATTTACAACTTCAATAAATGACAACAGTAAAAGTAAACAAAGATATTTACATTTGCTATCATGACTCCTGGTCAGTGCTGTGGCCCTTGCCGTTATGGTCCCCTGATGTCCTGCAGCTCTCCAGCAGTCTTTCTAGGTATAAAATACAATAATAATAATAATAATAATAAACCTAACATACTCCACCTCGGTGGACTAACTTAATCCTCAGCAAAAGGTAATGGTACTATTTTAGAGACAGTTCTAGTAAGGCGTTCTTGGTGCTTGGTCTTCACCTCGACGACTCGAACTTTTCCATCCGCTCCCGGAAAGACTTTGGTGATGCGACCAAGGCTCCAATACATTGCTGGTGGTGATATGGTATCCTTGAGCAAGATGTGGTCACCTTCCTTAATGTTAGGTGAGGATTTTTGCCATTTTAGGCGTTGTTGCAAATTGTTGAGGTATTCTCGATTCCAACGTTTCCAAAATACATTTTTAATTTTTTTATTTAGGCTCCAGCGATCGAGGTAGTTTATCGGAACATCATCATCATCATTAGACTCTGAAGGGGCAGTTAAGGGTCTCCCGATTAAGAAGTGTCCTGGTGTAAGAGGATTAAAATCGTCTGAATCTGAGAGGACAAATAGGTCGCGAATTAAAACAAGCTTCTATTTGAGTTGTCAGAGTACTCAGCTCTTCAAATGTGAGTATCTGAGACTTTAAGCATCTGAGAAGATTAAATTTGAAGAATTTTATTACAGCCTCCCAGATACCTCCGAAATTTGGGGCGGAAGGAGGTATAAAATGCCAGTTGATTCGTTCATTAGATATTTTTAAATTGTTGAAGCTCTCAATATATCAAACTGCTCTCAGAGAATGTTGTTAGCTTCCCTAAAGTTGGTCCCGTTATCACTAAATATATCAGAAGGTTTTGCTCGACAAGAAATAAACCGCTTGAGAGCTGCGAGGAAAGCCGCTGAAGATAGGTCTGATACAATTTCTAAATGAATTGCTTTTGTGCAGAAACATACAAATAAAACAACATATGATATCAATTTTACTTTGGATCTTTTGATGTTTGATTTCATCAAAAACGGTCCTGCAAAGTCGATTTCAGTTTTAGTGAACGGATTTGATTTCACAATTCGGTGCATAGGCAGATCTCCCATGATTTGCTTGGTAACTTGGCGTTTAGCCCTGAAACACACCAGGCATTGGTGGATTATTTTCTTGACCAAACTTCTGCCTGCAAGAATCCAATATTGTAATCGTAGTGCTGACATGGTCAGTTGAAGACCAGAATGTAAATGATCCAGATGACACTGTCGCACTATTAATTCCGTGATAAAATGATCTCTTGGCAATATTATTGGATGTTTTTCATCAAATTGCAGATTTGAATGACGTGATCTTCCTCCAACCCGTAATAGTCCAGATTCATCAATGAAAGGATTCAAAGATAAAAGCCTTGAGTTAGTTGGTAAAGATTTCTTTTGTTTGCAACAGGTAATTTCTTTGATGTCCTTTCTTTCTTTCATTGTAAGAACATTGGACATTGAATACAAATCTATAAATCCATGCTGTAATTCTAACAAGTTCGTTGATATTTGAGTATTTGAAAATGAAGTCTGAAAAAAGAAGATTAGTGGAATGAAAAATGGAGAAGTTTTTTCGTCTTTCACCTGATATTTCTTTCGGAAAATCATATTGAGTTTGAATTGGATCTTCAAAGTTCACATCCGAGAGCCAAATTGGTCCTCGCCACCAAAGAGAGTGATCCACCAGCTCTGAAGGAGTTATACCCCTGGAAGCGCAGTCTGCAGGATTATCTTTCGAAATGACATAATGCCAGGAAGAATGTAAAGTCAATCTTTGAACTTCAGCAATCCTATTTCCGACAAATGGTTTCCAATGTCTAGATTCAGATTTAATCCAGCTGAGAACAATTTTGGAATCAGTCCATAAAAATACTCTATCAATTTGTAAGCATAAAGAATTGCGAATAGTATCATATAAAGTTGCGAGAAGAAGAGCAGCGCACAGCTCCAGCCGTGGTATGGATTATCATTTTCAGAGGAGCTACCCTCGTCTTGGAAGCAATCAGAGAAACTTTCACTTGGCCCGATTTGAAATGAGATCTTATATAAAATACTGCCGCATATGCAACTTCTGAAGAGTCTAAAAAACTATGAAGTTCAACAGAAAGTAAAGCTCCCCTACACGAAAATTATCTAGGAATTTGTATTTTATTTAATACGGATAATTCCTTTTCGATTTTCTTCCATTGAGAGTGCAAAGTATCAGGCAAGGGATCATCCCAATTCAACTTCTGTTTCCCAAGTGATTGAAACAAATTTTTAAGACGAATAATAACCGGGGACAGCCAGCCTATAGGATCAAAGATTCTGGAGATGTGGGACAACAAATGTCTTTTAGAATTCGTTTGTTCTGGATTGTCATTAACAAGAATCTGAAAAATGTCCAAGGAAGGATTCCAACAAATACCAAGTATTTTGACACATGAATAACTCTCAAAATCCCGAAGATTATGCCTATCTTCAACCTGTTCTGAAAATCCAGAAAGGACCTCCGGGATGTTCGATCTCCATTTCCTAAGAGAAAATCCGACTGATGAAAGAAGATTATTGACTTCACGAATATGACATGTAGCTTCTTCAATTGTGTCTGCACCAGAAAGCAAGTCATCAACATAAAAATCGGTTTGTACTATTTTTGAGGCCACTGGGAAAGTTGACACCTTGTCCCTTGCAAGTTGATGTAGGGTGCGCATGGCAATATAAGGCGCACAAGACAATCCATATGTCACAGTCAGAAGTCTATAATCCAATAAAGGTTCTGATGGATTTTTTCTCCATAAAATTCTCTGGAAATCACAATCCCTAGAATCGATTCTTACTTGGCGATACATTTACTCTATATCTCCTTTATAAGCTATTAGGCGAGTTCGAAATCTTATCAGAATGTTGAAGATATCCTTTTGCAGTTTTGGTCCTACATGAAGAAAGTCATTTAGAGATTTGCCATTGCTAGTTTTGCAAGATGCATCAAAAACAACTCTCAATTTAGAGGTAGTGCTTTGCTCCTTAAAAACACAATGGTGAGGTATATAATAACATTGTCCTGAAGGTGTATCCAGCTCATCACTGGGAATAAACTCCATATGATTGATTAAATGATATTCGTCCATGAAATCACAATATTGTTTTAGGATACTTGGAGATTTTCGTAATTTTCTTTCAAGTGATATAAATCGTTTCAGAGCATTGTTCCTAGATTCACCAAGAGTTGGCAATGTTCTAATTGGTAGCCCAACAGAGACCTTCTATCTTCCAGAATTTTGAGGTTATATTAATATATATTTCTTCACACGAAATTTCTTCTCTGGTTAAAGATTTGGCAGAGGGTACTGACTCCAGCTCCCAGAATTTTTTGAGAAAATCATCTTGTTCCTCCGACGCGAACATAGTTATATCTTGATTGGAATTTTCACCTGACAGTATTATTTTACCTGTAACTATCCCAATTTGGATCCGCACGCAGTGGTTCCAGATAAATTTTGGAATCTAACCTTCCCGTTAAATAAGCATGGAGCAAGCTCTGCTCCTATCACTGAATCAATCTGGCTAGATTTGTCAAAATTGGGGTCAGCCAACAGAAGATATTTCAAATAAGGCCAATTATCCTTTTCTATAAAGAAATTGGGCAATGCTGATGTGATCTTATCAATGACTATAGGATTGGCGTTGAATATTAGGTTTGAGAAATGTGGGCTAAATTGGAGATAGACCTCACCCATTGATTGTTCTACAAGTTTGTTTCCCAAACCAAAAACTGTGGTTTTACATTCAGCAAGAGGAAGATTTAATTTCTTTCGACAACTATTTGTTATAAGAAACCTTTGAGGGCTCTATGAGGGCTCCACATGTTTGAAAAACCCCGTTTTCCGATTTGACCTTCATTAAAGCCGTAGAGAATAATATCCGATCATGACTTTTGTTGTCTGCAAAACATGAGACACTGGCAAGGGTCAATGGAGATATGTCCGCAACAGGACTTAACATTTCCGGTTTGAACTGATGCAAAAGAGTATGATGTCTCTTATTACATGATTTGCAATTTTGCGTGAAGACGCATGACGATACTCTATGGTTAGATCTTAGACAGTTGTAATATAGATTATTATCTTTTCCAAATGTCCATCTTTCAGGTAACATCATACCATTAAACTTAGGACATTTTAACAAAAAATGTTCACCTTTACATAAGACGCATGACTTGACTCTGCTATCTATACTAGAGTCAGAAGCAAATGTTGCTGAATGAGAATGAGTGGATTTATTCATTTTGTAGAATTGTTTTGAATTTTCTTTATTCTGAAAACTCCCGAGACTTCCAGCAAATCTTTCCAGGAAAGAAATCATCTTTTCATACGATGGATATTCTTTCTCAAGCAAACTCATCTCCCATTCCTTTCTTATTGAACGATCAAGTTTTGATTGAATTATATGAATTAAAATCATATCCGATAAATTATTACGTTCCAATCCGAGGATAGAGAGATTCTGGATGCTTTCGTTACAAGTGTCTAGGAGATCAATTAAATCTTTAGTCGATTCTTGTTTTACATTTTTTAGATCATACAAATTTTGAATTTGTTTAAAAGCCAATTCACTTTTTTGTCGAATATATTGACCAAGGTTTGCCAGGCAATAGGATAATTTTCATGAGAAATATTGAACGCCCTAATAAGTCTAGCGGCATTTCCTTTTAGTGCAGAATTTAAATATTGAAGTTTTTGAAAATTTCCCAGTGTTGGATTTTGATCAATAGATATAATAAAAATTTCCTTAAAACTCAGCCAAAGTGAACTATTACCACTAAAGGTGGGCAATTGAAATTTGGGAAGTTCTAAATTTGGTTCACCAGAAAATGTATTTTTATTTGAATTTCCCAGCGATCTATTTATTTTTATCAGAATTGATTTTAGACTTTGCATCAAAGGATACCTTAAATATTTCTTCAGCATTAATGCCTTTATATTTTACTAATTTCACATATTGATTATCAAAGCTAGCTTTTAAATTTAACAAGACTTCTTTATTTTGCATAAGTGCGTATTTATCATTGCCTTCTAAATTATATTCTACCTCTGCTTTTATCAATTCTAAACTTTTAATCAGAGATTCAAAAATTAAGATTTCTGTTTCCATATTTTAAAGTTAGTATTCAAAACCTTACCTTTCTTTATTTCTATGGCTTCTAAGAACTTTCTATTTCTTCTACTTCTTTCCCGGGTTTCGGCACCAAAAAATGTTAGCACGTTTTCTTTGAAGTTGCTTCTAGAAAGAAAGAGCTGACTCAATTCGATTCATTTCAAAAACAAAAGATAATTACATTACGATTTAATGCGATTTAGTTGTATTTATAACACAAAAGAAAACAGAAGAAGTAAAAAACAAAAAAAAAAGATGATAAGAAACAATAAAGTTCTATGAATATGAATTATAATTAATTAATAAAATACAATAATAATAATAATAATAATTAAAACCTAACACAGTCAGTATTGCTGTTAACATTATTGTAGATCGTTCATTTATATGTATTGAATTGCGGTTCATGTTATCAACTTAAAATTCAATATATGTATGTTACAATTAACATCACAAGCAAATACTACTCACCCAGATGGAGACGGTTAATGTTTATAAATAAATTTTCTATTTTAAAGTTACCGGAGAAAAACAAGTTTGAATATCCGGTCAAAAGTTAATTGATATCTCATAATGAAATTTTTAAAGTCATTGAAGTTGAAATTGTGAGAAAATATATTTTTGTGAAGATATTTTCTGATTGCTAAAATGTTAATTTTTTAAATTGTATTTTGGCTGAATCCATTTTTTTTAAATTCATCATTTAAGTCTCTAATTTTACTTATAAATTGTTTAATTTGTTGTTAATTCTGTAGATTCTTAAAAATTGTCCAAAATAGATACCTTTGGTGCAATTTTTTTATATATTTGAATCTTGTCTATTATATTTAATTATGTTAAAATCGAAATTTGATCTTTTGTCATATACTTCTATACTTTTTCTTTTAGATTTATGTATAAATCGAGGAAGTTGACTTTTTGAATAAATTTGATTTTTTAATTATTTTTTAGATTTAGATATGGAGGATAGTTTTTTTTTCTATTAATTTTGAAAAATTATTATTATTGAATATAAGAATGTCATCTACGTATCGGAACAACCACCAGTTAACTTTGTTAAGAGAGAAGAATTCCCTCTCATACCAAAATAACAGGAGGTTGGCCAATAATGGACTATATGACGTACCCATTGGTACTCCTTGTTTTTGATTATAAATTTGATTTTTTATTTGGATATAATTGATTTAAGGAAGTTTCTGAAAGTAGTTTTGCATTATTGTAGTTAATTACAATGGTTTTGTTGCCATTGTGAATTAAGGGTATATTGAATGTCTTGTCAATTAAAAATTCTGAAAATAGATTTATTATTTTGAGTTTAAGATCTTCCAAAAAAATTCCCCAAAAAAAAATCAGAAAAATATATCTTCTTTCATCAAGAGAGAAAATAGAGCAAAAAAAAACTTCTCTCTCTCTATTAGCTTAATTTTATATTTGGAAAATTATTATTATGGTTCTGTCTTTGCTCTTTTCTATAAAACTTTTTCTTCGCTTATTCCTTTTTCACTCAGCCTATGACGCTTAACCGCCGATGCTTTGCTGGTGTTATTTTTTTCCTTTTTTTTATAATATATTCGAACTAATTATTTATTACAAAAAAATAAAAAAACAAACCTCACATGTTTAAATAAAAAAATATATATACAGTGGACCCTCGGTTTGCGAGCATAATCCGTTCCAGAGCCATGCTCGTACTCCAAAACGCTCGTAGTGCGAAACTAATTTCTTATTTTTAATAATTGAAACTCGGGCAATTCTTCTTACTACGAACAATTGCACAGTTTCCCACATTTTACATATTTCCCGAATCTGATCTGAAGGGAGGGATCCCAGTGAATTTTCACCCATCACGATTACGGGCAACCATCACGAGTTGCTCGTAATGCGAAATTTCACTCGTAATCCGAGGTAAAATTTTTCAAAAATTTTGCTCGTACTGCGAAAAGCTCGTACTCCAAGGTGCTCGTAAACCGAGGGTCCACTGTATCTTAAAATTCTCATAACTATATTATATATTGTTACATCAATTTTAATGCGCCTTACATTTATCCAAAATATTCTATGATCTATATATATATAAATGAATGTATGTGTGTGTTTGTGTGTGTCTGTCCTTTATGCCTGACCAAACCACTCATTGGAACGCCATGATACTTTGGGAAGTTATTTAGTATAGTACTGGGGAGGTTTCTAGCAAATAAAATTTTTGAAATAACTTTTCGCCTAGAAATAATCAAGATAAATATTCTAATTTATCTGTTATAATTCAACAATCTGCTCTAAATATTATCATGATGATACGACTATTTTGTAATGTAGAAAATTAGGAAAGACAAAATTCAGGATGACACGGCAATTTATTTGAGAGAAGAATAATGATACAATTCCAAGGCAAGATACTATTCCTTTAACTTCCAATTAACGAGGGAACCAATTAATATTGATTTTATTCAACTTATCGAGTATTTTTCAAGGGACCGGGAAAAAATGTTCACTTTATCGAGAGATTCGTTAAACAAACCTTTACTCGGGTAAAACCCGGGCGAAGCCGGGTACATCCATACAAGAATAATGATACAATTATAAAGGCAAGATACTATTACTTATACTTCCAATTACCGAGGGAACCAATTAATATTGATTTTATTCAACTTATCGAGTATTTTTAAAGGGACCGGGGAAAAATGTTCACTTTATCGAGAGATTCGTTAAACAAACCTTTACTCGGGTAAAACCCGGGCGAAGCCGGGTACGTCCGCTAGTATTTAATATTTATTTAAAACAATATTTAGATTATCATCATTCTTTTTTATAGTTTCATTCCTTTTGTAATATTTATTGTACATATCTTGATTGGTTATTGGTGCGAGAGAGGACCTAGACGAAGATTGCGGATCGCGACCTACAAGGAAGACAAGAATAAATAAACGCAATAACTTTAAAAGGTAATTTATTTATATTTAATTTTATTTATTTACTTTTATTTATTTGCTTTGACTATGCAAACCCGCTCGGGAAACGTGTATAACACCAAGAAGGAAGAAACGAAGGTCGACGACCCTGCAAAGCTGCAACTTGGTGCAACAATTGGTAGAGATGCTGGTTCCGATCCAGTTGCTTTGAACCCCAAAATAGAAATTCCGAAGTATGACGGGACAGAAGACCCTGCCCATGGAAATAATCCCTCGAAGAGATTGGTTTCCTCTACCATTGGGCAGACTACATAGTTGCCCGTTATGCCGCCATGAACATGACGGAAGGCGCTAAAACCTGGTTGAATTTACACAAAGCTAGTTTCACGAGCTGTGAAAATATTAAAATCCGCCTCATTCAGGATTTTTCTCTGGACGCGAATAAAGAAGAACTTAGAATGAAGCTCAACAGAATGCAACACTGGAATGAACCAGCAATCAGGTTCGCGGAATACATCATAGTGTTGTGCAACAAGGTTGACCCCGCAATGGAAGAAGAAACAAAAATCGAACATGTTATTGGAGGACTGAAAAAAAGAGTACTCATTCGCGCTATACCTGAACTCTCCTTAAACGATCGATAAACTTCTTGTCGTGTGCAAGAAAATGGATTATTTTGAAAAGAAGTATCGGGAACGTGTGGAGAAATCCAGAAACCTATAGAACGGTCCACGCTATTCAAGACCTCAACAACAATCGAGAAACGTGCCGCCGACTGCCACAAGAAACTACCAGACCACTTCCAGGCCCCAGGCCCCTGTTTCCAATAATTACAAGAACGACTCCCCTCCTACTCCCAGGCAGTATCGAAACAACTTTCCCCAGCCCTCTACCTTTAGACGTCCTTATAATCCAAACTTTGTGCCTAAACCAAACCTTCAGAGAAACACCTACAATAAGAGTCAAGAAGTGAGCAAAAATAGGACGGAAGATGGAAGACCAATCTGCTTCAAGTGTAACAAGCCTGGGCACGTGGCACGTTATTGTAGGGTCAAGTTTATAAGAATCCTAGAAGAGGATCAAACAGCTACCCAAGAGAAGTTCGAAGAGAAATGCCAAATGAATGAAATATCAGGTGAATCAGGACCTCGGCTTTATGCTGATGTATGTAATAGCACACAGACAAATATTCCTACCCGAAATAGATATTCCGTGTTGGAAGATTTAAACTAAGCGTCGCGCCTGAATCTGTCAATCAAAGCAAGTCGACCATAAACGGAATCAAGAAGTTGGACCCTAAATACAAATTAAAAATTCATGTGGACAAGATAGGGACTTTTGACGCTTTGGTTGATACAGGCGATGACCTCTCAGTGGTCGACCTCAGAACGGCCCTCGATACAGGCCATGGTATAAGTAAACTCTCAAAAACTTGTGCAGGACCCGATGGAAAAAAATTAGACATAGTAGGAAGTATATTTTTAAATATAAAAATTGATGACAAAGCATTATCACACAAATTTGTGATATTGAAAACGCATTTACGGACATTAATTCTTGGAAGAGATTTCCTTAAGAAAATGAACGCGAAAATAGATTGTAAGCAAGAAACTATAAAATACGTTGTGACGAATAATCATGACGAAAGCAATTTTGAAGTGTTGAAAATAAAGAGTGCCAAGGATTCCATTGTACCGGAATGTTCCATTAAATTGATCAAGGCATTGGTAGAAACAGAGGATGGGTAATATATTATCGAGGAGAGCAGCAAAATGTTTCAAACAAATGGCCTTCGTCTAGCAAGAAGCTTGATCAATGTTATAAATAGGGAAACTCATATCTGGATAAATAATCCGTATCCTCGACCGTTAAAAATAATGAAAAACTAAACATTGGCTTTTGGAAGTAGTCCAGCGAAAATAAATGGGAGCCGAGAAAGAGAGGTAGAAGAGAACGAAGAACCTAGATTCCGAATAAACGAAAATCTTTCACCAAAGGAACAGAAGGAGTTAAAACAAGTTTTAGAAAGGTATGGAGATCTGTTTTCGTCGAGATTAGGGAGAAACAATTTGGCAAAACATCGGATAGACACAGAAGACGCGAAGCCAATTAAACACAAGCCTTACAGGGTAAGTGCTAAAGAACGAGATATTATAAAAGAGCAAATTGATGAGATGCTTACAGAAGACATAATTAGGTCATCTTTTAGTGCCTGGTCTTTTCCAGTAATATTGGTCATGAAGCGAAATGGTAAATACAGATTTTGTGTGGACTACAGAAAACAATAATGTGACAGTAAAAGATGTCTAACCGATCCCTAGAATAGACGAAGTTATGGATACTCTCCAAGGATCTAGATACTTCTCAGCAATAGACCTAAGATCTGGATATTGGCAAGTTGGAGTCGAAGAAAGAGACAAAGAGAAAACAGCTTTCACTTCAGCGCATGGATTATATGAATTCAACGTGATGCCTTTTGGACTTTGTAACGCGCCTGCTACTTTTGAGAGAAATATGGAGAATATACTTGGAAATCTGAGATGGCAAATTTGTTTGTGTTATCTGGATGATGTTATCATATATAGCCCGGATTTTCCAGCGCACCTCAAGAGACTCGAAGCTCTTTTTAGATGTTTTCGTGAATCTAATTTAAGGTTAAACGACAAAAAATGCCGATTTGCTTTTGAAGAATTGGAGATTCTCGGCTATATAACGAGCAAACATGGTATAAAACCCGCGGAACATAACATCAAAGCTGTCAGAAATTTTCCTCGGCCCACAAAGGTAAAGAAATACAATCCTTTTTGGGTATGTGCTCATATTATAGAAAATTTATCAAAGATTTATCAAAAATTGCTGACCCTTTGACCAACCTTATTTTAAAAAGTGTATTATTTTTCAGGACAGAAAGGCAAGAGGAAGCGTTTCAAACCCTAAAAACAGCACTATTAGGTCCACCAATTTTAGGTCACTTCAATCCAAATGCGCCTACTTATATTCATACTGATGCGTCCAACATCGGCATAGGTGCAACACTTGTCCAAGACATCGATGGTGAAGAGAAGGTGATCTCATATTTGAGTCGTACCCTAAGTAAAGCGGAGCAAAATTATTCAACCAATGAAAAAGAATGTCTGGCCGTTGTCTGGTCAATGTCAAAATTACGGCCCTACCTTTATGGAAGACACTTTAAAATAGTAAGAGACCATCACGCCTTATGCTGGCTCAAACACTTGAAGGATCCAACTGGTCGATTGGCAAGATGGGCATTGAAAATTCAAGAATATGATTTCGATATAATACATAAATCAGGAAAGAAGCATCTGGACGCTGATGGCTTATCTAGGGGACCCTTACCAGAAACAGATTGGGATGATTATTTTGAAAGGCTATTTTTAAATCAAATAACAGACGAATAGGATAAATTTATCGAAAGTGTTAAGAAAAACCTTAATGGAAGCAGTCGATCAATTGCGCAAAACTTTAAAGAAGAAGATGGATGCCTCCTTAAGAAAAACCCCAACGTGGGCGTGGTTACTTGTGGTTCCAGAGAAGAAAAAGAGAGAAATTATGAAAGAATATTACAATCATATGTCGAAAGGCCATCTGGGTATCGCCAGAACCATGTACCGAATAAAGAGTAAATACCTTTGGCCTTCCAATCTAAAGGATATCTCAGAATTCGTTAAGACGTGTCACCTTTGCCAAAGTAGGAAAGGCTCAAACCAATTACCTTCTGGACTAATACAGCCCATTCCCTCAGCCAACTTTACTTTCGAAAGAATTGGAATTGACTTTGTTGGTCCATTGCCATCTACGAAAAACGGGGAAAATGGATAATCGTGCTGACGGACTACTACACTAGATATGCAGAAACAAGAGCAGTCTCGGAAGCAACAGTGAAAGAAGTTTCTAAATTTCTAGTAGAAGATATTTTTCTCCGGCACGGCCCCCACAATATCTTATTAATGACAGGGGTTCTCAATTTACCAGTAAATCAATGAAAGAGGTGATGAAAATGTGCAAGATTAAACATTGCTTCACAACAAGCTATCATCCCCAGACTAATGGATTGACAGAGCGGTTAAATAGAACATTGATCAATATGCTTAGTATATATGTAAACACTGATCAGAAGAATTGGGATGAAATACTCCCATTCATCACTAACGCTTACAATACTACAATTCAGGAAACCACAGGATATTCTCCCTTTTTCCTGATGTATGGAATAGAACCCACGTCTCTTTTGAACGACAGGAATATCTCGGTGGACATTGACAAGGATGATTATGATGAATACATAAAACATCACTTAGACAAAATAGACAGAACAAGAAAATTAGTTATTAACAACACAATAAAGACTAAAGAAAGAATGAAAAAGAACTATGACAATAAACACATGGAAAGAAGCTACGAACCAGGAGAATTAGTAGCAGTTTGGACACCAATTAGGAAAATAGGAAAGTGTGAGAAACTTCTGAGAAAATATTTTGGTCCATATATAATATTAAAGAAGATGTCTAGCGTCAATTATCTAATAGAACCGAAAGATAATCCGGGCCAAGACCCTCTGATAGTTCATGTTTCAAGAAAAAAGCCTTATTATGAGAGAATGTATGAGGTCATTCACGAGGACGTGACAACCTCTGGAGAGGGGGAAGTGTTATATCAATTTTAATGCGCCTTACATTTATTCAAAATATTCTATGATATTTAATATTTTTTTAAAACAAAATATTTAGATTATCATCATTCCTTTTTATAGTTTCATTCCTTTTGTAATATTTATTGTACACATCTTGATTGGTTATTGGAGCGAGAGAGGACCTAGACGAAAACTGCGGATCGCGACCTACAAGGAAGACAAGAATAAATAAACGCAATAACGTTAAAAGGTAATTTATTCATATTTAATTTTATTTTTTTACTTTTATTTATTTGCTTTGACTATGGAACCTCGCTCGGAAAACGTGTATAACACCAAGCAGGAAGAAACGAAGGTCGACGACCCTGCAAAGCCGCAACTTGGTGCAACAATATATATATATATATGAAAAAACAATAGAAAAAAATAAAAGATAAGTGGGTCAGGTGTTGATATTAAAAATAAAGAAGGCATCTCCTGACCACAAGCATATCTTGGAGTAAGCTAAATAAACGTTTAGTTTATTTTTACTCCACTAGATGGCGCTCTGCCATCTAAAAAGCACATGTTCTTGTGGTCAGGAGATGCCTTCTTTATTATATATATATGAACAGGCTAAATCAATCTTTAGTTGATTTTTGCTCCACCAGAATGCGCTCTGCCTTCTGTGAAGCACATGTGCTTCTGGTCAGGATATGCCTTTTTTATTTTTAATATCAACACCTTACCTTTTTATTTAATTTATTATTCTGAAAATATATTTGACTTCATTGTTAAAACCTGTTACCACGAGGATCATAGGTAAACATTTTTTACAAATAAAGTGAGAAAGAAGGAGCAATATCTTTCGAAATATTATTGTCCTTTTGTCATACAGATTCAGGTACACTCTAGTTACTATTCCATTGAGTTGTCTGTTTAATTTCTATATGATTTAGGTGAATATAGGTAGAAACAAATATTTAATCTATACGCTTTAATTAATTTAAATTATATTGTGAATGTGTGAAAATTTCCTTTAAAAAACCAACTCTGTTAAACACTCTCGCCCAGGCCAAAGAAGCACGTGAGCACGCGCTCACCCAGGCAATGATTCCTCCCATCTAAAGCAAGGTCAGATTTACAAGCTCCAACCTCCCATAAATCAACAAGAAAAAATGACAATTGAGCATAGAGTATAAGGTTTTAAGATCGGGCAGTTTTTCATTGCAAATCGCAATATATTTTGGTTCGTTCATCGTCTCCTCTTCTAAATATAGAAAGTCAAGTTTTAACAAGACACCAACTGGAAGCCAAGAGATCGGGGTGTTAGGGAGACATGGCCACTGGTGAATGCAAGAAAAGCAACAGGTCATCCGCCGTTAAAAGGAATTCTTCCGCAACGTCTTCAGGAGGATCTTTTTCTGGAAAATCACCTTCCGGACAAAGGACAGCTTGCGGAAAATCTTCCTCGAAATCCCATCTTTCTCTTTCAGTCGGGTCGCTTCCCTCTCATCCTGTTCTGGACAAACTCCGCAAAGACAACAACTACAATCCGAAAGTATTCAATATCAATCAAAAAGGTGCGAGGTTTTTTATTATAAAATCCTATTCAGAAGATGACATCCATCGTTCCATTAAGTATTCAATTTGGTGTTCTACCGAACACGGCAACAAAAGGTTAGACCAAGCTTTCAAGGAACGAGAAGGAAAAGGACCTATCTTCCTCCTCTTCAGCGTGAATGGATCGGGATATTTTTGTGGCGTGGCTCAGATGACATCAGCGGTGAACTTCGAGATTTCCTCGGGGATATGGGCGCAGGATAAATGGCGGGGACAGTTCCAGGTCAAATGGATTTTTGTGAAAGACGTCCCTAACGGCCAGCTTCGTCACATTCGTTTGGAGAACAACGAAAACAAACCTGTCACCAACTCCCGGGATACCCAAGAAGTGCCTTTTGAAAAAGGAAAACAATTTCTGAAGGTGTTTCACCTGCATAACCATAGTACATCGGTTTTCAACGATTTCCTTCACTACGAAGAACGTGAAGCGGAATACCAGCAACGCAAGACACAGGCCAAGCCGGTGAAGAAAGGCTGCTAGCCGGGAGTACATTGTGAAATGATACATTTATATAAATATAAGGCAACATCAAACAATCAAGTAAAATATTCAAAAATAATTTGTATATCTATAAGACATTTATATTAAATTGCTATGATATATAAACAATAAAATGATAGTTTGTTGCTTCAATCTATTTTACCGTATTAAAAACTATCTCTCTCTCTCTCGTTTTAACTTAATTCGTGTATCTTCTTCAAGTTAACGTTGTCAGAAGGAAGGTCAACCAATCCCGGGATTATCGGACATTGACCTGGAAGTCCTCCGGCCTGTCCTTGAACGACTGTCATCAAAATACCCGACACGTGCGAGCCGAGAATCAATACCTGCCCGTTGCTATGGCGACCTGCTCGGAGAGCGCCACTTGTTAAGTTTGACAACTGCTTCTTTCCCTAAATAACTACCCCCATTGTCCTCAGTTTAGTGTCAACAAGGTCAGGCAAGGAGCCGGATATGGGGACACGTGCCGGGGCGTGTATCGCCGGGCCCCGCCAAGCGGCGGAGGAGCTGACGGTGGTCTGCCGTCCCGTGTACTGGGTGCAGGTGTACCCACGTGCCGCCACTCGTGGCTCCCGCTCTTTCCGCGCTCGCACAGCAGCCGCAATCAGTTTCCCCTCCCCCAGTTGTCAAAGAATTTTTTACTTTTTTCAATTAAAGTAGAATATTTTGCTTTCACTGATCTCTAAAAATACTTATAATAACCTTATAAGCCTAATGTTCTTCCGGGTATCTCATTTCGGCCTTCGATCCGAAATCTATCATTTCGAACGAATTGACCCCCGAATTTTTTGCTACCATGGTGGGTTAATTAAGTATAAGTTATACACGGGGGATACTTACAGTCAACAATTTTTTAATTTCAGAATGTAGATCTCCTAAAATACTTTGATAGCTTGTCTCAGAGTGGCCTTCGTAGAGTGTTTTTAGAATTAAGTAAACTCGGCATAACTCTCTCGTTGATTAATTCATAGTATTTATAGATTTATGCTTATTTTTACAAATAAGTGAAAAAAAAATCTTTTCATAGAAAGAATATTTGGTAAGTAACCAAGTTACATTACACATATTAATCCACATCTCTTCATATATACTAATTTATTGAAATAAAGAAACGCATCGTTATAGGTTCTCGTGATTCTGATTCGATTCAGAGATTAATAATTACTTCAGAGAGAGAAAATAAAGAAGAATGTGGTTCAATAATTTACAAGATTATTTAGATCAAAATATGGCGGTAAAAGGCTGCATGGGGAAATCAGTTCTAACCGTAAGACAGTTTTATAAAAGAGAGTGGCCTTTTCCCTATATCGTTTTAAAAACCAGAAATATTTATCGGATCGTGTCATAATCGTGGTTAAACACGTGAACATTATGGATGGTTCACTCCGTAATGGGTCGTTCGCTGATTTTTTGTGGCTTCAAAAATGTTTTTATTTTCTTATTATTAATTTATACTTTTTGAAAGAAAAAATTTCAGGGTTGAATTTTTTAATCATATTGATTTTTTTTAGCCTCTTTAATCTTTGTAATATAGGCATCTGACGCTTTGTGATCACCTTATTCCGTATAATGGAAAATTGGATCGGTTTATCAATAATTTAATTTTACTATATCGGCACAATATTTTATGTTTAATCACCCTTGAAATGTTCTGTCGCGTCACACAAACGTTAAAGCGTTTTAGCATTGTGCCTATCGAGTTGCTTGCATTTCCATTATGTACCATAGAAGTCTTAAATTCCTCTAAGAATAGAGGAAGTTCGGAATATATATATATATATATATATTTATAATTTTATATATTACTAGCGGATGTGTACCCGGCTTCGCCCGGGTTTTATCCGAGTGAAAGTTTGCCTAACGAATATTATATATTATGAAGTATAATAAACAATGTTAAAGATTAGTTTTAATTATTAATCAAAATTGTGTGTGAATATGTGAGAAAGATGTAATATCGTTGTTGTTTTCTTGGCCGACTGTTTTACATATGGTGTTATCTTAAAATTGCTTGTTTTTAATATTTTTTTAGATTGAGTTTAATGAATTGCTGAATTTTTTTTGTATTTATATATAAATAAAATTAACTCTGTCGATTTTTTTTGTATTTAATCGATAACAGCGAAGTTACGCATGTTAAAGTTAGGAAAAATATTTTTATGTTAAGCCAAACCTGCTCCATCTCGTTTTACATAAATGTTGAAAATTTGGTCGAAATTGATGCATTGTAACGAAAGTTTTTAGTGAACAATACTTATGAAATTTGCATTTTATTAATATAGATAATTAAATTGATTATTTCTTTTTGAATGGTCAGGCTAAAACTTGCTTAAATGCAGTATATCGGAAATATGTGATATCTTTCTCTCACAAATTATACTTTAAAATATACTTGAATTAGTTTCAGGCATCTGTATATAAAAATATATATCTCTATCTACCTATCTCTAAATTAAAGCTACTGTCCTTGCTGAGAGAGATAAAATTTTGGCAGTGTCTGGCTCATCACGCTCGATAGTTTGTACTCCTCTATACAGATGACGCGCCATTGACTTTTACTTAATTGCTGCCTAACAGGCGTATTTTTATTTGACCAAAGCCTAGGTCTTATATACCTTATATACCTTTTCCAAGAATTAAAGTGTTGAACACATATAAGTAGAACAATCCAATAAGAGATCTTATAATAAATCCGCAAAGCGATCTTATGGAACAAACTGGTAAAAAACCTGTTAGGGTTCGTGGGGACTGTCCCATTATTTTTTCTTCGGATTGAGGACAGTAGATAGATAGTGTGTGTTTATTTGAAAAATAAAAAATATAAATGAATAGTTTATAGTCCTAACTAAATAACTAAACTCATATATTCAAATTTTTATTTATACAAAAGACACGTCAATGATATTTATTGTTTTATTTTTGAAAGTACATTTTTTGCAGGTAGTTCACGAATTCCTCATATTTAAAGAGTTTAAGTTGGGTCACACTAATACCTCAGCCATTTTAAAACTGAATATTCAGAGCTTTAAAACTTCATTGTAAGTTGAAGCTTTTAAAACTTGACTTTGTTATCCGAACCCGATTCGGTTAATTGGAATTTCGATTAATTCGATTACTACGGTATCAATATAAATATAGAAAACTCGAGATTTATTTGGACAATTCTGTTGCGGTTTTCACTAAATCGTAACCCAACTTTCTGAAAAGTGTCAATTACATTAAAATCAATACTTTAGATAATAAAAAAAAAAACTTGGTGATGATAATAATATGTTGATGATTTCTATATCATCACTATTCTACTACTACTGCTAATAGTTATTAAATATAAATATTTTCTGAATCGATC
>CP092864.1:160283167-160347831 GCA_030710605.1 Cordylochernes scorpioides
AGGGGGGGATTTAGAATATTTTTTGTCCTGGAGTACAGATTTCACGGTTTAGCCAGATTTTTTTAATGTAATGCCTTTCCCTATCTCTGCTATCCCACTCACACAGAAAACAACAAAATTTTGTATATCCAAGCTGTAATGCACGCAAAATATTTTTCAAAAGCAGTTTCATGTTTTCGTAAGTCTCTTTCATGTTGTATGCCTGTACTATTGGCACTGATGGGTACTTATTTCCGTTGTGAAGTAGAACAACATTTTAACTAATTTTTGAAGAATCAACGAATAAACGCCACTCTTCTGTATCATGGTCATCACCAAGCGCTTCCATTAGACTAACAACATCATTGCAATATACTAAATCATTTTCTTGTGAAAAGAAGTCTTGAAATTCATCTTGACGCTTGTGAAAAAAGCATACTTTTGTGCCTTTATGCAGCCTTTAACCTGGAGCTCAAAAGTTCACTCTGTTTTTTGGATAAATCTAAATCGCGTACGAGGTCGTTCGAATCTCCTTGGGTTAACAAATGAGGTTCAGATGAAGCACCTGCTTCAAAATTTGTGTCATCCGACTGTTGTTCTCGCCTATCTGAATCATCGCCACTAAATATTACATTTTCAGGAGGCTGTGGCACAGGTAAAATATCACTATGAGTAACCGGTCTCATAGCAGAAGGAAAATCTGGATATTCATATGTATGTCTTGATTTGGATGTATTACCTGTAGTCTTTGTCAAACAAAAATAACAGTCTGAAGAATGGTCTTTAGGTTCCCTCCATATCATTGGAACCGCAAAAGGCATATGACGTTCACCTTTAATCCCCCCTGTAAGACGTCGAGCACAAATTTCACAACAATGATGAGGAGCCCAAGTCTTATCTTGGTCACCGACTTTATAGCCAAAATAAAGTTGATAGCACTTTTTGATGAGCGGTGTAAAGCTTCGCCTTTGAACTTGGAAAGTTAATTCCCCACAAATGTAACAGAAAATATCAGGAATATTAATGCAACGCCTCGGCAAATTGACACAGTCTAATGCACACGATTTATAAAAGCAAATCGATAAAGAAGAATAAACTGATTACTTCAAATTTACCTGTCACTTCTGATGCAAATCTATTAAACAAATCGTTAGGTTCAATTTAAATATATATATTAAAACTGTTATTCAGCAAATAACATTCCAGAGCTTGTCGTTATTTTTGAGTTGAAAGAAAAACATTGCATTATAAAATAAACATATTTAATTAAAATTCAATAATTTGTTATTTAAATTAATATTTATGATTCTTAAAGAGCAAAATTTAATTAATAACAAATAAGATAAAGCTTTTGACTCCTCATATCAACTCTTCTTGTCAAAAATAAAGCGCTAGCTAATGTAATGATGTCTACTTTAAAAAATGCTTTCGTGAAATTTTCTGCATTATTACTGTAAATACCAATTTATTTTTAAAAAATGTTTATCCTGCAAGAACTATGGGTGATGGAAAACTTCTGATTTCATTTTTGAATTCAGCATGAAAAGTTACATAGAATTAACATCAGGTTTTCTCCGGCAAAAAAAAAAAAAAAAATTTTAGACCTGTTTAATTAGTATTATTATGTATTCGTAATAATTCGTATTTGTTAAAACAATATTCATTGGCAAGCATTCACTCGAAAAGACCCTGAGCGAAGCCGGGTCATTTGACTAGTTGAAATATATAACACAGAATTTTTTTAATTAATAATAAATGGCTTCCACTCTAGGTGGTAGAAAACCACTATTTGTGGATATCCTTACAGGGTCGCGTCCATTTCACGACCAATATAATTGGTCGCATAAATTCAAATGTATAAGTATGGAGATTAGCAAGAAGAGAGACAAGCCAGCAGAGAGAGAGAGAGGCAATCGAAGTTGTCACCACGGACATTTATAGCCTAGGAAGTGGGCATTAGTCAAGTGCCTGCTATCTTCACGTTGCATAATGTCGTATCTAGGACAGCTTCCGGCGTCTTTGTTCCCGCTTATCCTTAGTCATGATTCTGTGCATCAAATTCCATGGGTCTCTACGCGACCATGAATTTTACCAGCCGCATGCTTTCTAAGGCATAGCTTAATAGGAATTACAACTCTACCTAACAAGTCTTTTAGTTATAGTTTTTTTTTACGCAAATGAACCGCCCGTAAAATAAATGCCTGTTTCGAAAGCTAGACCGTTTGTTTGGTTTCAAGTACCGCTCTAGAAAATAGGTGACATTTTAATCCATTAAGTCTGTTTAAATACATTATAGAACCTCCCATAAGCGACCCGAGACGTAAAGCATGAATATTCTTGGTCTTTCCCGGAGACTGTCTCTTATTGGAGGTTGGATTACGATAGGTCAAGTCATGTTTCTATTTCTAACAGCTTTCTTTCAGATAGGTAATAGCGGATCAGATATGTCGTTCTAGAGAGGTTCAATTGTAAATTTACAGTTGATTTTTTTAGTCATAGCCAATTAATCATAGATAAGCTGACAAACGTTTTCAGACTTTTTTTTCATCTTTACGAGAAAGACCAGGAAATAAAGAACAAGCTAAAATATTGTAACATACAATTCATTTATCACTGAATTATTTCTGTTCCTGTTCAACTGGCTTAAAATATTTTATTATATCTTCTAGATAATTGTTCGTTTCTTCATTCATATACCTTGCAATCAAATATTACAAAGGCTAGCGCCGATTGAAACAAAGGAAGAGGGTATATATGAAAAAACTTAAGAAGCACAGCAATCTAAGACATATTTCAACTGCCTCCAACGACCAAGGAATTATCTCATATTTACCGGTAAGTCAACTGTTTGCTCCCGGCAATGGCTCCAAATTTTAATCGAATAGCTAAACACAATGGTTAGGATGACTCAAGGAGCCTTGCTCATATTGTAGCGTAGCAGAAAGGTAGAGTCGGTGATCCACAAACGAAGAACGTTATTTTATTAACCAAACAAACCGAGGTCAAAATAAGAACAAACGAGAAATATGAATGAATTAATAAATTATAATTAAGTGATATCTAGAAATAGCTATATTTAAAATAGTAAACAAGGAGAGAGAGCAAAGAATAAAAGTCTCGTGGCCACGCGGCCTCGCAGGGGTAACCTCCACAGGAAGTGACGTCAGCTCCAGGGTTGCTGAGCCAGCAATTTCACTTCGCTACATAGCCCCCCTCTCAAAGGACATCGACCCGATGCTCAGCAGGAGACCTGCGCCTCCAGTCTACGAGCTCGCGACCGCGTAATAGGGCCAGGGATATCCAGGTCTCCTGGTCTGGGGACCTCCTCCTGGGCCAAGGGTGGTTGCCTCCCTTCCGCTGGAACTTCTTCCTTTTGAGGACTTGATAAGTCGTCTTCCATGTCCTCCTCCAGGTGGTCCTCCCGCTTCTCTGGATCTAAATAGGGCTTCATCCTGCAGATGTGAACTATGTCCTTTGTTTTACGACGACCATGCTGGTCTCCGAATGTCTCCACTTCATATGTCACATCGGATATTTTTCTTGTTACTTTATACGGGCCGAAATAACGTCGCATTAGTTTTTCAGACAAACCCACCTTGCGCACAGGGATATAGATCCAAACGAGAACTCCGGGCTGATAGATTATGTTTCTGTGATGGGCGTCGTAACGGAGTTTATTTCCTCCCTGGGACCTCATAGTGTGAATGCGTGCCAGCTGTCGCGCTTCTTCGGCCCTTGACCCTAGAGTCTGGATGAAGTCATCTTCATCCTCTGAAGGAAATTTGGGGAATAGCAAGTCTAGTGGGGTCTCCGCCTCACGCCCGTGCACAAGGTAGAATGGACTAAACCCCGTGGACTCTTGCTTCGCCGTGTTGTATGCGAACGTCACGAATGGGAGAATCTCATCCCAATCTTTCTGGTTGACGTCCACATACATGGACAGCATGTCTGCTATTGTCTTATTCAACCTTTCAGTGAGTCCATTGGTCTGAGGGTGGTAGGCGGTTGTTGTCCGATGAGTTATTCTGCAGTGTTTGTTCAGATCACGAATCATTGAAGATGTAAAATTTCGTCCTCGGTCTGTGATAACTTCCCTCGGCGCACCGTGCTTCAGAATTACATCTTTAATGAAGAATTTCGCTACTTCCACTGATTCACTTGTCGGTAGAGCTTTCGTGATCGCAAACTTGGTGAGGTAATCCGTACAGACAATGATCCAGCGATTCCCGCACATAGATGTTGGAAACCTTCCAAGGAGATCCATTCCCACTTTTTCGAAGGCGGCTATAGGCACAGGTATCGGCTGCAAAAGTCCTGGAGGGAGTTGGGGCTGGCGTTTGCGTCGCTGACAATCTGGACAGTGAGCCACATACTTCCTAACATTTCTATACATTCCGGGCCAGTAGAATTTTTTTCTTATTCGATCATATGTCTTAGTAAATCCAAGATGTCCTGAAGTGGGAGAATCATGTAAGTTTCTCAGTATTTCAGGCCTCAAGTGGCGGGGGAGCACCAGAAGCCATTCCCTTCCCATTGGATCGTAATTTTTTTTATGGAGAGTATCGTTTATTTTTATAAAGGACTTGTTAGATATTTCCTGTTGGATTTTGTCGGCTATCTTCGTGAGGTCCGGGTCTTTCATTTGTTCCCGTCCAAAATTCTGTAAGGCAACTATGCAAGGAATATCTTCTTCTATATCTTCACTACAATTTAAGGGACTTCTTGATAAACAGTCAGCGTCCTGATGTTTTCTTCCGCTCTTGTGCACAACAGTAACATCAAACTCCTGCAGCCGAAGAGCCCATCTTGCCAACCTCCCACATGGGTCTTCGAGGTTGGTCAGCCAGCACAAGGAGTGATGGTCAGTTACGATAGTGAATTGACGTCCAAAAACATACGGCCGGAATTTGCCAATGGCCCAAATAATAGCAAGACATTCTCTCTCAGTCGTCGAATAATTTATTTCCGCCTTATTGAGCGTTCTCGATGCATAGGCAATGGCTCTTTCCTTTCCCTTTTGAATTTGCGCTAAAACTGCTCCTATTCCATAGTTGCTCGCATCAGTATGTATTTCTGTTGGGGATGAATGATCAAAATGTCCCAAGACAGGCTCAGAAATTAGGGCTGACTTGAGAGCTTCAAATGCGTGCCGCTCTTCTATGTTCCAACTAAACACTGAATCTTTCTTTAAAAGAGCGTTTAATGGTTGGGCTATATGGGCATAATTGAGTATGAAACGGCGGTAGTAGGAAGATAGCCCTAGGAAACTTCTAACTTCTTTTAGCGACTTTGGTCTGGGGAAGTCACGGACTGCTCTAATTTTTTCTGGATCGAGACATATTCCATCTCCACTCACCTCATGTCCAAGAACTGTTATAGTTTTCGCACCAAACCTGCATTTCCCCGAATTGAGGCACAAGCCAGCCTTCCTCAAACAGCCCAATACCAGCTGAAGGCGTCTCAGATGTTCCTCAAAATCATCGGAAAAAACGACTATGTCATCAAGGTAACAGAGACAGATTGTCCACTTAAGACCCTTCAAGAGGCCGTCCATCATTCGTTCGAATGTAGCTGGAGCGTTGCATAACCCAAATGGCATCACTTTGAACTCATACAATCCATCTGGGGTTATGAATGCAGTCTTCTCACGGTCCGCTTCCTCCACGTCGATCTGCCAGTATCCAGATTGGAGATCCATAGAGGAATAAAATCGTGCTCCCTGTAGACAGTCCAAAGTGTCGTCGATCCTTGGGAGCGGGTAAACATCCTTTTTTGTTATCTTATTAAGGCGGCGGTAATCGACGCAGAATCTCCAGCTGCCATCTTTTTTCCTGACCAAAACGACCGGTGAGGCCCATGGGCTCGCAGAGGGCTGAATAACACCAATTTCTTCCATTTTATTTACCTCCTCTTGAATAATTTGACGTTCCGCTGGTGCTACTCGGTACGGTCGTTGTTTGGTGGGAAGGTGGTCTCCAGTGCTAATTCGATGCTTAACATTATCGGTCTTGGACGCTTCTTTTTTTCTGAAATCAAAAATATCTCTATAGTTTCTCAATAAATTTCTTAATTTTTCTTTTTGAAAATCGTCAAGTGAATCATCTATATTTAAAATTTCCGCAAATTTTGAATCCTCGGAATGGCCTATATCTGTTCCTACGTGGTTGCCCTCAGCAAGTACACAAAGCTGGCTATCCTCGATGACGACACCATCGGCCACGTGCATCCCCTGGGGAATTATCTTCGGATATGGGCTCCAATTTGCCACCCACAGTTTTCCCCTGTTACTGGTAAGTGAGATGATAGAGGAGGGAGCCATTAGTTCTCTTTCCAGCGACAGACCTTTTTGACTTTCTGCCACCACAGCTGCATTATCTGAGATGTCTCTTCTTAATACCTCTATCAGCTGACAAGATGCGGGCTCTATTCTGTATTCCCGTTTCGCGTAGAGAGGTGAGTTGTTCTTGGGTGTGTCCTCGACTAAGAATTCCTCTAAAAAAAGTGTATCTTCTGCAGAATCAATTACCGCCCTGGATAACTTCAAAAAGTCCCATCCGAGGATCACATCGTGACTACAGTCCTCCAGAACAATAAATTTGAAATTTTCCTGCAGACCATTTAAGTCCAATTTTAAAGAGCAGCGTCCTTTCGGTTTTATAATTTTACCGTTGGCCACTCTTAAGCTCACGTCAGTTTCGGCAAACATTATTTTCTTCAATTTGAGTCTGAACCTCTCGGACACGACAGAATAAGAAGCCCCAGAATCAACAAGAGCACTAGTTATATTCCCTTCTATTTTAATATTTATATAATTTCCTTTCATATCCACTGTAGTCGATGAGGGAGGGTTTCCAAATTTTGCGGCCCCACCTCCAAAATAGGTCGCAACCTCTAGTTTTCCTGGCGGGAACGGCGAGGTGACCGACTGGACCCTCTAATAGGCGACGAATGTTGTCCGTTTCGGCCAGGGTATGGGGAAGGGCTTCGGTAACGTCTAAAATTATCTCTTGGCTCGTCGTCATTGAGCGCCGGGAATTTGGAACGGGGTCCATAGAAGAACATTGGTTCTTGCCTCCTTTGGGAATATCCGTTTTCTCTTTCGTCATTCTGTCTCCTTCTGTCACGGCAGTAACGGGCGACATGGCCAGGGCGTCCGCAATGGAAGCAAATTGGTCTTCCCTCAGTGGTCCGCCATTCATTTGTGTCCAGTCTTTCTCCCTGTTTCGGGTACCGAGCTCTGGGACGGGGAGTTTGGGGTGCGGCCGTCTCTCTTCTAGCGATTGGTGACGGCGTATAAGTTTGATATTGAGGGGAGCCTCTGGAAGGATTTGATATTGGAGCGAGGGTTTTATCAATTTCTTCCCTCACCATATCTTCAATGATGGCGATTCTTGGTTCTTCACGAGGAGCGGCCAAGGCCCGTTGCACCTCCTCGCGGACAATTTGTCTAATCATGGATGACAAATCTGTATTATCATCGCAGACATCAAGGGATGCTACATTGGGCAAGCGTTCGTACTTGGCGGGGGTCACACGCCGACGATGAAGCGCTTCAATGCGGCGGCACTCAGAAACAAATTGATCCGTATTGTTTATGTCTCTTGGAAGAAGCGCCTGATAAAGTTCTTCCACTATTCCTTTCATGAGGTGGGATATTTTATCCCCCTCGCTCATTTGGAGATCCACCTCTTTGCAGAGTCGTAGGACGTCTTGTATATAGAACTCGGTGCTTTCACCCTTTAGCTGAGCCCGGATTTTAAGTTTTTTCTCGGCAAGCAGCCGCAGACTCTCACTTTTCCCAAATACACTCTCCAATTGAGTAGTAAACTCTTCCCAATTCCGGATGGTCTCCTCATTATTCTCAAACCATTTGAGGGCAGTTCCATTCAGGTAAAAGTAGACATTGGCAAGACAGAGGGTTTCGTCCCAATGATTATGCTTCGCCACACGTTTGTAACCTTTTAACCAGGTAAGGGGATCCTCACCATCCTCCCCGGAGAACATGGAAGGATTCCTTGGTAGGTGCTGAACAAAATAATTGCCCACCTGGGTAGCTTCCTCTATATTCACTGTCATCTCCTTGAGCTCTACACTATCTTCTTGTTTAACAGTTTCAGTCCTTCTTTTATGTCTGAAGGGATATCGGTCTTGACGATCCAGCGTCTCCACCAGTTGTAGCGTAGCAGAAAGGTAGAGTCGGTGATCCACAAACGAAGAACGTTATTTTATTAACCAAACAAACCGAGGTCAAAATAAGAACAAACGAGAAATATGAATGAATTAATAAATTATAATTAAGTGATATCTAGAAATAGCTATATTAAAAATAGTAAACAAGGAGAGAGAGCAAAGAATAAAAGTCTCGTGGCCACGCGGCCTCGCAGGGGTAACCTCCACAGGAAGTGACGTCAGCTCCAGGGTTGCTGAGCCAGCAATTTCACTTCGCTACAATATTACAATATTCCTAAATTTATATAATTCGCCTTCTAGAGAATGTGGAAGAATATTTAACTTCACATTGGAAAAATATAAAAGCATTTTTTGACGATCGCGTTTATCGTGATTATTTGTTTAGAAGGCTAAAGCCAAACTAAAAAATCGCGCCCGGAAAATATATGAATTATCAGAATATTACAATCCGGTCGTACTCAATCTCTGTTGCCAGGTAAATTCTGAAATGAGAGGAAAGGATAAAGTTTACCCACCTCATGAAGGGAGTGGTAAAAAATATATCAAGCACTCTTCCCTATCGAAATTAACACTGTCGATGAGTTTTGTAAAAAATGTCGCAGAATCGGGACATTAAACCAAAATTAATAGGAACACCTCAATTCGAATGAATTGCAAACGGCGTTCCGATCTCTGTAGATAGCGACATCGATATTAAAAGTATCATTCGGAGAGTGGCGAAGGAAGAGATCAACCGCATTGTTACTAACATAGAGACCTTCTTATACTACTGATAGAACTTCAGGTTGAACCAGATTCCTTTCTTCCTACTTCTTCAACATGTGATCATGAATTTCGCGAATTCTTAACCATGTTGAAATCAATTGGCATTATGAAGAAAAAACAAAAAAAAAGATTATGCCGAATATAAGTGTAAAGATGAGAAGAATGATATATATGGAATATAAGTATTTTTTTTAAAAAAGGGAAACATGTCAGTAGAAAGATACATTGGCAGGTCAATTGCCTTTTATTTTACATGTAATTGATTTTTAGTTACTATAACATATCATTTTCTCTCTCTCTCCCTCCACCTTCACCGACGACGACGGCAACGCCATCTCCTGGGGCCAGCTTAGGCGTTTCCGGAAGAAGCCATCGTTGACTTCCTAGCTGAAGTGACTCCCCTGGAGTTCGACGAGTGGAACCAGATCTTTCTCGCTGACATCACCCGCGACCAGATAGCGGCAGCCATCCATCCATCGCCTGCCAAATGGCCGTGCCTCGGGATGGCGCGGCGCTGAGACAGCAGCCCTGCCTCACCCCATTGAGAAGCGGAAAGGCCTTGGTGTATACATCTCCGACCCGAATGGAGGTGTCTGCTTTCCCGTAGAGGACAGAAATCCATCCTAGGAAGATAGATGGTAGGCCCAGCTTCTCAAGCAGGGCGAACAGGTAGCTCCTGCTCAAGGTGTCGAAGGCCGATTTCAGGTCTAAAGAGAGCAGGGCTGCTGTCTCAGCGCCGCGCTCTTCAGTATCGGAGTTGGACCTTTGCTACGCCGCCTCGAGAGGACCTTGGGCCGCGGAAACGTGGTCGCCTATGCAGACGACATCGTACTCTTCATCACGCTCAGTTTGAGCTCGTGCCCCTGATCTTCGAAGAGTTCCGCATGTCCTCTGGGGTGGCTGTCAACTTCACGGAGAGCTGCGGGCTCTGGTGCGGTTCCTGGAAGCCCCGGACAGATTCTCCTCTGGGAATCTCCTGGACGTCCGAGTCGCTGAGCGTCCTGGGCTGCACCATCACCACCAGAAACACCATCGCCTCCCAGGCCTCACACCTGATGGGCTGCTGGAGCGAGCCATCGCGAGATGGTCACCCTTCACCCGCGGCCTGTCGCTGGTGGGTCGTGCTCGCGCGGCCAACAGCCTGGGTCCTGGGTTCCATCCTGCACCACCTCCACGGCTACCTTCCACCTGAAACCACCGTCGGCCGGCTGCAGGAGCTGTTGGAGCGCTTCGTGTGGGGTACGAGCCGAGTCTCGTGGCTCCCCGGGCGAATCCTGGCTCGTCCAGTCTCCGATGGTAGCGTCGGCCTGCTTGACATTGCGTGCCAGCTTCGGCTCGCCTGCCTGAAGGGGGTCCAGGCCTCTCTTCGCGGCGCCGCCAACGGCTACTCTTGGCTGGTTCGCAGCCGGGCGTGGCTGACACAGCCGGCTCCTGACGTCTGGCTCTCGCCTAGAAGGAGGAGACTGTTGAGCCTGTGGGAGGCCGCCTCAAGTGTCCTTGAGCTGGACCACCGGGTTCTGCATCCCGCTATCCTGAGGTCCCTGCGCCTTCGAGGCGACAATATATTCCTGCGGCCGCCAGACCTGCTGGCTCCCGAGCTCTGGCTACAGGCGACTGTCGGGGATTTCTCCGATGGCGTCCCTGCCCTAACGCTCTCAACACGGGCCGCGCTCCTGGATGCTCAGCACCTGGGGGCCTTCTGCCAGCGTCTTCTGCAGGAAAACGCTAGCTCCAGCTAGCATGCGGAGTACGAGGCGGAGACCATCGTCCTGCGGGGATCGGCGACTCCCATTACCCGCCTCACCAGCCTGAGGGCGCGCCGGGCACTTGATTCGGTACGGCTCCAGGAGTATCCTGTTGCCGAGCTAGCTGCGCGGTAGATCCCTACCGTGGATGTGCCCCGCTCCAACCCCTGGGCCGGCCTGCGTCGCAACTGCTTCTCGGGGCACGATGCAGATGTCGCCCTACGGCTGGCACTCTACGCCCTACCCCATCCTGACCATCCTGCCTCGAGGCGTGCCAACTGTGCCGCCTGTGGGTCCAGCGACGGGTCGCTGACCCACAAATATTGGAGTTGCCGAGCCGTGCGACCCCTGCTCCGGGAGGTGTTCGCCTCCTGCGAAGTGCCCATGGATCTGCAGGCCTGGCTGTTCGGCGTCGGCCTCCATCCCGAGGCAATGAAATTGACCAGCGTGGCGAAGGCTACCATCAACAAGTACCATCTTGGTCTTGAGGTGGGTAACGCCAGCCATCTTATCGACCTGCCCACTCTGTGGGAAAGAACTTTCGCAGTCCACCGGTGGTGGAGTCTTTCCCGCGGTGGGCGCCACCAATGAGGACTTGTATATATATTTATAAATATATATGTATATTTATCAATTGTTTTATATATTAATTAATATCTATTTATTCATATATTTATCTTTATATAATCTTATTTATTCATATTTATATCTATTCTGTATTCAATCTTATATGGACTTTGAAATAAATCAGTTTCAATCTCTCTCTCTCTCGGCCGTGCGGCCGCGCGGCGCGCGAGCTCCGCATTCTTATGAGATAGAGATTGCAAAAATGGAGATTTGTTACCCCCTTTGGGGTATTGGCTGAAAGCCAAACGAATGGGCTGCAAGCTCATATAAAAATTATCCAAAACTGCCAAGTCTTTGCCGAAAAATCGCCAAAATATTCTGAAATGACTGAAAGTCATTCAGAATTAACAAATGGCAAAGATGCAAATACCAAGCTGGCGGCGGACGGCGGACATGTAAACTTTTGCCGCATTTGGGCTGATTGCCCGGAACAAGAAGACCAGCTTATCGAATGACAAGATGTGATCTTCACCAAAGTGGGCGGCACCAAGAAGAGGCCGCATGATCCTGACCACGTCAAGTCGGGGGCCAAAAAGGGCTGCGTTCAGGCACCAGGAATGCCTCTGAACAGCAGCAGGCCACAGGTAACACCAAGACCCAGCAAGGTGCAAGAGTGCCAGACCACCAGTCAAAAGCAGGTTACCTTTCGAGCAAGGTCGGCAGCGGGGCAGGCGGACCAGTGTGTCTACCTGGAATTCTGCCCAGACTTCACATAAGAACAATAGTTCCGGGCGTTGGAAGCGAAGCTGGGCAAGGGAACCATCTACCAGCTGGCAAAGATGGAGGGACACATCCTGGCCGGCCTCTCCAGCGTGCAACTCGCCGACAAGCTAATAGAGGAAGGCCTCGACATCGAGGACGCCACCCTGAGGGCCTTCCCTCTAAGAAAAAAGGCTGAGCGAATAGTGGTCGGCAATGTGCTCTTTTCGTGGAGGACGCCGACCTCGTCGCTGCGCTGCGGCCATACGGACAGGTCACGTCCATGATCCAAAAAATGATGCAGCTCGAGGACTACTGCTGGGCTGATGCTCGTCGGGAGGCCTTCATCACTCTGAGAGACGGGGTAAAGCTCTCCCAGATACGTGCCCGACTGGATGTCAAATCCAAGGAAGTGGTCACATACGTCTATGTGACTTACGGCATCAAGTGATCCCTGTGCCATAAGCAGGGGCACAAACGTGCAAATTGTCCTCGCAAGACTGGTCTCCAGGAGGACAAGCTGGTGCTCCCTGTAGATACTCCTGCTGCACGCACGCAAGGCTGGACCAAGCCGCCCTCCACCTCGAACATCATGCCGGCTGCAGCACCAACTCCAGCTGAACAGACCCCAACTACTGCTGCTGTGGAACCAGCCCCACCTCCAACACACTCCAGCGCTGCCGCGCCTTCGCCCGAGGCGAACATCCCTGTCCATCCGCAGGAGACTACAACTCCTGAACCACCTGTTTCGGCGCCAAGCACCAGCCAGTTGCCGTCACGACCAGAGCCCTCCTCGACCAATACTGCGCCATCTGCGCCTCCTGAAGAGGAGAAACAAGACATGACTGATCAGGTTGAGAATATGTTCATAGAGCTAAACGCTGACTCTATTTTGGCCCCCTCTATGATGAGGTTGATGATGATGAAATAGTGGCCGCGGTTATACACCGCTCTGACAGAGAAGCACTCCCCGATGCACTCTCCTATGAAAACAGGAAAATTCTGTACGAATTCCTCGGCGATGCAATTGAGCACGTTGGGGACAAAAACCCCTTCATAAGCACGGGCCTTTCGAACTCAGGGCGGCCTTGAACATTTGACATAGTCTAGACATCCTTTCAGAGAAGGCTGATGAAAATATTTATTAATTTATATATTTATTTTACTTTCTTTTATAAATATGTATTTTTTTTTCTCTGGTACTATATAATTTTATATGGGCGATCAATAAAAGTTATTTCAATCTCAATCTCTCTTATATATATATAACCTATTAAAAATCACAATACTCCATATATTTTCTCATTATAAATAGTATAGTCATTATTCTTAGTTAATATGGTAAAAAATAAATACTGTTAATAATAAATTATTGTTTAGTTCAACTGAAAGAGAGAGGGGTTTGTCGAGGTTCTCCCGTACGGTCGTATAACAATCTATTTAAGCCTCATTGCCACATAGTAAACTCTTTCCTCCTCGTAATCTTAAGTACATATGTTCAATCCAGGAAATGCTTGGTGGATGGGAGGTTGAGTCTGATAATACTGTTACCTAATACATGTAAACATGTATGGCGTCTAAAATCAAGTGAACAAATGATTTTCATTAAAACAAAATTTCTAATTTTTGCAGCTAAAAAAAGCAAAATTAGCAAATATATTCAAAAATATCTAATAAATTCATATATTACGATATAATTCGATTAATTGAACCTGGAAATGTGCATATTTCTTGACAATAATTCGCTCTCTATTATAGAATATAATAACTTACTCTTTTACAATTTCGCACATTTTCAATTTTTTCTCTTAAATAATGGCTCCACCTAATCACTTACCCGAAGCTTTACGATGAAGAGCTCTTGGAAAGATAGAAGCAGGTCAATCTCGGACTGAAGTCGCCAAATGGCTCAATATTAGCAGAAATGCAGTCTACTAGCTCTGGAAATAATTAAGTGAAACTAACGTTAAGAGCCATTAATAGAGCAAAAAAGATGTCTTGGGAAATATTTATTGAAGAAAATGAGTCTACAAATGCTTTCGGGAATGCATATAGGATTTTTAAACGGCTAATATCGGCCGACATTCAAGTGGGCATACCATTACTGAATAAAACTGCAGAGTGCATGAGAGAGCAAAAGATGAAGGAAATGCTAACAGCATTTTTTCCTGATGATGATGTTGCGGTTCACGTGTTTGGGGGATTTTCCTTTATATCTTCTTAGAGCCATAGGAATCCTCAGATCGAAATAATATTTTGGGTATTCGGGATGAGCTTCGAGATAATTCTCAACTTCTTTCATTGCATAAAGTTTATTTTGGTCAGGAGTGACAAGGACGATATCACGTTTATCAGCATTGGCTCTTTTGACTAAAATTTTCTTGAAACCATATTCAAGATTATAGGTTTCTAGGGGTTCTACAGTTTGAACTATTTGACAATTGTTTTTGATCATGTGATGGAGGATTTAGATTTCTTTACTTGTTTACTAGGTGTCTCTTCTTTCTTTCTAAACATCGTAACCTGTTCATTACATATCGTTTCGCGCTTAATGGAAATATTTTCTTGTTCAGGCAATAACACACTTTAATTAGAAATTAAGCACTCATTATTATCAATCCTACCCAGTTTAGTCAAACTCTTTAATGAGTGTCTGGTGCTGGGTTACTATCCTGAAAGCTGGAAACATTCCGTATTAAAAATTATTACGAAACCGCAAAAGGCTGACTGCGAAGCAATTAATAGCTATCGCCCAATTTCACTAACATCAAATTTCTCAAAAATATTTGAAACGATCATTAAAAATAAAATACTCAATTATTATAATCATAATAACTTACTGAGCCATAGACAACATGGATTTACGAAAAGAAAATCCACAATAACGGCATTGGACAAAATAACCGAGACCATACTGAAACACAAACAAAACGAATTGGTTGCATTGATTGCCATTGATATAAGTGGTGCGTTTTTGGGAGCACAAGCCGGCTATCCGGATGAAAGGACGGAGGGTAGCGTTAGTCAATAGGATGACCATCCTGGGGGGTGGTCATTGATGACAAGATGGGTTGGCAATACCAGGCGGAGGAGATGGTGGCGAGAGGCAGGGAGGCGTTGTGCAGGCCTGTCCTGGTTGGCTCTCAACAGGGGGGGGGAGGAGGGTACTATTTTTAGGAACCTCTGCCTCTCCTGTGTCGAGCCAATCTTGCTATAACAGGGATCAGAAGGTGGCAAAAACTCTAGAGAGCGTGCAGAGGACAGCGGCACTCAGAATCACAGGGGGATATCGCACTACCAGCAGTGAGGCCTTTTTGGTCCTCGCTGGGCTTATTCCCCTGGGATTGAAACTAGAGGAGGAGACCATCAGACAGAAGAATTGAGAGAACAGGAAAGATGCCCTGGGACTTGAAGCGGGTGCCCTGGAATGGAAAAGGGACCCAAGGAAGCCACCGCAGTGGTTGCCAAAGTGGAATTGGAGTCCTGGAGGACCGACAGGGATTGGCACGTAGGTTTTCACTGATGGTAGTAAGTCTGGACCCAATACTGGAGCTGGAGTAGTGATTGTCACTAATGGAGAGCTGATCTTCCAAGAAAGCTTAACACTCAGAGTGGACGAATTGTTCTTTTCAGCCGAGCTTGTTGCGATCAGGGTGCCCTCAGAGTGTGTGCCGAGAAGAACTTCAGCCCGGACCGCCTCTATTCAGATTGTATGTCGGCCCTCGTCGCCATCAATCTGGTGAAAGGGCAACTCGCGCATCAAATAATCCAGGAGCTGGAGATGATAACGCGGGCTCCGGAGCTCCATTGGGTTAGGGGACACAGCCTCATCGAAGGTAATGAGCTCGCAGACAGGCTCGCTAAGGCAGGATGCTTTAGAGGTAGATCACTGAGGACCCCAGTGACCAAGAAAGAAGTTTATAGGAGGATCAGGGGATACGTCCAGGACTTGTGGTTGGACAGATGGAGGAACAGTGTGAAGGAGAGAGAGGTATATTCAATTGGGTAACAACACCCAAGTACCTCTGTAAGGTAATGTCCCACAAACTCATTAGGGTAGTTCGGGACATGGGCCCTTCCCCAAGTCTCCACAGATTTAAAATTAAGAGAAACCCTGATTGCGTCTATGAAGAAAGGGATGTGGATGCACGCCACTACGTCTTGGATTGTACAAAGGTAGTGGGTGTGCAGGAAGAAAGAAGGAGGGCGAGGGGCGCGATCGAGATTAAGCTGCTGAGAAACCACAGCAAGCTTCTTGAGAAAGCCCACGACGTGGCAGCTGAGCTTTTCCTCAGCTGTGAGTGAACAGAGTCAAGCGGGGGCCGCCTCCCCGCGGTCCCTGCTGGACACAGTAGATAGTTTCCTCTTTTGCTGTGATTAAAGGCCACCGGTATAGAAATCCTTCCAGACACGTTGTCTGGGAGGTGATGTTTCCAGGTACAATCTCCAAGCACTAGCTTGGATACCGTTACATGGCTTATGAATTGAACAGAATAGCAGCGAAGGGCATGCTTCGGATGCCGGCTTGTGGACCGAAAGGTCTGGGTGGCCATCTGCTTCTAGGGTGTACCAACTGTGCTTAGGTGGGATCCTCCAGTTCTTGTTTATTTTTGTTTTGGCTGCTGTTTCAATTTTTTTTTTTTAAGTAAGTTTATTTTTCTGTTGCAAGGGTTCTTTTGTGCCTTTTTTCGCTAGCGCATCAGCAGCTTCATTGCCTTCAATGCTAACATGTAAGGGTATCCACTGAAGGTGAATTTTTGAGGTATTGAGAGTTTTTGGAGATAACCAATTATGTTCCTGCTTACCTTGTCTCTAAGTTCCCTTGTGTGACTCAAGTGTTGTATGGCACTTCTACTATCAGTAAGAATCCATATATCGTGATGTTTAGTGTTTCTGATGGATTTTAAGGCTTCATAGATGGCTATAAGTTCTGATCTGAAAACTGAGCAAAAATATGGGTTTCTTCTGTTTATTTTCTCATTGCCATTTGTAGTTTTAAAGAGAGAGTCACTGTCAGTTTGTGCCAACTCGTCTCTGCTACCATCGGTATAGATAGTTATTACATTTTTTTAGGAATTTTATTAATTATTTCTAATGATAATTGTTTTAAGTATTCTGGATTTTGGTATTGTTTGTTGGTGGGTTCATTTAAAGTGGCATTAAAAATGACATTTTGTTAGTGATTCGCATGGAGATATTTTTTCTGCTAAATAATATTTTTCCACTTTATATTTTAAAAATCCATTTCTTTTGGCCAGGTGGAAAGGGCCTTCTTTTTTTGAGTCTTATATTGGATTCCCAATTAAGTATGCAATTGAAAGTTCTGTGTTTGTTTTCATAACTCTTTATTTTTTAAAATATATTATGGCAGATTGTAGCTTCTCTTATCCTTTAAGGGCATAATGTCTGCCTCGTAAAGTACAATATTATTAGGGCAGGTATTTCGAAGACCTGTAATAATTCTAGCTGCACTTAGTTGTATCCTTTCCAGTGATTTTAGATTTGTTTCAGATGCTGTACCATGAATTTGATATCCATATTCCAAGATAGGTCTCATTAGAAGAGATGTGTAAGTTAATTTTAGTGTTGTTGCTTCAGCTCCCCACTCTTCCTGAAATATATTTCAAGATTTTCAGTCGGTCTCTTCCTTTTCTAACAACTCCTTCAATATGTCTACTGGAGTTAATTTCTGGATACAGGGTGTAGCCAAGATATTTAGAATGTTTATTATATTGTAATTGTTGTTCTTTCAGAATAATTTTTGGCCTTATTTCGTATAGTTTCTTATCGGTAGTAAAAAGTCAGGTTTCAGATTTTTGGGGGTTAAATTCTAATTTATGTTTATTAGCAAATTTTTCTAGGTGGAGAATTGTCTTGTTCAAATCTCTTTCAGCTTTTTTCCAGTTAGTGTTGCTGCTTCATAGAATAATATCATCAGCGAAAAGTCCAATATTGGTTTTATGTGAAAATTTTTCTTCTATGCCTACAATAAATAGGGTGAAGAGATTTAGGCTAAGGACTGATCCTTGTGGTAATCCTTGATACAATTTGAAGGTTTTAGATAGAGTGCCATTATATTTGACCCTGATGTATCTATTTTTAAGGGAATCATTTATCCAAGTGATAGCTTTTCCACCAATTTTGAAATGTTTGTATAATTTTGTAATGGTGTGGTTAAATGGTTTTCTGTTTGTGCATCTTTAACCTTTTGTGTGAAAAATAAGAGTTGGTCTATTGTCCCATGTCCTTTCCTAAATCCATATTGTTCTTCTGGTAAAATATTTCTTGTGTCGGGGTGGTAGGTGAGTCGTCTGAGTATAATATTTTCCATTAAATTTCAACAAATACTTGTGAGGGAGATAGGTCGGTAGTTTTTTGGGTCATCAGCAGATTTGTCAAGTTTTTAAATGGGAATTATTGTTGCATTTTTAGTCTTGAGGCAATTTTCCAGTTTTCCAGGAGTTATTGAAAATATTAAGAAGTCTTTCTTTGCCAATTTTGCCCAAGTTTGATATCATTCGGCCATGGATTCCATCTGGCCCAGGAGTCTTGATTAGGTCAGTGTTTTCTAATGCATAAGCTAGCTCTTTCATATTGATTTTTTTTCATGGAAAATATTATGAGTGCTGGTGACATTTTTACAGTCATGAATAATCCTTCGGGCCTTTGTTTCAACCTTGATTTTACTACCTTTTTGATATGACTTACCTAAAAGATTGGTAGCAATTTTGTCATTAGTTGCTGGTGTACCATCTGTGTTCTTAATCATATTAGTTTTTTCGGTTTGTGACAGGGATCTGTCAATTTGTTTTGCCAAATTCAAAGTTTTGTATTTGTGTTTCTTGGGTTCAGGTTTTCACAAGTTTGTTTCCATTTTTCCCTTTTCACATTTACGTATAATATTTTTTTTTTCGCATTCACAATGTTCAGTTCAGTTCTACAATTTGTTTGGTTTTGGGTGCTCTTTTTTGTAGTTCATTTCTTTTAGTTATAAGTGTTTGAATATTTTTGCCTGGTATGTATAATTTGGAATCCATTTCTTAATATTACGTCTTGGTATTGAAACTGTGGCTGCTTTAATAATGGTGTTTTCTAAAGATATCCAATTAGCCTTTTTGAAGTTCCAGAATTTTTCTTAATTGAGCTGGTTTTGGTCTTGGTACTAATTTCTATCAAATTAGGCAAATGATCACTTCCAATACTTTTTAATATTTGATATTTGCATTTGTGGAAAATGTCAGGATAGTAAAAACTTATATCAAGGGCTTGTGCAGTATTATAGCTGTAGGAATGATGGGTAGGATTCCCATCATTTAAGCACATGATTGCATTGTCGTCAAATATGTTTGAAAGTATTTTGCCTCTTGGGTTTGGCGTGGAACATCCCCATAGTTGATGTTTGGCATTAAGGTCACCTACAATAAGAGTTGTCTGTAAGAAATTGAGCCATTGTTCCATCGTCAATAAGTGTATTGTTTGGAGGGTGATACATATTGTATATGTTGATGGCTTTGTTTTGATTGAGGTAGACTTTGATATCTTGGGCTTCGAGGCCTAATGTGTTTGAAATATTAACGGATATGTCCTCATAGTACAAATTCTTGATAAAAAATGCTAGGCCACCCCCTTTAACAGCATATACAGATGGATCTTCGGACCTTACCCTGAGTTATGGAGCGGCCGGAATTAACATAATACTGCAAGATGGAACGCACATCAAAATCAAAGAAGGAGCAGGATAGATATCGTCAAACTTCACTTGTGAACTGACAACTATCTGGAAAGCCCTTGATGTATGCCTTAACCAACCATCCCTGCATCAAGCAGAAGTAAATTTAATATACAGCGACTCCATATCCGCTCTAGAAGCAATTCAGAAGGGCAATACTAAAATCACACAGAAAATACACTCGTTACTTACCCAACTGGAACCATTGGAGAATAACTGCATTCTACAATGGATCCCTGCCCATGCTGGGATCGGGGTAATGAAATAGCATTTGAATTGGCAAAGGAAGCCAGAAAGTTGAGCCAAAGGAAAGAACAAATGTCATTATTTGACGCTGATTCTTTGTCAAAATACAAGATAATTAAACAATAAATAAGAAAAGATCAAAATGCGAAATAAACTCTGAGAGAAAAATGACAAAAACTATAACAAGACTTAGAACAAAACACTATAAAGGAATAACAATACATCCAGATGGCACAATAACATATAGGGCATGCAACAATTGTCCTGGTGTGGAACTTACACCTACCCACATATTCTCATAGCCAGCAATGGCCGCAGCCTTGCAGAAATTTGACATAGACCCAGAGCAGCAGCTTTACACACCCAAGATAGTGGACATTGCTGCTGCTGTGATGGAGATGCATGGAGACATCTGAGGCTTTTTATTGGACACGACAACAACAACGGCATTCCAGAGTAAAATAAATTATCAGAGATAGATACATATTTTTCAAATGAATTAAAATAAATATAATCGATACTGAGAGAGAGTTGAATTAAAAATATCAGAAATTTATTATCTTCGGAAACAAACCGTATCTAAAATATCATTTTTTTTTGCTGCATGTTTTAATTTGCATTTACCTATTTTACATATCTCTGATTGTATTTAAAAATTGTTAACCAATTCTTCATACTTTTGGCGAAGTGGTGTTTTATTAATTTGTTATTTGATGTTATTAGGGTTCTTTCCTGGTTTTCAAAAAGGAAAAATACGTGTCGATCAGTTATATTTTTCAATTTATCAAACAATTTGGCGGCTGAATCTCTGATTCTGGTAGTGCGCCATCTGGCGAATAAAATTGTAACTAAAATCAATTTCAAATTTTTCATTATTTGCCATAAAAATTCCATTGCATCCTGAACACAATGGTGTTTACCGCATTGCTCTAGCGCAAATATTCGCGGAGTTATTAATTTTTAAAATAGTGCGGGACTTTTGGATCACCCTGTATTTTGATAATTTAAAACTCGTAAATTTGAATCTCTCGATATATTGTTATCATCGTCACAATGGGGGCGCTGCTTGCGAGTTAAATCTACAAATCTGCAAATAACTCTAAGGATATTCAAGATATTCAGGAAATTATTTTTCAAAAACCTTCCCGGTGATATACCTAATAATATCCCAAAATTTCACGGCGATTGGATGTATGGTTTTTGAATCTATAGAGTACAGACAAACAGACAGACAGACATTCAATTTTATATATATAGATAGATTCACTCTTCATTGTTGGCTTTTTATCTTACATTCATTCTTCATTGTTGGCTTTTTATATTACATTCACTCTTCATTGTTGGCTTTTTATCTTACATTCATTCTTCATTGTTGGCTTTTTATATTACATTCACTCTTCATTGTTGGCTTTTTATCTTACATTCACTCTGTTGGCTTTTTATATTACACTAGCGGACGTACCCGGCTTCGCCCGAGGTTTTACCCGAGTAAAGGTTTGTCTAACGAACATTTGTTAAAACAATTCTCTATAAACTTGAAAAAAAAAAGATATATTTTGATAATTTGAAACTCGTAAATTTGAATCTCTCGATAAAGTGAACATTTTTTCCCGGTCCCTGTGTGCCGTGTCATCCTGAATTTTGTCTTTCATAAATTTCTACATTACAAAATCATCGTTTTATCTAGTGAACATATTTTCCCGGTCCCTTGAAAAATACTCGATAAGTTGAATAAAATCATGGTCGTGAATCTCTCGATAAAGTGATTATTTTTTCCCGGTCCCTGTGTGCCGTGTCATCCTGAATTTTGTCTTTCCTAATTTTCTACATTACAAAATCATCGTTTTATCTAGTGAACATTTTTTCCCGGTCCCTTGAAAAATACTCGATAAGGTTGAATAAATTCATGGTCGTTTATGGAAGATGGACGAAGTTCCCGGAGGTCATCTTGGGCAAGCTCCCGCGAGGCTTTTTTTCTTGTCTACTTGGCATAGCTGTGTCACCAATTCTGCCCTGATTGGTCGGTGGGTACTTTGACTGTCGGCCGGCGGCCGGACGAATCCATTCTCGCACGGGGTCTGCCCCACTCCAAACTTTTGGCAAAGCACTTTCTAATTAAAGATTATTGTCTTAAATAATCTTTAAGAACAAAAAGTATAATAATTGAACGATAGGAAATTATAGTAAATAATTATACTAAACTAAATGATGTAAAAATAATTATACATGAAATTTGAAATAAGTTTTAGAAAAGTTATCGTTAAGTCCACGGGAAAAGATGTAGCCAAAACAAATAGGTTTTTAACAGTGACACGTGAGCACCCGCCTCGAGACGCGCTCCTCTCTCCTAACATTACTCCCCCTCTTGAAAAAGCCTATCTCCGTCTCAATGGTGGCGCTGCTTGCGAGTTAAAGCTACAAATCTGCAAATAACTCTAAGGATATTAAAGATATTCAAGATATTATTTTTCGTAAACCTTTCCGGAGATACACCTAATAATATCCCAAAATTTCACGGCGATTGGATGTATGGTTTTCGAATCCATAGAGGACACACACACAGACAGACAGACAGACAGACAGACACACAGACATTCAATTTTATATATATAGATTTACTCTTCATTGTTGGCTTTTTATCTTACATTCACTCTTCATTGTTGGCTTTTTATATTATATTTACTCTTCATTGTTGGCTTTTCATCTTACATTCATTCTTCATTGTTGGCTTTTTATATTATATTTACTCTTCGTTGTTGGCTTTTTATCTTACATTTATTCTTCATTGAGGGCTTTTTATATTACATTTACTATTCATTGTTGGCTTTTTATCTTACATTCACTCTTCATTGTTGGATTTTTATCTTACATTCATTCTTCATTGTTGGCTTTTTATATTACATTCACTCTTCATTGTTGGCTTTTTATCTTACATTCATTCTTCATTGTTGGCTTTTTATATTACATTCACTCTTCATTGTTGGCTTTTTATCTTACATTCATTCTTCATTGTTGGCTTTTTATATTGCATTCACTCTTCATTGTTGGCTTTTTATCTTACATTCACTCTGTTGACTTTTTATATTACATTTACTCTTAATTGTTGGCTTTTTATCTTACATTCACTCTTCATTGTTGGCTTTTTATATTATATTTACTCTTCATTGTTGGCTTTTTATCTTACATCCATTCTTCATTGTTGGCTTTTTATATTATATTTACTCTTCATTGTTGGCTTTTTATCTTACATTCATTCTTCATTGTTGGCTTTTTATATTACATTTACTATTCATTGTTGGCTTTTTATCTTACTTTCACTCTTCATTGTTGGCTTTTTATCTTACATTCATTCTTCATTGTTGGCTTTTTATCTTACATTCACTCTTCATTGTTGGCTTTTTATCTTACATTCATTCTTCATTGTTGGCTTTTTATATTACATTCACTCTTCATTGTTGGCTTTTTATATCATATAGAAAATCATAGTTTTATCTAGTGAACATTTTTTCCCGTGTCACATTGCCGTGTCATCCTGAGATAATCTTACTTTTGATAAATAATATTTAAGATAACAAACTTAGTGATAAGAAAACTTGTTATCATCGTCACAATGGGGGCGCTGCTTGCGAGTTAAATCTACAAATCTGCAAATAACTCTAAGGATATTCAAGATATTCATGAAATTATATTTCAAAAACCTTCCCGGTGATATACCTAATAATATCCCAAAATTCCACGGCGATTGGATGTATGGTTTTTGAATCTATAGAGTACAAACAAGCAGACAGACATTCAATTTTATATATATAGATATTATAGTTATGATTATAAAATTTTAATTATATTAATGAATAATAGAAATCATATTTTTATTATGTCATATATATAGATATATAAAGAGACAAGGGTCGCCTCTCCCGTCTAAATAGACGTCTAAAACCAGACGCCATCTATTGACCGTCGCCGCAACTAGCGGCCTCGGGTCGGTGACAAAGCCACAACACCAGCTTTGGCAAACTTAAAAGCGTCCACCTAGAGACCATGATTTCGTGCTAATGGCCCTCGTCAGTCTAGGGCGAACTTCTATATTTTAGCCATAGATATGGCCCAGCCACTTTTCCAGCTAAACACCTCTTTGGCAGATTGTCAAGATTCCATTAGATCCCGTGTGGATCTCATGGAATAAATTCCGCCCTAGACGAGGGCCATTAGCCCGAAAACATGGTTTCTAGGTGGACGCTTTTCAGTTTGCTAAATCTAATGTTGTGGCATTGTCACCGGCCCGAGGCCGCTAGTTGCGGCGACGGTCAATAGATGGCGTCTGGGTTTAGACGTCTATTTTGACGGAAGAGGCGACCCTTGTCTCTTCAGATCAATTTCCTCCCGTCAAAATTCCCATATATATATATATATAAACACAATTATATATATCACAGATATATACCTATACGAGGTGTGTTCAAAAGGTAACGCGACTTTTGTGTTTTTTCAAAAATTATTTATTTATTCATGAATACCTAGTTTGTCCCCTTCAAAGTAATCCCCATGAGATATTATACACTTGTGCCAACGGTTTTTCCAATCTTCGAAGCACTTCAAAAAAAAATTATTTTTTTTATCTTTTTCAGCTCCTCCTTCGATGCCGTCTTTATCTCGTCAAGGGTAGCGTAACGTTGTCCTTTCATGGGCCTCTTCAGTTTAGGTAACAAGAAAAAGTTACAGGGGGCCAGATCTGGGGAATACGGTGGCTGCGGCATCATTAGTGTGTTGTTTTTGGCCAAAAAGTCGCGCACAAGCAACGATGTGTGAGCAGGGGCGTTATCGTGGTGCAAAAGCCAATTTTTGTTCTTCCCCAAATCCGGGCGTTTCTGGCGGATTGCTTCGCGCAAATTGCGCATAACTTGCAGGTAATATTCCTTATTGACCGTTCTACCCTGTGTCAAGAACTCATGATGCACCACGCCCCTGCAATCGAAGAAAACTGTCAGCAAAACTTTCACATTCGACCGAACTTGGCGCGCTTTTTTCGGTCTTGGTTCGTGCGGCAGTTTCCATTGAGATGATTGAGCTTTGGTTTCCACGTCATAACCACGAACCCACGCTTCGTCACCAGTTATGACCCTCTGGAGAAAATTTGGGTCGTCGCGGACAGAGTCCAACATCTCATTAGCAATGTTCATGCGATGCTGTTTTTGGTCGCAATTGAGCAATTTTGGTACGAATTTCGCGGCGACCCGTCTCATGCTCAAATTATTGATAAAAATCGAATGGCACGAGCCAATCGATATATTTAGGTCCTCAGCAACTTCTCTAACGGTAATTCGACGATTGGCCAATATCATTTTCTCTACTTCATTAATTTTTTCGTCTGTTGTTGAAGTGCTCGGGCGTCCGGCACGCTCTTCGTCGTTCACATCTTCTCGGCCTCCTGAGAACATTTTGTACCACCGATAAACGTTGCTTCGGTCCAAGGTAGCTTCTCCGTATGCCACAGTCAATATTCGGAATGCATCCGCGCACTTAATTTCGTTTTTCACACAAAATTTGATACGGGTTCTTTGATCCATTTTTTTTTAATAGGTAAAAATCGAAGATAATCCAAAACACCTGCAAGCAAAGCAGCAGTCAACAATTGTTACGGCCACTAAATTGGTCGTCTTTAGTTTTATGCAAATATGTTTGACTTTAAACTAGGATAAAAAGTATGAAAATCTCTTTGTTGTACAAATTGTTATGTAGATTTCTTTGCTGTATAAATTATTATGTAAATTTTCTTAATGTATAAATTGACCGTGTTTTTAATAAAAATATAGTTCTGATTAAGAGACTGTACGTGTGGTGGACTTTCCTTCAAGCCTTCCTCTCCCCTTGGATACAGGTAGCTGGACTGGTCAAAGAGGCACTAGGGTGTCTCTCGAAGTTAAAGAGGAGACACCTTTCTGTATTGAGGAAAAGGCCACAGAGGGCCTCAATAACAATTAAGTAAATATTCAAAATGACCGAGCTTGTCGGCATAAGTGAGAGACATGAGTACTAACATAAAGCCACAAAAAGATCGAAATTAGAATATACGTAACCCGCGAAAATTCAAAAGTCGCGATACTTTTTGAACACACCTCGTATATGCACCCATGTATTACACTAGGGATAATGGCATTAGATGACCGCCCTAAAAAAGAACAAAAAGGTTTTACATAATACTATTTAATTTAATTTAAGCTGTATATTTTAATATTGATACAATTTATCAATATTGCCACGTGGAAAATTAGGAAAGACAAACTTCAGGATGTGACACAACAATTTTTATTTAAGGCAAGAACAAAACTATGAATGATAAAAAAAAGGATATGAAATGAGGGAAGTTTACAGAGTAGCAAAATATAACCATAAAAATGATACTCTTTTAATAAAATAATGAATACCTTCCTACGATATTTCAATTATGAACAATACCATTATTATTATGAAAAATATCAAAAAGATAAAATTGTATTCATAAATATTTTTTATTTGTTGTATATATATATATATATGAAAAAAAGTACAAATGTAATATTGTACTGGGATAGGGTGCATAAATTGAGAAAAAGGCTTCTTCTTATCGTGCAACTTTCAGTTGCACGATAAGGAGAAGCCTTTTTTTAAATTTATTCCGATAGATGGCGTAAGCCATCAGCAACTTTCAGTTGCACGATAAGGAGAAGCCTTTTTCTTGTGCAATATGTGCAAATTTTGCCGGGAGTATATTCGTCCTATACTACTGAAAGTTTTCTCTCTCGTCAAAATAAACCCTAGAACTAAGCTTCATCTATTGACCATCTCCGCAAACTAGCGGTTTCAGGTCGGTGTCAAAGCTACAACTCCAGCTTCAGCAAAATGAAGCGCCCACCTGGATACTTTAGTTAAGGACTGATGGCTAGAGACGGTTATATAAATGACACTTAATTCTAGCGTATATTTGACGGGAGAGTATGGAATGTGTATATATCTGCCTGCTAATGAACTAATTTGAATAGTCCGAGGTCGAAACTATGAAAGTGACTATATATATTGCAGCATGACTTTTTCTATACCTTAACCTATATGGTGTCAAAGGGGTAACGTAAGCCAATCTCACAAAAGATATATTTCTTATTCTTTTTTTTTATATATGAATAATAGAAACAGAATTGAAATATAATATTTCCATGTTTCTTTATATTAATATTTCTAGTATTCCGCTAAAAACCATTGAAACTTCATTTTATTCCGAATTATATAATTTCTTTGGGCAATCTTTCGGAAATTTTAAATACCTTCTGCTGAGAAATAAGAATCCCATTTCATATATATTAGGCGCTTTTGTAAATGGGTATTTAGCTGTATAGGTGTTCTATGTGTAAATATAATCGTGATCGTCTATATACAACAATTAATTTAAAACGGAATGCCACACCTTTTGGCTATAGAAGAGTGATGAAGCATTCATAGTTCTCGTTTCCCTCACTAGATGGCACGGCGTGCATCCTCCTATAATAGTCCGGCGGTATGCTACTTTCTCTTCATCACGTTATTTTATAAAATATTTCAGTGTCGATCTATTTGTGTCGATATTTTTGGGAAGAAAATGGGGTTATCTAATAGGGCTGAATAAAGTTTTGCCAGCATAGCCGATGGAAACTCCTGGCGAGCTCTCCTCTGAAACTATAAAATTACTCTCATTTATATAACTATCAATATCTCCCTCATATAAAATAACTTATCATATACTTCGAACTATATATGTGACGGCACAAAATTAAATAAATATAAAAGAGGCAAACAATGAAGACACAGTAATAGCGAGTGAAACAAGAAAAGAATTCTTACAAGGACAATTCGAAGATCTTATTAATTCTATTTTAATGTCAAACTTATTCATCGATAGTTTTGTTACACATTAGATTATTAGATAATAAAAGGCATATATTGTATTTAATAAAAAATTTATTCTGCCAATATTTCGGCTGGCTGAACGCCAACCTTTATCGAGGCATTTCATTTTTGTATACACAAACTCATCGCCGCATAGTGTCATAATATCACAGTTGAAATCAATTAAAATACAGAGTAGGTGGGAGAAATTTGTGCATGAAAAAAATTATTATAAATATGCAATCAAAAATGTAAAATATCTTAAAATATTAAAGGAAAAAATGAGTTCTATCTTATATTAAAAAATTGTAATAAGTACATAAAAATAATTCATTAATAACTCATTAAGAGATAAATGTAAAAATATATGTATCTATTAAAACATTTGAAAATAAATTTAAAATGATTTAAACAATAAACTGTAAGAATATTTTTTAAAAGTTTAACAAAAAAATGTGGGTATTTAAAAAAATCATTTCAAAATTTGTGGAAATCGATTAGATTATATAAAAGAAAGACATATCTTGATCTTAAAATTGAAGGTTGCTGATAGCTTGCCCCATCTGTCGGAATAAATATTTTTTTTTTAAATGTTGATTATTTAATTATTCCAGATTTGCCAAATACCTTTTTCTTGAACAATCAAGAAAAGCTGACCAGGCATACGCGTTTTGTCTGTGAGCCCTCATCAGCGTGGTGGAAGCTGTAGCTCAAAGACCAACATTTTTGATCTTCGAGACTTTCTGAAAAGTTAAACTGAGGCGTAGGTTATTGACCTTTTTTGATTAATTAAGAAATTTGTCTAATTTTGAAAATATCAATGATTAGTTGATATTTATTCCGACAGATGGCGCAAGCAATCTTTAGTTGCACGATCAGAGATTTCAATTTATCAATCATATATAATGACAATTTTGAACTATATTTCAAACAACATTAAATGTCATATTTCCCTGTAGTCTCTACTGACACACAGGCATTTTTAAATATAAGGAATTAGGCAATTTAAGATCATTTTTAAAATCTCACACGAAAAAAATCGGGAATCAATATTCCTAGATATTGAATTTTAATTCAACATTTATTCTCACAGGTTTTCACAATATTATTTTAATTGACAAATATAATTAAATGCCTGTTGTGAAAAATGTGATGGCAATAGTTGAATATTTGCATGTAATATCTATAAGAATTAAGTGTGACTATAACAATTTATGCCAATTTCAAGAACTAGTCGTGTTTAGACGTAGGTAATAATGCACTCCAAGTGTCAATCGATTGTATACGAGGTGTGTTCAAAAAGTATCGCGACTTTTGTGTTTTTCAAAAATTATTTATTTATTCATGAATACCTATTTTGTCCCCTTCAAAGTAATCCCCATGAGATATTATACACTTGTGCCAACGGTTTTTCCAATCTTCGAAGCACTTCAAAAAATCTTTTTTTTTTTTAAATCTTTTTCAGCTCCTCCTTCGATGCCGTCTTTATCTCGTCAAGCGTAGCGTAACGTCGTCCTTTCATGGGCCTCTTCAGTTTAGGGAACAAGAAAAAGTCACAGGGGACCAGATCTGGGGAATACGGTGGCTGCGGCATCATTAGTGTGTTGTTTTTGGCCAAAAGGTCGCGCACAAGCAACGAGGTGTGAGCAGGGGCGTTATCGTGGTGCAAAAGCCAATTTTTGTTCTTCCACAAATCCGGGCGTTTCTGGCGGATTGCTTCGCGCAAATTGCGCATAACTTGCAGGTAATATTCCTTATTGACCGTTCTACCCTGTGTCAAGAACTCATGATGCACCACGCCCCTGCGCGAATTGTGTATGATATTGTGTATTAATTAATGGATCGCCTTTTGACTCAAACTTTAAGTTTGATAAAAAATAATTTATATGTGACATATATAAGATACTTTTTAAATATCATCATGTTTCACTTTAATTATATTTACTAGCCGATTGTCCCGGAAATCCCCGGGATTTAATCGAGTGCTTGTATATAAAATAAAATGCTGTTTTAAAAATAAATTACAACTTGCAAAATTATATATATTATAAAACCGGCTTCGCCTGGTTGTTTGCTCAACGAGTAATTAATTAATAAATATTTATTATGGGGAAATCTTATTATCATGCTTTAAAAAGTAATAATTCTAAAAATAAAATTTGATTATGAAACACAAAATTATTATAGCTAAAATAACAATGAACAACTTTCAGTTGCAGCCTTCAAATGCCTTTTTTTTTATCTCATTAAAAAGTCGCATTTTTTTCTATTTATTCACATTGTTTCGCGTTCTCACGCACTTCTGGCCCTAACTACCCATTTCATGATTTTTCAGGATGCCTGAATGAGCAGTTTTTTGGTCGTTGAAGTAAAGCTTGCACCACGCTCACGAGGGCCTACTGCGCGAAACGCATACGCGGTTAGCTTTTCTTGATTAATCAAGAATGAGTATTTGGCCAATTATGGAAAAAAAAAAAACAGAATAGTTGATATTTAATCTGACAGATGGCGCAATTCCTCAAGCACCTTTCATTTGCACGATAAAGAGGAGCCTTTTTCTTAATATATATATATTAAAAACAAAATAGGCATATCCTGACCAGGCTCACATGAGCTTTTCTAGATGGCAGAGCGCCATCTAGTGGAGCAAAAATAAACTAAACTTTTATTTAACTTGCTCCGGGATATTTGATAAATCAAGAAAAGTCAACCACGAACGCGTTTCGGGCTGTTGGCCCTCGGCGATATATATATCAAAAAGGGGTATATCCTGACCACAAGTTTATGAGATTTTAGATGGCAGAGCGACATCTAGTGGAACAGAAATCAACTAAACGTTGATTTAGCCTGTTCTATGATATTTGACCTTTTTTATTATTTGTTTTAAAATTATTTTTATAAATTTATTAAAGGGAGAGGTACTACCTTTGGTACAAATATATGAAAGAATATGAAAAAAAAAAAACAGAAAGAAAAATCAGGTGTTGGTTTTAAAAACAGAAAAGGGAAATTCTTTACGCTCACACGAGCATTTTAAATCGCAGAAGGCCAGAATGTTATTTAGCCAACACATTTTCTTGATAAATCAATAAAAGCCAGCCACCAACGCGTTTCAGGCTGTTAACCCATGTCAGCGTGGTGCAGGCTGTACCTTCTGCCATCTAAAATGCTCATGTGAGAGAACAGGATATAACTTCTTTTTTTTTTTTAATAACACACCTGACCTTTTTATTTTTCTTATTTTTCAAATGAACCGCGCATTTACGCAAATTTGGCCCTAAGTGTCCATTTATCGATTTCTTAAGAAGATTCTATGACCAAATATTTGGACGTTGAAGTACAGCTTCCACCCTGACGAGGGCCAACAGCCTGAAACGTGTTAGAAGTTGGCTTTTCTTGATTTATAAAGGAAATGGGTTGGCTAAATATCATGGGGAACAAGTTAAATTAACGTTCAGTTGATTTCTGTTCCGATAGATGACGCTATGCCATCTAAAAATATAAAGTGACGGGCAGGATATGTCAAATTTTGCAATATATATGTATACATTTATATATATATAATAGAAGCAAATTAAGATTCTTCGAAAGCTCACTTTTTCGTTGAACAATTCGACCCAAATCGAGACTACGTGTATATATATACGCGTCGTATATATGCTCATCTATTTATATATTGTAAAATAAGTCAAAATATAGCCTTATTACACCGAAAATTTAAATTTAACAAAATATTTGGGAGAGTTTTTTTTTGTCTTAAAACTGAATCTCAAATATTAATATGGTTACATATTATTGATAAACTCACATCTTTAAACACTGATCTTCCGTTTAAATGTGATATTTATTTTTTTTTTTTTTCAAACAACACACTCAATTACCGTAAAAGTAGGAGTTATATCTATTTAGCGCCCGTACATTTTAGGTATCGTTTTTACAGGATCACTTTTCTTTGCCTGAGTTGGCTCTACATTCAATGGGCAACCAAGTCTTAGGCAGAAAGAACACTCTTAGATTTATATTTAATTGAAACATTTCTTTGCAAATAGATCTCGCTAGAAACGCGACATTGAATTTTGTATGAATACATCGTTGATTAGCGCTAATTGTGATTTGTTTAGGGAAGTCTTCGATAAAGGGAAGTCTTCGATAAAAAAATACTCTTCAACGCGTGCCCTTACTCTTAGCCTCGATTCCTATTTATAGTTTTGGCTTGTTGAAGAAAGACCACTTTGCTCAAAAGTTTTCTTATTATATGACATATCAAAAGAAACTGGACGCCAAAAATAATCGGTGTATTTATAATTTTAAACAAAGAGTTGTGTTTACTTATTAGTTTAAAAGCTAACAAGAAAATGTTTCGAATTTATTGATTGAATATTTTCTGCCAGCTAATTTTGACACCGTCCGCTGAGGTTTTGCTTCACTTTCGAATGATTCAAAGTATTTTTTATTCTATTTGTATTTTTTGTTATTTTCTCACACACGAGTATAGTGCGATTGGTATTTATTTAATTGAAACTATCGATTTTAAATGACTTCATTGCGAGTTTTATGTGAAGCAGCTTCATAAAAAGTCTTCTAGTTTGGCAAGATAAAGAAAAATAACTAATTTTTATCGGATTTTACCAGAATGCACATTTCTTCCCTGCTGTGGAAAGATCCCGTTTTAAGTAGTGTTTTTCAAGTTATCGTAATAAAAAAAAATCAGCAATTTATATTCATTCAAGGTTTCCTTCAACTTGCTAATCCTGAATATCATTCAGTGGATTTTTAGAATTTTAATTTTATCGCATTTAACTATATAGAGAAACACACTGAATAAATAGGATTGCTATGTATATTATATGATGTGTTCCTTTCACAAATAATTATATGGATTAGAATCTCTACAGAACAAGCGACATGCTTTTATACCAGCGAAATATTTAAAATCAATAATTTTTTTAATTTTCTGTATCAAAATGTTTCCCATCAAATTCAATCATATTTGGTAACTGACAACGGGATTCATTCGAATTTTAAATATACTTCAAATTATATTATGTTATTAACAAAAAAAGCTAGAGATGGATCTTTAAATGTCCTCCGACCTTGTGAGCGTCCACGATGTTAAAAATATCCTCCCTAGATGGAACAAAGAGCGGAGATCCGTAAGGGGTACCGAAGATACCTCGAGGCCCCAACAGGTCGTAATCGTTAACGAATCCTTCATAACGGAGGAGGCCTCAACGATGGGCCCCATCTGCTCTCTGGTGCCCCCTCCGACACCCTCTCAAGTCCAATCCCAAGAAATAGCCCTTGGAAGCCAGCAGCTGATGTTGCCTTCAAAGACACGCCATCAATTTTGAGTCCTCCATGAATTTTCTTTGAGATTCTGTAAGAGATGGTTTATTTTTGAAAATATATATCAAATAGGATCAAATAACTTCCTCCCCCCTCTTTAAACTTAAACTTAAACTTATCAATATAATAATTCATATTGGTGTGTTTCATTAATAAAAAAGAACAAATAATTATCAGAATAAAGCAAATCTAAAAACAACAAAGATTTAAGAACATTATACACTTTTTTTGGGGTCCGACCACTTTCACTTTCACTAAGGAATAGCAAAATGTAGAAGTTTGACAGCAATATTTCAATTCGTGCATTGAAGAAGCAAAAACATAATTTAAATAAAGCCTGTTATGAAAACGGTGTTCCTTTAGATATTGATTCCGATACAAAGAGAGTGCCATATCGTCCTTGCTAGAGGACTAATGGATGCTGACTCGCGAGTGGATTCTGACCTATTGTTCTCTCTGTTTGCAGAATGTTACCTCTTCTGTATCCATTTCAATTAACGTGTGAATGTTTACTTCTCTCAATGGATCGCCCAACGTCGCCATAGTGTACGGATTCTTCCTTTACGTCGTTTCGAGACTTACTTTCTAATAGCAGCATTTTCCCAACAGGTCAAAACAATTTTTAAAATATTTGTCCTCGAGAGCCTGGAATTATATTATAATAGCTTGGTATAAATATAGAGGCAAATAATACTATAATTTTTATTTCTTTCACAAATTTCTGAAGCTATAAAATGTCTAATATAAAAAATGAAAATAAAATCTCTATGTATTTAGTTTTAGTGCATATTGTATTTTCTGAAGAGACGAATATTTGAAAAAAACTGTACTGTTATCAATAATATTGATCAATTTTGAGCCACTGAGAGAGAAATCAAAAGTGAGACCATATATGTTATTTTTAATATTATTTTTATTTTTCCTACCTATCCAAAAAAGTAAAGGTAATACTAGGCTAAGAACCTAGAGCATTTTATTTAGGTTTCATATGCCTGAAAATCAACAAAATATTTGGAGAATAAGCATTTATAAAATATTTAAATTATTTTTGTCGCGTGTGTTTCTTTTTAAAATAAAACAATTTTCAAACCCCTCACTGCAATGATAAAATATATATTTGACACAAAAAGGTAAATAACAATAAAAGGAATTTTTTTGGTGTACTAAAAGTTCAATTAAAAATTATATCGAATGTTAAAATGAATTAAAAAAAAAAAACAGACTTTCTATCTTATCTCTACATCAATAATTGCAATCCTAGATACAAAAAAATTCCACTCAATTTCTATCCTTTAAGAAAAATAATCACTAGAATTTCCCATTTGGATACTGGATTTCATGACATAGGTGATGCAAGATTTCGAAGTAAAAATATATTTTTTTATGCTCCGTGAGTTGGCTAAAGTAGTCACACTCCAAGGTCTACCGAAATTCGAGCTTAAGCAATCAGACTTGGGAAGTTTCGCCACGGGATCAAGGTGATGGCCATTCTTGTCGCTTTGAACGTGATTAATTGCAGAATCTTTTATGGCCGCCCGTTTCTACTTTAGATTGCGGTGGAAACCCAATAATATATTGAATCATATGAGTTTAGCATTGTATACTACCTTATACCGCTCTCTCTACATAATAAATAGATATATTTTATATTTTTTAATACAAAAATATATATTATATATTTACGACATACATCACAAAGGAATTAGCTAAAAAGAAATATAATTGATAAAATGCAATGTTCTAATCTTACCAGTTGGGAAATTGAGGAGAAATTCCCGGCACGACAGGAGATGACATGCCTTAGGGGAGCAGGAAATTTACACAAATTACAAAGGCACTTTTCACTCGATCCTGTGGTAAAATTCGTGAGACATGTTTACCTCAAAACATAAAATAATCATTTTAAAATATAACTGATTAAGTGATATTTTTTCCGAATTACTAATATTTTATTCTATCTGTTAGCACCCTTTCTTTGAAGTTTCTTCTAGAAAGAACGAGCTGACTCAATTCGATTCAATTGATTTATTTCAAACAACAAAAGAGAATTACACTACGATTTAATGCGATTTAGTTGTATTTATAACACAAAAGAAAACAGAAGAAGAAAAAAAAAAGAATAATGATAAGTAACAATAAAATTCTATGAATATGAATTATAATTAACTAGACGTATGTCCCAGCTTCGCCCGAGAATTCCCCCGATTGCAATTTCCTTCATACTGAAAGTACATCAATAATAAATATTAGAAGTGCAATAGAATAGCAATACAGAAGTAACACATAAACTACAGGAAAAAAGTGTGTGTGATGGCAAAAATCGTATTATATTAGTGTTTAGGTATTTGATTTAATTAATATAGTTGATATAATAATATATATTTATATTATATATAATATAAATGAGTTTTAAAAATTGTAAAAAAAAAATGCATCGGCCGGGAATCGAACCCGGGCCGCCCGCGTGGCAGGTGAGCATTTTACCACTGAACCACCGATGCTTATAAAAAATGGCCATATTTGGGTATTCATTCCATTCCATTCAAATGAAATAAAGAAATAGCCAAAAATACTAATCAAAATGTAGCCGAAAATTTTCCTCAGGTTTATAAAAAGCGACATGCAAAATTTGGTACCAATTGGTTCAATAGTTTTTGAGTTTATCGCGAAACAGGCAGACATTGACTTTTATATATTGTTACATCATGATTAATGGCGTATTTATTATATTATTTTTAATATATTTGAAATTTAAATTATATATTTATTTATTTTTATATTCTATGATATTTATTTAAAACAGATTATTTTTAGATTATCATCATTTGTATTTAGGTACACTGTGACTTCGCTGCTCTCTTTGATGTGAGAAAATAAAGAAAGGATTCTGGTGGCTACATAAAGTAGACTTATCTCATTATTCCCTTTTATAAATTTGTAGGATGGTTGAAACACGCTCTGGTAAGATGCAAGACCCAGCACAGGAGAGAATCAAGGCTGAAGAGTCTGCCAAGCCGCAACCTGGTGCAACAATTGGTAGAGATGCTAGTTCCGACCCAGTTGTCCTGAATCCCAACATCGACATCCCCAAGTATGATGGAACAGAAGACCCTCGCCCATGGATTGAATCTCTTGAAGAAATTGGCTTCCTGTACCATTGGGCAGACTACATTATCTCCCGTTATGCTGCCATGAATATGATTGGTAGCGCCAAAACCTGGCTGAACCTACACAAAGTAAGTTTCACCAGCTGGGAAAATTTCAAGAGCCGCCTAATTGAGGATTTTGCCTCAGACGCCAACAAAGAAGAAATGAGGATGAGATTAAACAGGATACAACAGTGGAATGAACCTGCAATCAGGTTCGCAGAGGATATCCTTGTACTGTGCAACAAGGTCGACCCCCAAATGGAAGAAGAGACTAAAATAAACTGGGTTATTGGAGGGTTAAAGAAAGAATACTCTTTTGCCCTTCACCTAGACCCTCCTAAAAATACCAATGAACTTCTAGAAATTTGTAAAAAGCTGGATTTGTTCGAAAAGAATTACCAAGAACGTGCAGAAAAATCAAAAGCTCTTTATAATGGACCACGCTCTCCTCGTTCCCATCATCAAGAGCAATGGAAGAATGCTACGTCGTTCAGAAGACCATATCAGAACACCTCCAAGCCCCAGGCCCCCGCCCCGAGGTACTACCAGAACACCTCCAAGCCCCAGGCCCCCACTCCGAGGTATTACCAGAACAAGCCTCTGCCCCAGGTATCTGCCCCTAGACGATCTTACACTCCCAATCCTGAGCCAAAACCGGTCTACCCAAGTAAAATATACAATAAGAATCCAAATTCAAATAGGAATAGGACAGAAGACGGGAGACCAATATGTTTCAAGTGTAACAAGCCAGGACACGTAGCGCGGTATTGCAGAGTCAGGTTTGTAAGAATTGTGGAAGAGGACCCCATAGTTACACAAGACAAGGTCGAAGAAGAAATCCGAATGGATAATGGAACTCAGAAGTCGAGACCTCTGCTCTACTCTGACGTAAGTAATAGCCCGTACTCGAGTATCCCTACAAGGAATAGATATGCTGCATTAGAAGATTTAAACTAAACATCGCGCCTGAGTCCGTCAATCAAAGCAAGTCGACCATAAATGGAATTAAAAAGTTAGACCCCAAATATAAAATGAACATTAACGTGGATAGAATCGGTATCTGCGAAGCTTTGATTGATACAGGCGCTGATCTTTCAGTGGTCGACCTTAGTACAGCTCTTAACACAGGTCTTGAAATAATAAATCCTGATAAAATGTGCTCCGGACCCGATGGCAAAGAATTAGATATCGTAGGAAATATTATTTTAAATATAAAATTTGATGACAAAACAATTACACATCAATTTGTGATAATGAGAACACATTTGCGAATATTTATACTTGGACGTGATTTTCTTAAGAAAATGAACGCAAAAATTGATTGTCAGCGTGAAATAATCAAATATGACTTGACAGAAAATCGTGACGTAATCAAATATCAACAGAAGAAAATAAAAAGTGCAAAGGATGCCACTATACCAGAACTTTCTATTAAATTGATTAATGCATTTGTAGAAGCAGAGGATGGCGAATACATCATCGAGGAGAACCATAAAATGTTTCAAACAAATGGACTTCGACTAGCGAGAAGCTTAATAAATGTTGTGAATAAGGAAACATATATCTGGATAACAAACCCTTACCCTCGACCATTAAAAATATTAAAAAACCAAACATTGTGCTTTGGAAGCCAGCCAGCCGAAGTGAATCTTATGGAAGAAAGTGAACAAAAAGAGCATGAAGAACCCCAATTTCAGATAAACGAAAATTTAGCATATACGGAAAAGGAGCAATTGAAACAAGTTTTGGAAAGGTACGAGGATTTGTTTTCGTCGGGATTAGGAAGATCCAACTTAGCGAAACATCGGATCGATACAGAAGGCGCGAAACCGATCAAACACAAGCCGTATAGGGTGAGCGCGAAAGAGCGAGAAATCATAAAAGAACAAATTGATGAAATGCTCAGAGACGGCATAATTAGACCATCCTCGAGTCCATGGTCCTTCCCTGTAATCTTGGTCAAGAAGCGAGATGGTAAGTACAGATTTTGCGTTGACTACAGAAAATTGAATGATGTGACAGTGAAGGATGTTTACCCAATTCCCAGAATTGATGAAGTATTGGATACACTTCAAGGATCCAAATACTTTTCAGCAATTGACCTTAAATCAGGATATTGGCAAGTAGAGGTTGAGGAGAAAGATAAAGAAAAGACAGCCTTCACTACAGCACATGGCCTATATGAGTTCAACGTAATGCCCTTTGGTCTATGCAATGCCCCTGCTACATTTGAGAGGAACATGGAAAATATGCTTGGTAATCTTAGATGGCAAATTTGCTTATGTTATCTAGATGACGTAATCATTTATAGCTCGGATTTTTCAACACATCTCAAAAGAATAGAAGCTGTTTTAAAATGTTTTCGCGAGGCTAATTTAAAATTGAACAACAAAAAATGCCAATTTTCTTTCGAAGAACTGGAGATTCTTGGCCATATAACTAATCAACATGGTATAAAACCAGCGGAGCATAATATCAAGGCTATTAGAGATTTTCCTCGGCCCAAAAAGATAAAAGAAGTTCAATCATTTTTAGGAATGTGCTCATATTATAGAAAATTTATCAAAGGTTTTTCAAAAATTGCCGATCCATTAACCAGTCTTATAAAAAAGAATGTACCTTTTACCTGGACAGAAAATCAAGAAAAAGCATTTCAAACCCTTAAAGTAGCATTGATAAATCCTCCAATCTTAGGGCACTTTGACCCGAATGCAATTACTTACATTCATACTGACGCATCTAACATCGGCCTGGGTGCAACATTAGTCCAAAAGTTCGGCGATAAAGAAAAAGTTATCTCATATTTAAGTCGAACACTGAGCAAACCTGAGCAAAATTATTCGACTACCGAAAAAGAATGTCTAGCTGTTGTGTGGTCAATGTCCAAGTTACGACCCTACCTATATGGAAGGCACTTCAAAATCGTAACTGATCATCACGCACTATGCTGGCTTAAGAATCTGAAAGATCCGACCGGCCGATTAGCACGATGGGCACTGAAGATTCAGGAATATAATTTCGAAATCATACATAAATCGGGTAAAAAACATCTGGACGCTGATGGTCTATCTAGAGGACCCTTACCTGAAAACGAATGGGACGAAGACTATGAAAGACTATTTCTGAATCAAATAATAGACGAAAAGGATGATTTTATTGAGAATATTAAGGAGAACCTTAGTGGAAACAAGCGTTCAATTACACAGAACTTCAAAGAAGAAAATGGGTGTCTCTACAAGAAAAATCCAAATCCTGAAGGTAGGGCATGGTTGCTGGTAGTGCCAAAGAAGAGAAGGAAGGAAGTCATGAGTGAATACCACAACCATATGCTGAATGGCCATCTGGGCGTCGCCAGAACCACTTACCGATTGAAGAATAAATACTATTGGCCTTCCATGTTGAAAGATGTTTCAGAATTTGTAAAGACGTGCCATCTTTGCCAAAGTCGGAAAGGTTCAAATCACTTGCCTTCTGGACTTCTACAACCTATTCCCCCAGCTAACTACCCTTTTGAAAGAATCGGAATTGACTTTGTTGGCCCCTTGCCATCAACGAAAAGAAGAAGGAAGTGGATAATTGTGTTGACTGATTATTATACCAAGTATGCTGAAACAAAGGCAGTATCAGAAGCAACCGTGAAAGAAGTCTCTACATTTTTAATCGAACATATTATTTTACGTCACGGGGCCCCAAGATTTCTTATTAGCGATAGAGGTTCACAATTCACTAGCAATTTGATGAAGGAGGTAATGAAAATGTGCAAAGTGAAACACTGCTTCACAACGAGCTACCACCCCCAGACTAACGGACTAACGGAACGGCTAAATAGAACTTTAATCAATATGATCAGCATGTATGTGAACACAGACCAAAAGAACTGGGATGAAATCCTCCCTTTTATCACCCACGCGTATAATACCACGATTCAAGAAACCACAGGCTACTCTCCATTTTTCCTGTTGTTTGGAAGGGAACCCATGTCCCTCTTAGACGACGAGAATATCCCAACGGACAGTAACATGGACGATTACGACGAATATATAGAAAACTACTTAGATAAAATAGCAAGGACGAGACAGGTAGTCATTAACAACACAGAGAAGACTCAGGAAAGAATGAAAAGAAACTATGACAAAAAACACAGTGAGAAAATCTATGAACCAGGACATTTAGTGGCAGTTTGGACACCAGTCAGGAAAATCGGAAAATGCGAAAAACTATTGAGAAAATATTTTGGCCCATATCGAATATTAAAGAAGCTGTCTAACGTAAATTACTTAATTGAGCCGAAAGATAATCCTGGCCAAGACCCATTGATTGTCCATGTCTCAAGACTCAAACCCTATTTTGAGAGAATTGATGAGGTAACTCACGAGGACGTGACGACCTCTGGAGAGGGGGAAGTGTTACATCATGATTAATGGCGTATTTATTATATTATTTTTAATATATTTGAAATTTAAATTATATATTTATTTATTTTTATATTCTATGATATTTATTTAAAACAGATTATTTTTAGATTATCATCATTTGTATTTAGGTACACTGTGACTTCGCTGCTCTCTTTGATGTGAGAAAATAAAGAAAGGATTCTGGTGGCTACATAAAGTAGACTTATCTCATTATTCCCTTTTATAAATTTGTAGGATGGTTGAAACACGCTCTGGTAAGATGCAAGACCCAGCACAGGAGAGAATCAAGGCTGAAGAGTCTGCCAAGCCGCAACCTGGTGCAACAATATATAGAGATTAATAGAATACAATAATAATAATTAAAAAAAAACTAACATACTCCACCCCGGTGGACTAACTTAGTCCTCAGGAAAAGGTAATGGTACTATTTTAGAGACAGTTCTAGTAAGGCGTTCTTGGTGCTTGGTCTTCACCTCGACGACTCGAACTTTACCGTCCGCTCCTGGAAAGACTTTGGTGATGCGACCAAGGCTCCAATACATTGCTGGTGGTGATATGGTATCCTTGAGCAAGATTATGTCACCTTCCTTAATGTTGGGTGAGGATTTTTGCCATTTTAGGCGTTGTTGCAAATTGTTGAGGTATTCTCGATTCCAACGTTTCCAAAATACATTTTTAATTTTTTTATTTAGGCTCCAGCGATCGAAGTAGTTTATCGGAACATCATCATCATCATTAGATTCTGGAGGGGCAGTTAAGGGTCTCCCGATTAAGAAGTGTCCTGGTGTAAGAGGATTAAAATCGCCTGAATCTGAATTTAGAGGACAAATAGGTCGCGAATATAAACAAGCTTCTATTTGAGTTGTCAGAGTACTCAGCTCTTCAAATGTGAGTATCTGAGACTTTAAGTATCTGAGAAGATTAAATTTGAAAGATTTTATTCCAGCCTCCCAGATACCTCCGAATTTGGGGCGGAAGGAGGTATAAAATGCCAGTTGATTCGTTCATTAGATATGAATTTTTGAAGCTTTCAATAAACCAAACTGCTTTCGGAGAATGTTGTTAGCTTCCATAAAGTTGGTCCCGTTATCACTAAATAAATCAGAAGGTTTTCTTCGACGAGAAATAAACCGCTTGAGAGCTGCGAGGAAAGCCGCTGAAAATAGGTCTGATACAATTTCTATATGAATTGCTTTTGTGCAGAAACATACAAATAAAGCAACATGTGAATTCAATTTTACTTTGGATCTTTCGATGTTTGGTTTCACCAAAAACGGTCCTGCAAAGTCGATTCCTATTTTAGTGAACGGATTTGATATCACAATTCGGTGCATAGACAGATCTCCCATGATTTGCTTGGTAACTTGGCGTTTAGACCTGAAACACACCAGGCATTGGTGGATTATTTTCTTGACCAAACTTCTGCCTGCAGGAATCCAATATCGTAATCGTAGTGCTGATATGGTCAGGTGAATACCAAAATGTAAATGATCCAGATGACACTGTCGCACTATTAATTCCTTGATAAAATGATCTCTTGGCAATATTATTGGATGCTTTCCATCAAATTGCAGATTTGAATGACGTAATCTTCCTCCAACCCGTAATAGTCCAGATTCATCAATGAAAGGATTCAAAGATAAAAGCCTTGAGTTAGTTGGTAAAGATTTATTTTGTTTGCAACAGGTAATTTCTTATTGAAATTCAGAACTTTGAATGAAACGAATTATATTGTGAATTGAACTTGTTAATTCGCTTGAAGATAGATGTCCTTTCTTTCTTTCATTGAAAGAACATTGGACATTGAATACAAATCTATAAATCCATGCTGTAATTCTAACAAGTTCGTTGATATTTGAGTATTTGAAAATGAAGTCTGAAAAAAGAAGATTAGTGGAATGAAAAACAGAGAAGTTTTTCGTCTTTCACCTGATATTTCTTTCGGAAAATCATATCGAGTTTGAATTGGATCTTCAAAGTTCACATCCGAGAGCCAAGTTGGTCCTCGCCACCAAAGAGAATGATCCACCAGTTCTGAAGGAGTTATACCTCTGGAAGCGCAGTCTGCAGGATTATCTTTCGAAATGACATATTGCCAGGAAGAATGTAAAGTCAATCTTTGAACTTCAGCAATCCTATTTCCGACAAATGGTTTCCAATGTCTAGATTCAGATTTAATCCAGCTGAGAACAATTTTGGAATCAGTCCATAAAAATACTCTATCAATTTGTAAGCATAAAGAATTGCGAATAGTATTATATAAAGTTGCGAGAAGAAGAGCAGCGCACAGCTCCAGCCGTGGTATGGAAATCATTTTCAGAGGAGCTACCCTCGTCTTGGAATCAGAGAAACTTTCACTTGGCCCAATTTGAAATGAGATCTTATATAAAATACTGCCGCATATGCAACTTCGGAAGAGTCAAAAAACCACGAAGTTCAACAGAAAGTAAAGCTCCCCTGCACGAGAGGTACTAGGAATTTGAATTTTGTTTAATACATAAAATTCATTTTCGATTTTCTTCTATTGAGAGCACAAAGTATCAGGCAAGGGATCATCCCAATTCAACTTCTGTTTCCAAAGTGATTGAAGCAAAATTTTAAGACGAATAATAACAGGGCACAGCCAGCCTATAGGATCAAAGATTCTGGAGATGTGGGACAACAAATGTCTTTTAGAATTCGTTTGTTCTGGAATGTCATTAACAAGAATCTGAAAAATGTCCAAGGAAGGATTCCAACAAATACCAAGTATTTTGACACATGAGTCACTCTCAAAATCCCGAAGATTATGCCTATCTTTAACCAGTTCTGAAAATCCAGAAAGGACCTCCGGGACGTTTGATCTCCATTTCCTATGAGAAAATCCGGCTGAAGAAAGAAGATTATTGACTTCACGAATATGACATGTAGCTTCTTCAATTGTGTCTGCACCAGAAAGCAAGTCATCAACATAAAAATCAGTTTGTGCTATTTTTGAGGCCACTGGGAAAGTTGACACCTTGTCCCTTGCAAGTTGATGTAGGGTACGCATGGCGAGATATGACGCACAAGACAATCCATATGTCACAGTCAGTAGTCTATAATCCAATAAAGGTTCTGGTGGGTTTTTTCTCCATAAAATTCTCTAGAAATCACAATCCATAAAATCGATTCTTACTTGGCGATACATTTTCTCTATATCTCTTGAAAAAGCTATTGGGCGTGTTCGAAATCTTATCAGAATGTTGAAGATATCCTGTTGTAGTTTTGGTCCTACATGAAGAAAGTCATTTAGAGATTTGCCATTGCTAGTTTTGCAAGATGCATCAAAACAACTCTCAATTTAGTGGTAGTGCTTTGCTCCTTAAAAACACAATGATGAGGTATATAATAACATTGTCCTGAAGGTGTATCCAGCTCATCACTGGGAATAAGCTCCATATGATTGATTAAAATATATTCGTCCATGAAATCACAATATTGTTTTAGGATACTTGGAGATTTTTGTAATTTTCTTTCAAGTGATATAAATCGTTTCAGAGCATTGATCCTAGATTCGCCAAGAGTTGGCAATGTTCTAAATGGCAGCCCAACAGAGTAGCTTCCATCTTCCAGAATTTTGAGGTTATTAATATATATTTCTTCACACGAAATTTCTTCTCTGGTCAAAGATTTGGCAGAGGTACTGACTCCAGCTCCCAGAATTTTTTGAGAAAATCATCTTGTTCCTCCGACGCGAACATAGTTTTATTTGGATCCGCACGCAGTGGGTCCAGATGAATTTTGGAATCTAACCTTCCCGTTAAATAAGCATGGAAAAAGCTCTGCTCCTAACACTAAATCAATTTGGCTAGACTTGTCAAAATTGGGGTCAGCCAACAGAAGATTTTTCAAATAAGGCCAATTATCATTTTCTATAAAGAAATTGGGCAATGCTGATGTGATCTTATCAATGACTATAGGATTGGCGTTGAATATTAGGTTTGAGAGAAATGTGGGCTAAATTGGAGAGAGACCTCACCCATTGATTGTTCTACAAGTTTGTTTCCCAAACCAAAAACTGTAGTTTTACATTCAGCAAGAGGAAGATTTAATTTCTTTCGGCAACTATTTGTTATAAGACACCTTTGAGAGCCTGTATCTATGAGGGCTCTACATGTTTGAAAAACTCCGTTTTCCAATTTGACCTTTATTAAAGCCGTAGAGAGTAATATCCGATCATGACTTTTGTTGTCTGCAAAACATGAGACACTGGCATGGATCAATGGAGATATGTCCGCAACAGGACTTAACAGTTCCGGTTTGAACTGATGCAAAAGAGTATGATGTCTCTTATTACATGATTTGGAATTTTGCGTCAAGACTCATGACGATACTCTATGGTTAGATCTTAGACAGTTGTAACATAGACGATTATCTTTTACAAATGTCCATCTTTCAGGTAACATCATACCATTAAAAATTGTTTTACATTTTTTAGATCATACAAATTTTGAATTTGTTTAAAAGCCAATTCACTTTTTTTGTCGAATATATTGACCAAGGTTTGCCAGGCAATAGGATAATTTTCATCAGAAATATTGAACGCCCTAATAAGTCTAGCGGCATTTCCTTTTGGTGCAGAAATTCAATATTGAAGTTTTTGATAATTTGCCAGTGTTGGATTTTGATCAATAGATCTAATAAAAATTTCCTTAAGACTCAGCCAATCTGAAATATCACCACTAAAGGTGGGCAATTGATATGCGTTTCGCCAGAAAATGTATTTTTATTTAAATTTCCCAGCGATCTATTTATTTTTATCAAAAAAGAATTGATTTTAGACTTTGCCTCAAAGGATACCTTAAATTTTTCTTCAGCATTAATGCCTTTATATTTTACTAATTTCACATATTGATTATCAAAGCTAGCTTTTAAATTTAACAAGTCTTCTTTATTTTGCATAAGTGCGAATTTATCATTGCCTTCTAAATTATATTCTACATCTGCTTTTATCAATTCTAAACTTTTAATCAGAGATTTAAAAATTAAGATTTCTGTTTCCATATTTTGAAGATTAGTATTCAAAACCTTACCTTTCTTTATTTCTGTGGCTTCTAAGAACTTTCTATTTCTTCTACTTCTTTCCCGGGTTTCGGCACCAAAAAATGTTAGCACGTTTTTTTTAAAGTTTCTTCTAGAAAAAACGAGCTGACTCAATTCGATTCAATTCGATTTATTTCAAACAACAAAAGAGAATTACATTGCGATTTAATGCGATTTAGTTGTATTTATAACACAAAAGAAAACAGAAGAAGAAAAAAAAACAAGAAAAAGAATGATGATAAGTAACAATAAAATTCAATAAATATTAATTATAATTAATTAATAAAATACAATATTAATAATTTAAAAAACCTAACACTAGCATTACACTGCGGTGAAAAATTGATATTTTCTTATACAGATATGACGCGATATTAACTTTCATTTATATCAATTTAATGTATAAATAAAAGGTTATTTTATGTAGATCAAAAAGCCTGAATTAACAAAGAGCATATCTTATTTCTAAAAGGGATGTTTCGCAAACTAAGAATTGATTTTTAAATTATTCTATGTGTGTCATTTCACAATGTCATGGAAACTATTTGCATGTTAATTGTTTAGGATCAGCTGAGGTACAAATCGTGTTTGGTGACTCCCATGCATGAGAGTAGATCGTCTGGGGTTGATCCTTCCTCGGCCTTCAAATTTGATCTGCCTTGTGTGTCCCGTGGAATAGTAACGTCGTTCAGTACCTTATGTTACATTTTTAACACGTTAATTTATTTCTTCTGGCACTTTTAAAAATACAATTGTTCATTTCTATTTGAAGAATTTTCAATGAAGTGTAGTCTCCATGTTTTATCATCCTTTTCTATATAAAACAGTAAAATATTTTAAATATTATGGAAAAATCAATTTATTAAAATGAAAAGATTTTATGTTTGTTATATACTTCTTAACACCCAACTCTTTAAATCAAATATTTTAGGTTATAAGATTTAAATATATTAGTGTAACATCGGAAGGGTTTAATGCGATCTCTGTAACAGGAGAGAAGAGGCTGTTTATTCCAGTTTTTACTAAGTCTCTAAGCATTGAATAAGAAATATAGCTTGATGGTCTATTGATGTGAACGTAGACACTTTCTTGAATAAAGAGAAAGGCATCTCCAGATCGTGCTTCTAAAAGTTGCTGAAGGTTTGCGCCATCTCTCTGTCGGAATAAATATAAACTAATGATCTTTAATTTTTATTTTTGAAAATTATACAACTCTTGTTTGATTTTTAGTTTTTCATCGAGTGTTCTAATATATTAATTAATTACCATACCTGAAACAGAGTTTTCAAATGTTAGCTCTCTTTGGCTATCTCCTCCTAAAATACTCAGCTAAATCAAGTGAAATATATCCCGAAGTTCTATTTTATTGAACGCACGCAGTTTATTTTTAAAATATATTCTTAATGCTATAGTATAATGATAATAAAAATCATAATAAACTTTGATTAGACACCTCTTCTTGTAATTCTGAAAACGTTCGTAGAATAATCAGGTTCAAAAAGTTGTAGTAAGATGCAGATCTTAATGAAACTAATATAACATAACGCAACCTTGAAACGTACCATATTTCTTCTGGAGAGAATTGGTTACAACACTCCTTAAATATTTCCATCGAAGCAATTGCAGACATTGTTGCTGGTAAAAAGTTGAATATCAGCTGGAAAGCGTTTCTTTTTATTTATAATTTTAGCTTTCAATTTTACAATCTCTTCCTCAGGCAATTCAAGGCACAAACAAAAGGTTGGATAGAAATATCCGGTGTAGCATAACTAGTATTTACTCCATAAAAAAAAAGAGTTCGTTCTTTATAATGCTGTTATACTGGTTCATTTTTAAAATCAATTCAAGCATTACCTTTTTTATTGTTGATTTTGAATGTAGCAAAATTCCTTGAAGAGATATGGCCATGTTTTTTATGGTGCTTTTTGCTCTGTATGCCAAGCCATCAATTTCTTGTGGATATATCATAATTTCTTACATTTTCAAATATACATCCTTCAACAATAATCCTTCATATAGTTATTCTGAAATCACCATTTGTTGTGAATTTTCGTTTTTACGAACCTTCATTTTAAGCTCTTAATTTATCATTCTATTAAATAATGTCTGAGGTTCATGCCTAAGCTCTCTGTAACGGTTTTATGATAAAATCTTCTCTAAATAATTTCTAATATTCAGAAGGTTTTATGAAGTCTGCAGTTAAAATTACATAGGAACTACGTTTTTATTCGGCCTATATAATGAGGAATACGTTGAACTCTAAATTGTATTTTCGAATTCCTTTATAACATGATAAAACTATTTTCAAGCTCTGTGAATTTCTTTACAACGAGCAATTCAATGTATTGTGAATTTGCATACCTTATATATGCGTATATATATGTTAAAAGGTTCTTTTTAAACATGTTCCCTTTTTAAGTCATTCTCATGATGTCTCTACTTATGTGCTTTTGGTTATATTCCATATCATATCATCAAAGTGAGCTTGAGCTATTCAACTACTGCTCAAACAATTGCTTGTAATAAATACATGTTTGTTGATATTAAAATATTAAAGAATATATTTATATATGCAATTATTTGTAAATTAAAAATCATCAAAATATTTAATATGTTTATATATTTCAGCATTTATATTTGAAATTTTTATTATAGTGTTGCAAAAATAACGTCGAAAGCGTTTTTATTTATATTGCCTCCCAAATTATCAATTTGAAAAATAATTTTCATTTAGAAGGATTCGGAGACTCTCTACCATTCCTCCAACGTGTGTGTGTTAAGCAGCGATATAAAGTAGGGGTCTAACCGCATGATGTGTACGGATCGGTACATCTCGACCTCTTTGGAATATTCTTCATCTTCACGACTCATTTCTTGTGGAAATTCGTTCTATATAATAATTACATACGCACTTAATAATTACATTCTCAGCATACAGATTTCGCTATGCGTATTATTTACTAATGTTGTCCAAACAACATTTTGTTTTGTTGCTTTATCCTTTAAATGAAAGATCTGTACTCGAAGCAAAAAAAAAAAAAAAAAAAGTTAAATTTCTACCATTACAGAAGCCTTTTAAAACTTTTTTTAATATAAAATAATAATCACAAATAAATATATTTCCAATGTGCAGACTATTTGAACAGAATGAATAGAAAAAAGTTGATAGATTAAATTGGCGAAATCGTTGGAAAAGTTGGCCACTGTGAGCCAAGCATTTTCAAATATTTTTCTATTGCGATTTCACCGCCACTCTGTGTTGTGACGACGATCTAAGCTCTATAGAGGGAGTCACTCACCTCTATTCTTGGTCGGCGGGGTTGAAGGTTCAAAATTGTAGTGTCGCTGTTTATAACACTTTTAAAAAGTACGACGAAAACAGGAAGAAAATTTATATTTATTATAAATTAAGAAAATAAGTAAAGTATTTTTAATTGATTATATATTTAAATATTTACACTAAAAGAATCGGGGATCAGGGCAAATTCTCGCGTTCGAAAGTTGTTTTCAAGTTCCTCTTTCCTTGTTCCTCATTTCAGCCGGTGCATCCCCGTAGCCCCCTTCCGTCGGCCTCCCATTGGCTGTTTCGAACTCCTTCTTTTCCAACATTTCAGTTTCAGTTCACTAAATGTAGATTTCCATCCTAAGCGATTACAAAGAAAACAGTACTTATACAATAATAATTATATCCTCAAAATATATAGAGTGCGCTATGTATTGCTAATTAAAGTGGTCGATGCCAATTAGTGCTTTATAAATGATTTATGTATTTTCTAGAAGGCATTAAAAGCATTTAATTTTCTTTTCTTCTTGGAATGGGCATTAGTTACTTGACGGCATATATATAAAATTATGGCATTGTTCAATTTTTTACTGACATGTAAATAGATTTGATGGACCTACAAATTTGTATTCACAATAGAACTCCATTTCTCTGCCACTTGTATGTTTCTTCTTTTACTATAGAATGTCACGTGGCCTGTACATGCAGAATCAATTATTCATTCTGCTTGAGTTGCCAAATGTTTCTGAGTTGTACCTCAATTTAGAGTGTGTACTCTAAATTGAAATATGTTCGCTTGAGGTATTTGGAATTCGTGTGCTTTTTTAGCATAGCTAATCTGTTTGTTTTTATATTGAGGTTTGTATTTAGTAGGCTGTGCTATTTTTTACTTCTTATATAATTCTTAATCACATTATCCGTTATTTAGGTTACACTAAAGGTGTTTCTTCGAGTGTAATTTTCCTATAGAAAGAGAATAAGTCTCCTTTACATTGGCTGCCTGAGAATGTGAGCACATTTTTATTTCTTTTTTTTTTTTAAGTCTTTGAAGAAATTTGTTCGTTGTTTGAGAACGTAGACGAAGGCGCAGCTATTTTTGCTTTTTTGGAATTATAATATTTCATTTTGTTATTGTTTTATATATATTTTGATTAATATATAGATGTGATATATATTTACAATATACAATATGTGTATAATATATAAAACAATCATAAAATGCAAATATTATAGTTCCAAAAAGGTAAAAACATCTGCGCCTTTGTTTACATTCAATCAACGAACAATTTTCTTCTAAGACATCGCTAAATGTGGTGATAATGTTCTGTTGTAAGTACTAACCCTATCTAAACCTTTTTAGAATATAATAATTCATAGTACACATGGTATAAAGCCATGATAACCATGGTGGGTAGTTTGAGACTGATTTTACTGCAACATGTCTTAACATGTGGAGCTCAGTTCGACTTTGGCATTTACAGGTGTTCCGGAATTCATTTTAGTTACTTGCACTCACTGGTGGGGATGGTTTTTCAAGAATCAGGGGCCATTGATTTACCTAAACTCGTCATGGCTTGTAAACACTTTATGCTAGATTAGGGTTAGTATAGATGGGAAGCCTGTCCGAGATCCCCCTTAAATCTTTTTTTTTTTTTGAAAAGAATCGTATAAACAAAAATATCATGGAAAATGTTTACCGTTAAGAAACTGGAACTGTTCCCATTGTTAATTAATAACAAAAATAAATAGAATTTACAAAAAGCCTTTATTTATTGCTTTTAATTTTAATTGAATTTTAAACATATTAAATATAATATTATTTATTTACACATATAACTATATGTACACTAAAGAACAAAAGAAAATGAAACCAAAAACGTAAACATTGGCAACCGCCATTTTTCTTTTTCTGCCCGCAACTCTTCTATACTCGATCTTGCGCAGGCGCACACCACGTCCACCGCCACCATGTGTTGCTCGATGGGGTCGTGTTTTCGAGCCGCTCGCCCACTATAATGGATATTTAACACCCATTTTTACTAACCATATATAATCTAACCTAAACTAACTTAATCTTACCTAGCCTATCTTGTCATGGCTTTTACACATTTTAAAATAGATTTTAGTTAGATTAATCTTTTTAAAAATCGTATAAAAATGAATAACACTGAGTTTCTGCGTGTATAAGTTAAATATGGTAATATTTTTTAAATGCAACTTTTTATATATTTCTCTCTATTTGGGTAATATTGTAACGTAGAAAAAAATAGGATAGACAAACTTCAGGATGACAGAGCATTTTATTTGAGTCAAGTACAACATGAATTTATAAAAAAATCTAGAAAGGCAATGAGGCAGGTTTGCAGTGTAGGGGAAATTATAAATTAAAAATTAATATTCTCTGTTCATAAAATAATCAATATATTGCTTCACAATATTAATAAATAAATATGCAATACACAAGCTTACATGTTACTAGGATGAGAGACGCGATGTATTGTATACCCGCACAAAAGGAAATACAATGAAAGCGCCACTACGGGAGAATGACGAAGGTATTTATGGGTTTCCCGCCAAATATTTACTTAGCGCACGAAGGATAAAATTTATTGAATGAAGTAATGTTAAGGAGGTATTTCGCAAGTCCCGGCTATTGCATTCGTTTCAGGATTCTGTTGCAATTGCAATGACGTCGCCAAGGTCATTGCCCCGCCCCCACCCCCCAACACGGGGATTCTAGGAACTAATATACAATAGGTCTATAAAGGCTAAAATGCCTAATTTAACGAGATAATGAGTCTATAGTTTATAGAAGTGCAGTAAATATATTTGGAAATAATAACTAAAATCATATAAATATTTTGCCGCGAGATTTTTGAAAATATATTTTATTAAAATATTTCGGGTCTTGTGCCCTTTCTCTCAACCTATATTTAAAATGATTGAAAAAAACAATGAGGCCTGTAGCAGATACAAGTAGATTATAAGTTGGTAAATAAATATGATGTTTTTAGTAAGATGGCTGATGCAATAAGAGAATTGAATTAAAAATTTAAAGTGAATGTGCAGAAAAATGGGGATAAAATAATCTTAATGCAATCATAAGGTGGGATGGGTCGGTTTTCATGTATCTCAGTTAATTTCGGGATAATTATACTCTTTTATTAGGGGTTATGAAATAAATGTATTGAGAAAAAAAAGGTCTGTACTTGGTCGGAAAAGGAAGACACATTGCCGAAAAGAAGACACGGAGCAGAAAATTGTATGACATTTTTGGCTGAGGGTTGATACATATTGGTAAAGTTTTTGTGACACTCGATGAGGTCTGGGTTTAATCTCGACGATTTTATACAGATGCGAAGTTTGCGAAATTGAAATTCGAAATTTAACAGTGAGAAAAATAGGTTAGATATAAGTCAAAGAATCTCATTCAACGTAGGTTCTACTATAATGGCAAGCTTCCTTTGAAAAATTGACCCAAAACGAGATTAATTCGAATGAATATCAATCTCAGATTCTGGTTTCTCTCTTTTTGAGAATAAAATGGCCGATTTTGTAATGTTGTATAGCAAAACAAGTGTGGTTCCCCCAGAAGAGAGTATTGAGCTGAATTCTTGTTCTGCAGTTAATTTGGTGAACAAAGAACTTCAATATCACATAATAATTTAGGGAATATTTTGAAACGTTAGGCCTATTTATCTATTTGGTATATGACGATTGATTCAATTTCGATACATTTTTATAGGTTTAATTATTCTTGAAATGTGACGACGTAATAAAATCGAACTATTTTCACCTTGCTCTAAAACGACATTGATTAAAGTCTTACCTTAAGCTAGATAATGAAGCTTAAAACTGGGTTTCCTTTCAGAACCGTTCGCAGAGAACTGGCTTATATTCTAGTAATAATATAACTTGAGAGAGAATATATTAGATTGCCTTCCGTATAATAAATAATAAAAATTCCCATTTATGTTTCTGATTAAATAAATAAAAACTCCCTCTTCAGACCTTACAGAGATAAAAATATTAGATGAGAGGTATTATTGGCTCGTCAGTTGTGAAAATGGATTAAATAAATACAAGGTGTGTCCATTAGATAATGAGACTGGTCAAAAATAAAGAAAAAATAGAATGATTGGAAAAATATTTATTAGTATTTTTCAAAATAGTCCCCTCCCGCATCTATACATAATTTCCATCTCTTCTCCCATGATTTAAAACATTTAGAAAGGCATCTTTCGGGATGTTCTTCAAGACCTTTTTCCGATCCGCTATGATGGACTCTCTAGTGTCAAATCTCCTTCTTTTTAGAGCCATTTTGAGTATAGGAAAGAGAAAAAAATCATTTGGAGCTAGGTCTGGGGAATAGGGAGGTTGTTGAAGTATTTTGATGTCGTGTTTAGCCAAATAAGTCAGTACAGATGTAGCGGTGTGTGGTGGTGTATTATCATGATGGATAATCCAATTTTTGGAACTCCACATTTCACTTCTTTTCAGACGAATTGATTCACGTACACGTCTTATAATGTTTAAAAAAGACTCCTTATACAAGATTGTTTGACATTCCTCTAGATATTCATAATGCACAATTCTCTTTATGATAGCCTAGATTCTATTTTTGATCCCCAGTCGTCAATTTTAACAGTAAGTGCCGCAATCAATTCTCTTAAATATTTCTACATAGAAGTTTCTAGCGTTGTTTGTCTAGTAGCTTTAGGGCCTGGATTACTTTCGTTACCCGAAATTAGCAGCAATGAAAGTATGATTATTCTCAGATTTGATTTACCATAACCTACGTATCGAGTAAGATGAATGTTTTTAACTTGATCTAGGTCAGCCACTTTATCGAAATTTGCATCATTGTCGTCAATAAAGTCCAGATTTGCATAATCAAGAAAATTCCCTTTATGTCAAAGAACGTGACCAATAAGACTTTGTTTTTTGACTTGCAAAGTCGGGATTTCTTCGTTCTTGGTTCATCTTTTCCTTTCCACTCCATGGATTGGCGTTTTGTTTCCGGGTCATACCCGTAAACCAATGTCTCGTCTCCAGTTATTACCTTTTCCTTCCAATTAGGGTTTTTTTCCACGATTTCAAGCATTTTTTTGGCAACTTCAACACGATTCTACTTTTGTTGGATTGTGAGCATTTTAGGGACAGATTTTGAAGGTGTCTTCTTAAAATGCAAATCGTCTTTAATTATCGATCCAACTAATGATTTTGATATCCCTGTTTCTTCCTCAATGTCCCGTAACCCTATTCATGGATTTTCTTTTATCAAATTTGAAATTTGGTTCACCTTTTCAGGGGTTCTGTGCAGAATTAGACGTCCAACACGCTTCTCATCTTTCACCGATTCCATTCCATTTTTAAATCGTGAAAACCATCTAAATGTGGTGGGCTTATTTACATTTTCATTTCCAAATGCCAATATAAAAAAATCTAAAGTTTCTGAAGCCGATTTCCCAATTTTGTAGCAAAATTTAATACAAATTCGTTGTTCGAATTTTCTATTCATTACAAATTAGAAGTTGTTATGCAAGGCGTTCTTTTTACAAGCTTACAATTTATCGACTGTGCGCGCAATCACGTGATGTGATATACCGTAGTGTAGCTGAAGCTTTCTTTTTTTCTAATAGACTTTTTATAAAAATTATCATTTCATTTTTTCTTTGTTTTTGGCCGGTCTCATTATTTATTGGAAACACCTTGTAGGCAAACAAACCGAATAAATAAACATTCTATTTTTTTTTCTGAGTTCACACTCATATATATTGCTCTATTTTCAAAACAAATATATATATATTTGCTCGTGGTCAGGAGATGCCTTCTTTAATTTTAATATCAACACCTGACCAACTTATCTAGATATATTAGCTCTTTCTCTTAGATCATCAATAAAAGGTTCTTACAGTTTTTTCTTTTTTTTTTTTTTTTTGTGATTGTGGCACTCCGTTATTTACGACAATTTTTTGTCGGGTGTTTTAATGAAAGAATAAAAATATTCCAATATATATTTATAACACACACATATATATAATATAATATAATACACTGAGGCCTGTGATTGTAAAACGACACTTGAAGTTACACCGCATGAGTTTCTTTTAAACGAAAAATCAAATTTTTATTTCAAGGTAAAATATCGACTATTTTTAACCTTTTTGGATGAGGTATGAAAGGGTGAATTATGAAGAGTAATGACGAACGGAAAATTAATATCAGGGAACAGGCTAAATCAATGTTTAGTTGATTTCTGTTCCACCAGATGGCGCTCTGCCTTCTGTAAAGCACATGTGCTCCTGGTCAGGATATGCCTTTTTTATTTTTAATACATACATATATGTTATAACTTCAATTTTACAACTAAAAATAGCGTCTCAATATCTTCACGCTTAAAGCCGATTCCATTTTTGCCTTCCTTGCTATTTATATTTATGGTTCATAGTTTACTGACGCTATTTCTTGGAGTCCATAATCAATTAATTTTACATATTGAAGCTAAAATAATTTTAAATAAATTTCGAAGAATATCTTATCTGAAAATTCAAAAAAATATATTCATTTTATTATTACTATACATATATATTACCAAGTGATATTATTAAGAAACAGAGGTGCCTTATAGGGAAATGAAAAAAAAAAAACAGTTTAAACACAAGTTTAACAAAAAGAAAGGATGATTAGGAAATTAGAAGTAAAAAAAAAATTCGCCTCAAAAGGCTATAGTTTGATGAATGTTGATTTCTTGGAGAACGGGGGTTTTGTTCAATTGAAGGCTGAAGGGGCCTGCGACCTTGAGGGGTCTTTTTGACCCCTTACTGCCCCTTACGGCGCCCGCTGTGTGCCAATCATGTGCTTACATCACCCCCACGCTGTGCTCAGAGGCGGAAGGACGACGATCTAAATTAAACCACACGCTCCTATCTGGTTTATTTAAGAAGAGAGAGAAAGTTTAACTCTCCATCAAAGTCTTTCCAAAGCCTCTTGGATCCTCTTTGTATATCCACGTAAACATACTGACCTCCATTGAAGGTATATAGACTTTCGAATATTCTCGAATATGAACATAAATGAGACTAGTTTTGAAGTAATTTGCGTTTTTAAAATTACATTCCATTCATTTACCGCTCAGATAACATTATTACAAAAAAAAAAAAAAAGGTTTCCCCTCAAATACAAAGCATTTTCTAATTTTTTTTTTGTGCTGATTAACGTGGTATTAGTATTGTTGTAGTTGAAGATAGTTGGCACACATTCTAATCGCACTGGGATTTGTTCTTAAATTTACAAAATTGGAAGAGAGAGATAAAAGAACACGCCAAGACTCGCGCGCAAGTGGGTACGCGCTTCTCAAGAGAGGGAGGTTTGTTCTATTTAACAACCTTGAAAGAAAGAGAAAAAAAGGGTCTTTCCCTAATTTACTTATTAGTTGAACGATTGTGTGTGCTTTTAATTTGATATATAGGAAGGTCTTAACAAAATTTTGTTTATATGTGGAATATTGATACAATTTCTTTGGTTTAATGAACATTATTTTTAAAGATGCAGCGATATTAAGGAAGTAATAAAAATTGCAAATTTATGGTGTAAACGTTTTTTTTTTTTTAGTGTGAAGTCTATTATATTTAATCTGCTTATAACTACGCATCAGATTACATTACCATATGTTGATTCTAATGACCATTATATTCTTTCTCAATAATTTTAATATCTTGGTAGAAGCATTTTAATCTTTTCTTTGCTCTTTGCATCGAAATTATCAGTTGAAAAGTTTAATCCATAAAAAAATGAAATTTTAGAATCATGGAATTTTGATTTAATTTTATTTTCTTGTGATTTAATTTTTTAACTGATACACATTTTTAACGCTAATTATTAAAATTAAAAATTATTTCTCTACAGACCTTATACTACGATGCTAAAAATTGAAAATGGAAGGGCATGGTTCATCAGTGGTAAACCCTACCGGCAGTTTCGATAGTTTGATCTCCAGACCGCTCTAAAAAATTATATTAGGCAGATTTTATTACAGAGGTTATTACAGGATAGGGGTGTTTTGGCAAACTATGGACATCAGCTTCTATCTCTCTAGGAAGAAGTGTAGAAATATAAACATTCATAAAGTATAGAAGCTGCTAAGTTGATAATATTATTATTATTTTTTTTTTATAAAATGAAATTATATTTATGAAGCGAAATAATACTCAGCTTTCTATAAACCGAAATTTTTCAACCTATGGAAAACATTCTTTTTGAACACGTAATTTGCGCCAAGCGGCTGAGATGAGTGGCTGAGGTAAAAATAATATCAGGAGTGACACACGTCGACCCCCAAATATTTGTGTGGTGAGATTGTCGTAACGCCAGGGCGATAAGGAGTGAGATAATGGTCCAAGAAAATTGTGAGTCAACTCGCACCTGATGTCTCTTCTTGCCACAATTAATCTGCATTGATTTTCATAGAAAAAAATATGTTATTCAAATTATTAGATTAAAACATAAGGTAATGACGCGTCATCTCTATTCAAGAAATAAAACTTCTATAGAACTTTTTTCTTTTATAAAAATACAATATGTGTATGTATTATATATCGAGAGGGTCATGATCAGTAGGGAATCCAGTGTCGCCAGCTTAATCCACCATGAGACCACTATGAGATTGCATGTGCATGCATCAAATACTGTATTGATTTATATATAGAAAATTTCCTTTATATACTTCAATTACAAAATTACAATACCCATTCAATAATGTTACAAGGCATCTGTATTCGCGTTAAATACCTAGATCAAATTCTATGAGCTACGGTATAGCGATGATCAACTTGAATGAGTTCTGTAGACTTGAGTAAAGTAACTCTACGCAAATTGAACAAGGAACCTCTGAATTTAATGATCTTTGAATAAAAGCTGCATTAATTAATTTGATTAACTTAACATGAATTTATGGCTGATTTAACTAGACTAACGAGTAAACTAAACAAAACACAAAATATATAGACAACACACTGTTGCCGAATCAATGAAAATATATACAGATTAAATTAAAACAATAAAGAATTAATTATGTAAAACAATTAATTATATAACTTAACAATTAATAACAAATAAGAATGAAACATAAATTTTTAACCAAACATACTCCCCCCCGTTGGACAGCTAAGTCCAACAAGAATAAAATCCATTCCTTGAATGGCAGAGGAGCTATCTTGGTGATGGGACGCTTGAAGACATTCTTTGAAGTTTTAAGGTCTACGACTCGCACGTGCCCGTCTGGTCCTTTATAGGTCTTGATGATTCGTGCCAGAGGCCAATGATGAGGATGTGTGGAGTCTTGTTTCATGAGTACAAGCTGTCCAGATTGTAGATCTTGATGAGTCTTATGCCACCTTGGACGTGATTGTAACAGATTAAGATAGTCTTGGGACCATTTTTTCCAAAAACTATTCTTCATTGATTGAATGCATTTACAACGGGAAATGTGACTTAAATTATCCACAACTTCATCTGGAATAGCTAGAAGAGGGGAACCAATAAAAAAATGTGAAGGAGTTAGTGCTTCATAAGAATCAAAGTTTGAATCAAGGGGAAGAAGTGGTCTGGAATTCAAAATTGCTTCTATCTGAGTAAGCAACGTGTAAAATTCTTCAAAGTTAAGAATGGCCGCTTTCGTTACTTTGATTAAATGACTTTTAACAGATTTAATACCTGCCTTCCAAAGTCCACCAAAATGGGAAGCGGAGGGAGGAATAAAATGCCACCTTATCCCTCTTTGCGCACAGAAATTTTTAATATTTAACTCCCTGTAAAAATCCAACAAAACTCTATTGGTCAATTTGAAATTTGTAGCATTATCACTGAAAATATCTGAAGGCAAGCCGCGTCTCGAGGTAAATCTCCTAAGAGTAGCTATAAATGCTTCTGCAGTGAGATCAGAAACCACCTCAAGATGTATTGCCTTGGTGGTGAAACAAATGAATAAAACAATATAAGTTTTAAACAGTATTTTTGATCTTTTTAACATTGGCTTAGTAATAATAGGGCCCGCCAAATCTACTCTGACTCGTTGGAAATGCCGGGATGGCACCACCCTTTCAAGTGGCAATTCACCCATAATTTGAGTCAAGACCTTGGATCGATGCTTAAAACAGGTAATACACTGATTCAGAACTCTCTTCACCAAAGCTTTACAAGAAATAATCCAATACTTCTGAGAAATCATAGATAATGTTGTTTGTAGACCCGAATGTAAAGATTGCTTATGATAATGTTCGATAATCAAATCTGTACAATGATGTATTTTTGGTAGGATTATTGGATGTTTTTGATTATAGTCAAGATTTGAATGTTGAAGTCTACTCCAACTCTAAGAATTCCATCCACATCAAGGAAAGGATTTAGAAACCTGAGATTGCTTTTCCCGGACACAGAGCCCTTATTTCGAAGCCACCCAATATCCAGAGTAAATTCTTGATTTTGAATTAATATGATGATTTTAACCGTTGCATTATGAATTTCTGAGGCCGATAGGAATCGATTTAACGATTTATTAGTTGACTTACAATTTGAAATGAATCTCAAACAAAATGCCATTATATCAACTGTTTATATCCAAGATGAGTATTTCAGAAGTAATTCGGGCATAGGTCCCACTATAGATTGATAGACCAATATTATCGACCTCTCCTCAATCAATGTTTCCGGAGAGAGTTCATCTGAGGGAGGCAAATCAATGTAAGAATTAACCGATGGGTCCTGCAACCAATGTGGTCCCTGCCACCATAACTGGTTATCAACCAATTGTGCAGGAATTAGTCCTCTTGTAGCCAAGTCTGCAGGGTTTTCAGAACCTGGTACATGGAACCATGAATGGGGTGGTGTCTTTCTCTGAATAGCTGAAACCCTATTAGCAACAAAAGTCTTCCATCTTTTAGATTCTGATTTTATCCAATTAAGAGCAATGGTGGAGTCGCTCCACAAGAAAATTTGATCAAAATGCAAACTCAATGACTCTTTCACCGCAACAAAAAATTTGCTAACAGAAAAGCTGAACACAGTTCTAAGCGGGGCAAAGATAAGATCTTGATTGGAGCAATCTTTGTTTTAGATGCAATTAAAGATGTATTAACTGATCCATCATGCTTACAAGATTTTACATAAATAACAGCTGCATAGGCCTTTTTCGAAGAATCACAAAATCCATGTAATTCTAGAGTGAGAATAGAATTTCGGCAAGGAATGTACCTCGGGATTGAAATTTTGTTCAGTTTATTAATATCTTCCTCAATGCCTGTCCATTGCCATTGAATACACTCAGGTAATCTCTCATCCCAGTTGCATCCCTTGGTCCAGAGTTTTTGCAGCATGATTTTAAAAATGATAACCAAAGGAGCCATCCAGCCCAAAGGATCGTAGATTCCCGCAATCAATGATAGAAGCGACCGTTTAGAATATACCTGAATATCAGGGGGCTTCACTCTGATGGTAAATGATTCTAAGCTCGGATCCCACAAAATGCCTAATAATTTAACTGACGGGAGATCCTTGAAATCAAAGATTTGTTTAATGCCCTTTTGATCTTTAGGTAGGAAATCAAGTATTTTTGGACTGTTAGAAACCCATTTCCTAATGGGAAAACCTCCTTCATCTAAAAAAAGCAATGATCTGTCGAATCAAAACGTGTGCCTCTTCCACAGTATCTGCTTCTGTAAGAAGGTCATCGACATAAAAATCTCTCTTCACAATTTCCGAAGCAACAGGATAATTCATCGCTTCGTGATCCGCCAACTGATGCAACGTTCGAATGGCCAAATATGGAGCGCATGCTGTTCCATAAGTGATTGTTGTTACTTATATTCTTGAATAGCATCTGATGGTGAATCACGCCACAAGGCTCTCTGATAGTCGTTATCATCAGAATGAATCAATATTTGCCTGTACATCTTCTCAATATCTGCAGATAGTGCAACAAAAAAAGTCCGAAACCTCAATAGAAGGTCAAAGATGTCTGTTTTTAATTTAGGACCTATATGTAAGGCTTTTTTCAAAGAGGGACTATCATCAGAGCAAGCTGAGGCATCAAAGACTACTCTGAGATCATAAAAAAGTTTATACCGACTATAAGGTCGCTCACTCTTTAATAACTTATTTTCAAGAGAAAGAAATCTCCTAAAAGCAACTATTTTCGAATTTCTGAAATTCGGAGTAACTCTAAAGGATAATCTTACTTGATGCCTCCCAGTTGTAGTCCTTAAAACATTAGTTTTAAAGTGTTGTTCACAATCTATTTCTTCTTTGGTTAGGATAGGTTGGGTACATGGCGGAATAGAGTCCAACTCCCAGAACTTTCTGAGTTGATTATCTATAGAGGTAGCACAGAATGTCAGAACACTATGATGCAATGAACCATCTGATTGTTGAGCCATGATTTTGGCTGAGAGAAGCCAACCCAACTTCGAATTACATGCTGTTGGACCCCTCTCGTTTTGAAACCTAACTTGTCCTGTATACAAACTTGGGGCAATACAAGCTCCACTGATTGTATTGTAACATAGTATTTATTAATTTTATTTATGTAACATGGTATTTCTTAATTTTATTATTTTTTTATTTAACAGAGTGGTCATTTTTATTTTTATATCTTGCGACTCTGTAAATTTCCCTCGTGGCTTATCTTTTGTTTACCTTTCTTAGTTTGTCCTTCCCTGAAATAAATTTTGTTTCCTCCTGAAGTTTTTGTCTTCCCTAATTTTCCACGTGGCAATATAAATGGGAGCGGGCTTGTCAAAGGTTGGATCCGCCAGCCTGAGGCGAACCAAGTGAGGCCACCGACTCCCCTCCATTACAAAGTTTGGCAGATTACATGAGATTTTATTTAAGATTAAGGCCTTAGCGGTGAATAACATGTTTGAATAGTGAGGAGAGAAAGTGATATCCACCTCTCCTAACGGCTTTTCCAAGCAGTTATCTCCGATGCCATACATAGAGGCATCCGAATAATTCGCAGGAAGATTCAACGTTTTTCTTAGTGAATCAGTTATCAAAGTCCTTTGAGATCCAGTATCGACTAAAGCTCTGGCCATATAGATAATTCACCCTTATTAAAGCTGTTGATAGCAAGATCTGACTAGAAGAACTAGAATGATTAATTGAATGTGTCTGAATCACCGAATTAAGACGAGCCGAAGAATTTACATTAGATCTCACTGATGAATCAACTCTGTTGGCATTACTATACTCTACTGCATGTATAGCCCCAGGCAGTGATTAGAGTTCATGTGATTCATAATTGAATGCGTGAAGCAAGGTATGATGCCTCAGTTTACATACTCCGCAAACTGCAGTCAAATTACACGCATATACCAAGTGGTTTGATCTAAGACAATTGTAACATAACCCGTTATCCCTTACAAACCTCCATCTCTCTTGCAATGACTTATTTTAGAATGACTGACATTTTGATAACAAATGTGAATTTTTGCATAACATGCAGGGAGTGCAAGCTGCATTTGAATTTGGACGGGATACAGATGTAGCATGAGAATAAACCTTCTTATTCGGTTTAGGTGAGGTCCTTGAGGTTTCCCTTAATCTTAGATCTGCAAGACTTCGTGCATACTTCTCTAAGAATGCCATCAACTCATCATAAGAGGGATAAACCTGCACATCAATGTGCAACTCCCAGTCCTTTTTTAGCGAATTATCAAGCTTTGACTGGATAATATATATTAGTATTGAACCTACAAGAATGTTTCTTTCCAAACCCAATGAACTAAGATTTTGAACACCTTCATTGCAGATATCCAAAAACTCATAAAGAGCCTTATTCGAGTCCCCTTTAATGAATCCAAGATTAAAAAAATTATAAATTTGCCTAAAAGCCAATTCCCTTTTATTATCATACCTATATATCAATGTTTTCCAAGCTATGGAATAATTTTCATCCGAGATGCTAAATGCCCTAACTAATCTCGCAGCATCTCCCCTAAGGGCAGAAACAAGATATTGTAGTTTCTGAGAATTTGCAAGTGCCCTATTTTGGTCTATTACTTTTATAAATATTTCTTTAAATCCTAACCATTCCGAAAAATTACCACTAAAAATTGGCAACTGAAATTTAGGGAGTTTTATAGAAAATTCTTCAGAGGTCGATTTATCCTGTTTAATGCCATTTATGAATCTATTAATGCTGACCAGCATACCATCAGTTATTTTTACTGCATTATAAGTTATTTTGAATTTATCCGCAATATCCAAGCTTTTATATTTTGCTAATTTTAAGACCTGACTATCGAGATTCAACTTTAAAGTATGTAAATTTTCTTTTGTCTGATTCAATACATACAAATCACCGGTCATTAATTGAGATTCTACATCTTCTTTTAACAAATTTATTTTAACCAAATACTGTTCAAAAATACCAATTTCTGCCTCCATATTAAAAAGAATACTATTACAAAATAAACAGACAGAAAATTGTATGGATCCTACCTTAAGACTTAAAATGAAGAAACTGTGCAGATGGCGATTGGGTTGACTCAGAAGGGATGGGTTGACTTGGCCTTTGGAGGAATTACCGGGAATTGATTTCTAAATGGCCGCTGGCTTACTCCAGGTGCACTTGTCGATTCCTATGTAGATTTATAGATTTATTTTTTGATTGTAGTTTCCCCGCAGAGTTGTAGCCTCCCTGTCGAGCCGTGGATTTTCTGCAGAGTCGTAGATTTCTCTCCTTGAATATCTCCTTGTCGAGTTGTAGAGTTCCTCACACGGGGCACCAAAATGTATTCGCGTTAAATACCTAGATCAAATTCAATGAGCTAGGGTATAGCGATGATCAACTTGAATGAGTTCTGTAGACTTGAGTAAAGGAACTCTACGCAAATTGAACAAGGAACCTCTGAATATAATGATATTTGAATAAACGCTACATTAATTAATTTGATTAACCTAACATGAATTGATGGCAGATTTAACTATACTAACGAGTAAACTAAACAAAACACAAAATATATAGACAACACACTGTTGCCGAATCAATGAAAATATATACAGATTAAAATAAAACAATAAAGAATTAATTATGTGAAACAATGAATTATATAAATTAACAATTAATAACAAATAAGAATGAAACATACATTTTTAACCAAACAGCATATTTTATGAATGCCCTGTGCGTGCATAGATCTTTTTTTTCCCTTGATATTATACATGAAAAATAACTAAATTATTATATATATTATAAGATTATAGAGAGCACATATATAAAGCTATATTTAATTGATATGTTGTGGTAAATTCTAGAGAGAGAGTCTTAACAAACACCTATTCAATTTCAATCGTTATATCTTAGTATTAGAGAGCTATATTATTTCGCCAAAAATTTCTAGTGATATCATAAATACTCCGGTGTAATGAAGCTTTATGTTATTACCTGAATCCTTTTTAAAATGTTGTGTAAACCCTTAAAATTCAGTTTATAATTATTGTTAATTTATTTTTATTTGATCTATATATACACAA
>CP092864.1:160355177-160460908 GCA_030710605.1 Cordylochernes scorpioides
CAATCTGTACCTCAATACGAAATATTGTACCTCAATACGAGATATTGTACCTCAATACGAGATATTGTACCTCAATATATATCGTAATTCAAACAATGTGATATGTAAGTAATAAAGTATGACGTCTTTTCTAGTCGTCTCAAAGTGACACCAGCTTGCCACTGGACACCCGAGGGATCCAGAGAGGGACAAAGAAGGGGTGTTGGTCCGGATGTTGACAGTTAGTTAGGTTACAGTGGATATCCGTGGCCGCCGTTTTGGTTCCTTCCTGCCTCCGCGGCTTCATGCAGGACACCGAGATTTCCTCAGTTAATCTTCAACTTTCCCCTGGTCCTGGTGCCACGTGAGACGTACTAGGAGAGCGTCTTTTGATCCCAAACTTTGTCCTTACTGTCCCGTGCGGACTTCCCACTCTGCACGCCTTGCCACTCAACCCCGACTGCTTCCAACTCACTTGTCATCTTACCCGGGTTTACGATATATATATATGTATATATCTTATATAAAGAAAAGAGATTTTCTGCTTGTATTTAATTATCTTGAGGATTATACTATGTTAATGCAGTCGTGGTTAAAATCTTGAAAGTATAATTACAAAAATAGTTTTGATAAGAGATTGTTTTAATTGAGCTTTAGGATTATATAATAAACACTAGCCGAGTGACCCGGGCAACGCCCCGGGTTTACTCGAAGGGCCCGCAGGTGAGAAACTATAGGCATTGGTTCCTATGCCTAAAAAATTATTTAAAATGAAAAAATAAGAAAAATACTAACAAATCAGAAAATAAAAGTGCAAACAACACATCTACACTACTTCAAGAACATGAGAGCACATGCACTGTGTCACCATACGTGTACCATTCGTAAAGACCCTGTTTAGGATTAAAATATCTCCGAAGCATAACAATACAACCAACTCATGTTTGGTAAGCAATTTCAGGAAAGAAACTATAGGCATTAGTTGAAGAGTTTAAATAAATATATTTAGAGTGAAAAAATGACACAAATCAGCAAATAAAATTGCAAAAAATGCTACTATATCGCAGATAAGACAACATATAAAAGGAATGAAAATATTTAAAGGACCTCATTAAAACTACATTTCTAGTTTTATATATACAATATAACCTCGATAATTCGACCATGTTTTGTTGTCCTGACCTACAGCCTATCATATAACAAACTGTAATTCAACACTATCGATAATTCGACCATTATAAATTTCAACAATTGTTTGTTGCTCAAATATAACCTCACTGCTAAAAAGGTATTACAGAGAAAACGGCTGACATTGTAAATGTACAAAATGTATGTATAGAGCAGGGGAATAATAAATAAAGACCAAAATCAAATTAATTGATAATAAATAGATTATTGCCAAAAAAAAAATACAAAAAATATTTTTTTCTCCTTTCTTATCTTCACTCAATCATATTAGAGTGTCAAGCTTGTAAAGCTTGAAATTAACAACCATCATGATTGGGTGAAGTAGAATGCGTCTGCCTTTGTCATCAAGACTGGGAGCACTACTCAGTGGCAGGCCACTGACTTAGCTCCAAAAGAATGTATCCCTGGATTAGGAGCCCTTACAAGGTACTATCAGCCGGGCCAGCTGAGCCCAGGTTTTTTAGTGAGCTTGTTACTGTTCCCCCTCCTCCTTTTTCATCCTGGCTTGGGACCGGCAAAGGCGGAGTTTTTTTTCTTTCAGGTGAGAAACTTTAGGCATTGGTGAAAAGTGTAAATATATATTTTGGAAATGAAAAAAAGGATATAATAAATCAGAACATAAATTTACAAACTATATTTCAGAGGAGACGATTTATAATAGGAATTCATTTAAATGACCTCATTAAAAACTACATTTTATATATATTTGGGTTAAACTTTACATGTATGCTATCCAAAGTTCGCACACTTGAAAAAGTCACATAAAGTCGTCTGTGCATAAACACAGGCTCTTGTAGCAAAGGTTTGGCCTTGAGCCCTCTTTATAGTCATATATGTCAGACATTATACAGTGTGTTCAACTTTGGGTACTGTCAGTATATGTGCTTCAAGGACATGAGAGCACATGCGCTAGTACACCATACCTGTTCCATAGCAAAGATCCTATAGGCATTGGTGAAAGTGTAAATAAATATTTTGGAAATGAAAAAAAATTGCAGATATGACAACATATTAAAGGAATAAATTCATTTAAAAGACCTCATTAAAAACAACAATTCTATAATTTTATATATACAATATAATCAAATTAATTCAACACACGATAATTCGACCATTTTTGATGTCTCGACCTACGGCCTATCATATGACAAACTAATTCGACACTTTCGATAATTCAACTATTTTGGAAATTCAAATTTCAACAGTTGATATTTGTCTAAAACCCCTATTATTAACAACATATTAGATTGCAGAGTGCAAAAATGTAGAAAATTGTATGTATATAATTGAATGCATATATTTGTATGTATATAATTGTATGCAAATAATTGTATGTATAGATCAATGAGTAAAATTTTTTTTTTTTTTGCTTATCGCTAGTACACGTGGTATAGGCCTTGATAATCATGGTGGGTAGAGTAGGCGACTGCTTTTACTGTAAGTACACAACATGTCTAAACATGTGAAAAGCAGTTCGACTTTGCATTTACAAATGTGCCAGAGCCCCGTTTGATTACTTGCGCTTGCTGGTGGGGTTGGACTTTTGCAAGAATCGGAAGCCATTGGAGCATTTATTTTTTATTTTTCCAGAAAAAAGTGCCCAATGCGGGAATCGAACCCGGGTCGTAGCGGTCGAAAACCAACGGCTTAGACCATCCTTCCACCAACCCCCAGTAAAATAAGTAAATAAAAAGAAGACCAAAAATAAGTGATAATAGTTTATTGAATAACAAATAAAATAAAAAATCTTTCAGGTGAAAAATTATAGGCATTGGTAAAAAAGTAAACAAGAGAAATAGCAATTGGGGTTTTGTGTCTGCGGCGAGTCATATTAGCACGCCTAGCGGTTAGGGGAGTGAGTCTTCCACGGCCTTTTCGAGGCATGACAGAAGACGCTGAAAAAAAAAGGTAAAATAAGAACCAAGCAGAGGAAAACTATAAAACTGAAAGCCAGGACAGGCATAAAAAGAAAATTCCAAGCATGTGAGGAAACAATTGATGAAAAAAAAAGGATTCCAAAAAAATACTGCAAAAAAGAAACCAGACACAAAAAGCAACAATTGAGTACACAAATACAGCATCAGCCTATTTATGAGAAGAAAAAAAACGACAGACACAAAAATGGAGCTAAATTCAAATGAAAAACTATAACAGATCAAGTAATCAAATCAGGCATTATGAAAGATACTGCAAAAAAGAAAATAAGACACAAAAATGGAGCTAAATATGTAAAAAACATGTATAGAAAAAAGCAAAGCCCAATTCCAAACCCAAATATTTTTTTTATGAGAAGAACATCAACATAATGCATGATTACGGCAGTCCATAGCTTCCCTGACAAAAATTCACCAAAAAAGTAAAATATTTCAAAATATTTCTGTGTATATATTGCTAAATGTGTAAATAACATGTATATAAAAAAGTAAAGCTTAATTTTAAATTTCATTATCCTTTTCACAGGAAAAGCATCAAAATACTGCATAAGTACGGCACTTTTGCAGCCCCCCTGACAAAAATTCACTAAAAGAGTTAAGTATTCAAAAAAGTATTTTGGTATATATATTGCTAAATGTGTAACAAATATGTATATAAAAAAGCAAAGCTTAATTCTAAGTTTTAATTTTTTTTTATAAGAAAAGCTACAAAAGCAAATAGGGAGAAGTGGGGCCATTTAGCCATTTTCAAAATGTGATTATGAAAGAGTAAATAAATGAGTAAATAAGGACAGATATAAAGAGAAAGTATTGCTAAATGTGTAACAAACATGTATATAAAAAAGCAATGCTTAATTCTAAGTTTTAATATTTTTTTTAAATAAAAGCTACAAAAGCAAATAGGGAGAAGTGGTGCCATTTAGCCATTTTCAAAATTTGATTGTGAAAGAGTAAATAAATGAATAAATAAGGACAAATATAAAGAGAAAGTATTGCTAAATGTGTAACAAACATGTCTATAAAAAAGCAATGCCTAATTCTAAGTTTTATTTTTTTTAATAAGAAAAGCTACAAAAGCAAATAGGGAGAAGTGGGGCCATTTAGCCATTTTCAAAATTTGATTGTGAAAGAGTAAAAAAATGAGTAAATAAGAGCAAATATAAAGAAAAAGTATTGCTACATGTGTAATAAACATGTATATAAAAAAGCAAAGCTTAATTCTAAGTTTTAATATTTTTTATAAGAAAAGCTGCAAAAGCAAATAGGGAGAAGTGGAGCCATTTAGCCATTTTCAAAATTTGATTGTGAAAGAGTAAAAAAAAGAATAAATAAGAACAAATATAAAGAAGAAATAATTAAGCAAAAGAAAGACATAAATAAATATTTCAATCTACAATTCGAAAAATAATATAACCTCAGCCTATTTATGAGAAAAAAAAACGTTGCCAAAGACATTAGGAAAGATAATGCAAATAAGAAACATACACAAAAATTGAGCTCTATTTAAATGAAAAACTATAACAAAGTACTTACAAATTATAATCATAATCAAATGAATCAGAAATTAGTAAAAATTAGTAAATAAGAATTAGTAAAAGGTAAACAAAAGAACGTATTTCAAAACAAAGGAATTGATGATGATAAATGCAAAAAATCTACGATTGTAAAATAGATTAAATTAAAAAATAAAAATAACTGTTAACATTAGGAAAATAAAAACAGGCCTATCATACGAAGAAAAAAATAACGAAAATTTTGGTATATAGATCTTATGTGTAGTTCAGAATCTTCGGAGGAGATAGCTCAGGACTTTACAATGGAAAACTCTGTTACGGTATTATCTATATAGATAATTTGGTAAAAGTACTGCCTGGCTTAAGGCGAATAGAACAAGGAAAAACAAAATATTATTTACATAATGTACAATGGTTTTGAGTCGGCCCTTGGGATTTATATATTTATTTCATCTCAATTTTCAGGTGTTACATTCGAGCACAGCTCGCGAGTCACCTTGTCCAGATTATTTACACATGGCGAGTTGTAATGCTGGAGTGGCCCCCGAACCTTACAGGAGGGCAGTTGTTGGGTGTTTGGCTGTCAACTAGCCATTGGGTCCAGGTCGTCGGATTCGGTGACTGAGGTCACCTTGATTTTGAACAATTTCTTGTATAGTTGGATTTGATGATTTTTGAAATCGCGAGAATATTCTTGTCGCAGAGTCTTTAAAAATCTCTTCTATATTAGGCTGGTTGAGATCTTCTTTGAGAATTTTGTTTGAAAGATTGAATGGGGCTCCTATAGTGATTCGTAAGCAAATCCTCATGAAGGCATCTATTCTTTTTTTATCCGTAGGTGTGCTATATTTGCCCCAGACTGGTAGTGCGTACGTGATGATGGGTAGAATACAGGTTTTGTACAACGTGAATTTATGCTTTGTTGTTAAATTACTTATAAAATTAAGCAGGGTTGATAGAGATATTTTGGCTATCTTTGCCTTTCTTATGTTGTTGGACATGTAGGTTAAATTTTAATTTCGAATCCAAAGTGACACCAAGATACTTGGCATGGTCGGCCCAACTAATAGTGCTTGAGTTTACTGTCAAGTTGGTTTGTGGCTTGAATTTTTTGTTATCTCTTGGGGGAAAAACTATTGCTTGAGTCTTAGTTGGGTTAATGTCTAGTTTCCACTCATCGCACCATTTGATTATGTCATTTAGGTAATTCTGAAGCTGAGTAACCAAGAGGTCGACTGATTTAGAGTTAAATAAAATTGCTGTGTCATCTGCGAAGAGCTTAAGTTTACATTTAGAATGCAGTGGGATGTCATTAATGTAAATATTGAAAAGGTAGGGTCCGAGGATAGAGCCTTGAGGTACTCCAGTCTGGATTACTTTGGTTCAGTTATAAAATTTCCTTGCTTGACTGAAAATGTCCTGCCCTGTAGATAATTCTGCATAAAATTGATAATGTCACTTGAACACTGGTGTTTTGTGAGTTTCTTTATAAGGCCATTATGCCAAACTTTATCAAATGCTTTCGCAAAATCTAGAAAGACAGCACCTACCACTTCCTTGTGGGATCTTCTTATCTGGATGTAGTCCAGAACTGCAATGAGTTGGTGAGTTGTTGAATGCCCCCTTCTAAATCCGAATTGCTGCGGGATGATGAAGTTAGAGTTGTCCAAGTATATCTGAAGTCTACGTAAAATAATTCTTTGGTAAATTTTGCCGATGGTGGGGAGGAGGCTGATAAGTCTTAGATCTTCAGGGGATTTAGCGGATTTTTTTGGAATTGGAATTATGATAGCATGCTTCCAGACTTTGCGGTAGTAACACAAGTGCAGTGCGGAAATACAATCCATTTGATGGGAAGATTCTTGGCCATTTGCGGAGTGATATTGTCAAGGCCAGGAGCTTTGTGGTTAGCTAAGTATTTAATCACTTCCTTGACTTCATTTGGGGTCGTCATTGTGAGATTTTTTTCTTGTTGGTGATTATAAGTTATATTTGGTTGGTCTCTTCTTCTTTTTCCTTGAAGAACTGGTTGGAGAAGTGTTCTGCAAGTTCATTTCCGATTTCTTTGTCGGTCAATAAGGTTTTGCCGTTCGTTACTAAACTTGAGATCCTTTCCGTTTTTTTTCCTGATGAGTTTTGTTTTTCTCCAGAAGTCCTTTGGGCTTGATTCAATCTTGTGTATGAATTGATTCCAGTTCTCGGCGGAGTCAGATTTGAGGGCTTTGTTAACTTTCCCTGTAGGTTTAAATATATGGCTCTATGGGCTGGATCTCAGGTTGCTTGCCATCTCTTACGAGCTTTATTCTTTTCTTTTATCAAGGCCTTGGTCGAGGGGTTCTGTTTTGATGAAGAGGATGATATAACTGTGTTTTTGAGTAGCTGTTGTAGATTTTATCATTTATTATGGTCACTGCTGAGTCAATATTGGCTTCCGTTTTCAAGGGTACTCTAGGAGGCGTACTGGAAATTAAGTCTTGTTGGAAGTGTACCCAGTTAGTGAGTCGGCAAGCCCTAGTCGTGAATTCATCCTTCGGGCAGGTCAGCTCTAGGATTACTGGGAGGTGATCTGAAGATAAGGCATCCAGGGTCTTAATCCTCGAATTCCAGGGGATGTTTCTAAGAATTGAGATGTCTAGAAGGTCTGGAGTGCGTGGGTGAAGAAGGTGCGACAATATCCAGGTTTTCTTTTCCGGAAAAATTATGAAGCACGGTTCCATTATTATTGGAGGTTCTTGAGCCCCAAAGAGGGTGCTTGGAGTTCCAGTCTCCTGCAGTGCGCGCGATTACTGATTGATTATTCTCTAGCAAGAGATTCAGATCTTCCTCCAGGAGTGGTAGATCGGGTTTCTTATAGATTGACGATATCTGCACTACTGCCCTTCCATCTAGTTTCATTAGAATTGTGGTTTTTTCCATGTTAGATGTTTGAATCAGCACTTTTTTATATTTAGATAGTTTTTTAGAATTATTGCCGTTCCACCGCCCCTTCCAACGATTCTATCGTCTCTTATTGTCTGCTAGTTTCTGAGTTTGAGGTCGACAGATATTTTTAAGTGTGTTTCACTGAGCAATGCCATGTCTATTGAGTTTTCTTCTAAAAACTGTAGGAATTCTTCTTTTTTGAGTTTGATTCCGTTGCAATTCCAGAAAACGATTTTTAAAGGTAATTTGCCTTTCATTGTAAATAAGTTTTGATAATTTCTAATAACTTTTCGCACAGTTCCCTGGTGTCAGAACGAGTAGTTTTCTTTTTTGCAGTTTCAGCGTAACTTGCCTTTTGTTTTTCAACAGTTGCTTCTTCTGTTTTAGTGGAGCTTGCTTGAGGTATGGTGTTAGGGGAGTTTTGTCTGGGAGGCTTTAGCTCCTGTTGTTGTGGCTTCAGAAAATTAGGGCATCCGCGGTAATTGGCTGTGTGTGCCTCTCCACAGTTAGCGCACTTTGGTGGGAGCTGTTTCGACTTTCTTGGACAATCCTTCGAAAGGTGTTCTTCAGCACACTTGACGCATTTGAGCTTCAAAAAGCAGTTTAGCTGACCATGGCCAAAACTCTGGCAGTTAAAGCATTGGGTCACTCGTTTTGTAGTCCTGAATGATTCCACGACTATTTTTTGGTAAAGTATTTCGGTTATTCCATAGATTCGTTTAATTTGTTCATTTTTCGGTAGCTCTACCAGGACTATATTCATCGGTATTTTGGTCGATTGTCTATGGAGTCTTTTGACAATGACCTCAGTGAAGCCCATTGAGACAAGTTCAGTTACGACGTCTTTGAAGGCTGTTGTTACTCCCTGTTGTTACTTCAATACCACTTTCAGTGGTTTTTCCTCCTGTAGTCTTTAGGAATATCCTCCATTATTTTTCTGTACATACTCCCTGATTTTTTTTAAGTCGCCTATGTTTTTCGATTTAATTATGTTCTTTTTTCCAGAAATCGTGACTTGGAATGGTTCCGTGCACAAGTATTTTAGTTCTTGGCAAAGAAGCTTCCAATCTGCTACATTTTTTGCAATAACAGAAGGAATTCTCGGTTTTTTCACGTTAGTGACTGTGGTCCATGGGCCATCGTTGTCGTTTTTTTCTTCATCGTCTTGCGGTGGGTGAGCTGCGTTCATTTGTTGAGAAATTCCAGTGGCGGGACTTTGTTCGTCGATGTCCATTCTAGGCGTCTTCAGATTACGCTCGCTCCTAGTTGGCGATCTTGAGTCATCCGATTGGGAGCCGCGAGTTCTCTTCTTTGATTGAACCGTTTCCTCAAGTTTATACTCGATTCCACATTTGTCTAGGATCTTCGTTATTAAGGAGGCTTCGATTATGCATAGTTTCTCGCCGGTTGGTCCGATCGTCGATTTAATTACAATCGGTGGCATATATATTTGGATGGTAACTGGCGTTTTTAAAGTAAACTGAATGTGAGAGAGATATTTATTTATTTAGTTAACCCATGAAATACGGGGGAAGAGAAAATATGGTTTTACGGGCTACTAACCAAAAGTTATGATTTTTGAGCCCAAGCGCGATGTCAGGTGGCAAGGGACCCTAGGATCTGGCGGCAGGAGATGCGTCGCAGGGGTAGTGGAAACGTTGGGCAAGCAGAGGAACAGCGCCAGGGTGCAGTGAGGCAGGAGCATTGAATTGGCCAGGAATCCAGTAGAAGTGGCAGATGGAATTGGAGGCAGAAGGTCCTTGAAGCCTAGAACTTGAGGGCCCTAGACTTCAGGATGGGGCAGCTTGAGGCTCTCGCCTCGTGCTTGTCAGGAAGGCCCTTGGAGCAGCAGTTGGCACATTTGGAGGTGCGCTGGTCAGCAATGGATGGGCAGGCGCGGCCTTCATGGCCGTCTTCACCGCAGTGGAAGCACTTAGGAGTTCTGGAACACTGGGTACGGGGGGGGATAAAACAACAATGAGTTTATATAGTGGAAGCGTGACCTCTGGCGGTCGATTAGCAGAGTATTTGTATCTATGAAATATATAATTTTTTAAATAAAATAATATTTTAATATCACAATTTTAGATAAAATATTTTTATTTAACATTTCCCCCCTGTGAAGAAAATAATATGGGTAGAGAGAAAGGTGATAAAACATATAGTTGAAAAAAATAAAAAGTTATAATGATTAAAAGAAAATAACGAGAGGTGATATTCACTTATCATATTGATTTTATATATGGTACCAATAGACAGGAAAGTACCAAATGATATATAGTGTGAATGATTACAAATATTGTTGGTAAAAAGTGAAAAATGTGATATTCCATTATCCCCCCTATTGGTTTTTGGATGGGAAACAATATTGACAGGTAAGTACAAAATGGTATAAATGCAAATGATGACAATTATTGGTAGAGAGTGATGATTGATTATCAAAAGGTGAGAAAGAAAGGGTGATATGCAGGGTATATAACAAAACCAGTCCAATACAATAGTAGAGCGGTCTAGAGATTAATTTGGCGAAACCGCTGAGAGGGTTCACTACTGATGAGCCAAGCCCTCTCATTCATTAAATCATATCATTGCAGTAAGGTCTGTAGAGATTTAAAAAGAAACGCATTTCCAGTAAATTTATTTGTGTAAAATTTTAACGATAGAGGGCAATAAAATTTAATTTACTAATATATAATGGTTATGAAAACATGTTTTGCGCGGAAGAGCTTTGCTCGATGCAATACCTTGAAATTTATATGTATGTACCTCTACAGACCTATAAGCTTATGTCCATAGTTCACTAAACACCATTTAGCTGCCTTCCATAGAAAATGCAGGGTATATAACAAAACCAGTCCAATACAATAGTAGAGCGGTCTAGAGATTAATTTGGCGAAACCGCTGAGAGGGTTCACTACTGATGAGCCAAGCCCTCTCATTCATTAAATCATATCATTGCAGTAAGGTCTGTAGAGATTTAAAAAGAAACGCATTGCCAGTAAATTTATTTGTGTAAAATATTCCATTATCCAATTGGTTTTTGGATGGGAACCAATATAGACAGAAAATGGCATTATAAAATATAAGAAAAATAAAATGCATGATATTTACAAAATATATAAAGGAAAATTTAGAGAAAATATAACATTAAAAACAAAATAATTGCATTGGTAAAGGATAGGTGGCAACATTGGATGATTATAAGAAAAAAGGCATTTATGAAAAGCAATAAACATTAGGCAAAGGGTAACATTATGTACAAAAAGGAAAATATGTAAATAAGAATGAACATGTAAAGATAAAAAAAGGTAATGGTAAGAATAAAGAATGGTCATTTGAAGAAAAAAGGCAAAATATATATGCCAATATAAAATAAAAAGGACTTAAAAGCGCGAATGTTTCTTTTATACATAATACGAACTTATACTGTCCTTACTGCGATGAAAAAAATATATTGGGAGGGCTTGGCTCATCAGTGGTGAACCCTCCAGCGGTTTCGCCAATTTAATCCACCAGACCGCTTCTCAGAACTCTAATATTGTATTGGATCATTCTGCTTTTATATGCTACACTGAAGGATGGAATCTTAGAAATGGTTTTCAAGTAAACTATGGACATAAGCTTATAGGACAGTAGAATTATATTCAAATATTTGCTTAGAGCAATGCTCTTCAGCAAACTATAAAGACAAGGCCATTAGGAATAAATTAACACAAAGCAATAACGCGCCATCTATACATATAAAATAAAAGGACTTAAAAGCGCGAATGTTTCTTTTATACATAAAACGAACTTCTACTGTCCTTACTGCAATGAAAAAATATATTGGGAGGGCTTGGCTCATCAGTGGTGAACCCTCCCAGCGCTTTCGCCAATTTAATCCACCAGACCGCTTCTCAGAGCTCTAATATTGTATTGGATCATTCTGCTTTTATATGCTACACTGAAGGATGGGATCTTACAAATGGTTTTCAAGTAAACTATGGACATAAGCTTATAGGACAGTAGAATTATATTCAAATATTTGCTTCGAGCAATGCTCTTCAGCAAACTATAAAGACAAGGCCATTAGGAATAAATTAACACAAAGCAATAACGCGCCATCTATACATATAAAATAAAGGACTTAAAAGGCGCGAATGTTTCTTTTATACATAAAACGAACTTCTACTGTCCTTACTGCAATGAAAAAATTTATTGGGAGGGCTTGGCTCATTAGTGGTGAACCCTCCCAGCGGTTTCGCCAATTTAATCCACCAACCGCTTCTCAGAGCTCTAATATTGTATTGGATCATTCTGCTTTTATATGCTACACTGAAGGATGGATCTTACAAATGGTTTTCAAGTAAACTATGGACATAAGCTTATAGGACAGTAGAATTATATCAAATATTTGCTTCGAGCAATGCTCTTCAGCAAACTATAAAGACAAGGCCATTAGGAATAAATTAACACAAAGCAATAACGCGCTATCTATACATATAAAATAAAAGGACTTAAAAGCGCGAATGTTTCTTTTATACATAAAACGAACTTCTACTGTCCTTACTGCATTGAAAAAATATATTGGGAGGGCTTGGCTCATCAGTGGTGAACCCTCCCAGCGGTTTTCGCCAATTTAATCCACCAGACCGCTTCTCAGAACTCTAATATTGTATTGGATCATTCTGCTTTTATATGCTACACTGAAGGATGGAATCTTAGAAATGGTTTTCAAGTAAAATATGGACATAAGCTTATAGGAAAGTAGAATTATATTCAAATATTTGCTTCGAGCAATGCTCTTCAGCAAACTATAAAGACAAGGCCATTAGGAATAAATTAACACAAAGCAATAACGCGCCATCTATACATAATAGCTCCGCAATGATGCCCTTATCTTTGCGGCGATAAAAAGATTTCCCGTAATGATTTTCTAATTTTTTTCCTGTATGTGAAGGCTTTTAGTAGGGTGCTGCCTTTTAAGAGATCCTCCTCGACTAGGCGCTCTGCCTTCTCAGTACTGCATAGTATCACCAGAACATGGACGAACATCTCTATAAGCTGGTATACTGAAGATTTTCCCAGCATTTGTTTCTCAGCCCCTTCATTTACCGGACTGGCTATGACTAGTTACTGTTGTTGTCTGTTGATTTGGATCATGCGACAGCATCATTTCTTTACCCTTCCTGGTATCAGATATGGCCTTGCTTTACGAAGGATTCAGCCGTTTCAACTTTTTTTCTGACAGGGTGGGAGATTCCCGACCTTTTATTTTGTGCGATTTAGGCCTTTGACCATCTTAAGAAGCTAATTCATTCTAAGAAGCTTAAACTATGTTCGCTCGATTTGTATTGGCTATAATTTTTCCAAAACGGCTTTATTTACATTGCCGCTGTTTGTCTGATTGAAAAAATATACTTTCCAGCTCAATCATAGCTATAACTTCCGACGATTTATCGGCGTTGGTAAATCTTGCAAGATAGGAGTGCCACCATCACGCTCGCCACCACTCTGGCTCATAGACAGTATCTCATACGTATTCGAAAGCTCTATTACCTCCATTTCAATCCCTTAACAAACGCGGAGTTCACGCGCCGCGTGGCCGCACTATGGAAAGAGATAAAGAGTTTTTTTTATATTAACGCATGAAAAAATATATCGGACAAAATCGTTTTTATCGTTGTTGGTCCCCTAAAACTTGCAAATCAGTTCCTCTCCAATGAATAAAACACTGAACGAATATATGTGAATTGAAAATGTTTAATCTTTGTGAAAACCTAGAATCTATCAACATTTGGACGTGGTTTAAGCAAATTTTATTTCGTTGGTAAATTGAATCGGGCGACAAAATGACGGAAGAAGTAAAGTTTTTTTAGTAATCTATCGTTCAATTGAAGACAGTGAGAGATAGACATGGAATTACAGAACCGTTCCAGTTTAAATATAAGTTCCGCGCCGACAGTGTGATACACATTATACCATTCAGAGGAGGGCCAGTAATTAATTAGAAACAATAGCGCGCTCTAATTGACGGCTGTTCCCCCCGCGTCCAGCCTTGACCAGGCTTTCACCTCGCTAGCCTCGGTAATTGGTGAATTTAATATACCGTGGCATTTATATAGTCGTTTGAAACTCTTTACAACTTGTATATAAGATAAAATTGATTGTTTTGATTGAAATATTACCTCTTTAATCACATTATTCACAATTTATAAAATTTGTAAATTCGTCAACAAGTTCCATTAGACACTATTTAGAGAAAATTCCATAGTTAGGTTTAAATTTCTAAATATAAAAGCTTCAAAATACGTATTTTTTCAAGTTTAAATGATGCTCATATATATACATACAAAGTAAATATATAAAAAAAAGAATTATCTTAGAATATAAAGCCCAAACAATAAATAGGATTGGCAACATTGGCTATAGCGCATGCGTAAATCTCTTTGTAGAAATATAAAGGTTTTGTTCATTGATCGGGTCGGATTTTGTAATATCTTCTTTAGAACAAAGGAATAACTAAAATTTTGTTTTAAATTGAAAAAATATTTTACCGAGACATTAAAAATACTAATAGCGTATGGAGATGAAACAATTTCAAAAACCAATTACATTTATGGTACAATAGATTTAAAGATGGCCGTCAGAGTATCGAGAATGATCCAAGGTCTGGGCACCTCTCAACTTCGACGACGGAACACTACAACCAGCACGTTAGTGATATAATTTATGGTGATAGAAAATAACTATTGAAATAATAGCGGAAATAGCTGGAATTTCATTTGGTAGCGGCCAGAGCTTTGTTCATGAACATTTGAACATGAGAACACTTTGTTCCCCCACATCTGACCTTAAAATAAAATAGAAAACAGATTAGATATTTGTAGCGACTCAATTTATAGTGGAATTAATATACGATATTCTTTAAAAGCAACAATAACAGTGGGTATTAAAAACCTGGTGCTAATTAATGATAAACAAAGAAACAATCACTTGAATGGCACACTCAGAATTCTCCTCAGAAGAAAAAGTTATACTTGATCGATCAAAGGGCAAAGTGATGATTATTGTTTTTTTTTTGTTCTGTTTTGTTTTTGACTACTTGGGAGTTGTACATTTTATGAGCCTATAATCGAGAGGGAACTTTTATCAATAAAAACACATACAATGAAATACTCTGGTGCACCTTAGAATTTCAATACGAAGGAAAGGGAACCAACTCTTTCATTCACATCAATGGAAGTTGCTTCGTGGCAACGCCCATGCCCAAAAAGCCACCTTGGTTATGGATTATTTAGCAAAGCATTATGGGCTGTTTTATCACATCTTCCTTATTCTCCAGATATCTCCCCCTGTCATTTCTTTTATTTTCCTATGTTCAAACTTGCGTTAAAAAGAAGACGCTTTTCGTTATCTAAAGAGGTTATGGAAATGCGACGGCTAAAACATCAAGCTCAGGAAATTTGACTATAAAACCGGTTCGAAATATATTTTTGATGGCTGGAGGGCGGACGTTATTCCATGAGATCCACACGGGAAACTGAAAAAGCGTCCACCTAGAGACCATGGTTTCGGGCTAATGGTCCTCTTCAGTCCAGAGCGGACTTTATTCCATGAGATCCACACGGGATCTAATGGAATCTTGACAATCTGCCAAAGAGGTGTTTAGCTGTCAAAGTGGCATAGATGGAAATCCTCCCGGCAAAATTTCCATCTATATTTTAGCCATAGATATGGCCCAGCCACTTTGCCAGCTAAACACCTTCTTGGGAGGCTTCTTGAGAAACCAAGAAATGGGTATTTAAGGCCAAATTTGCGCAAATATGCTTAACACGTGAAAGAAAAATAATAGAAAAAAATTGAAAAATATTTTTAATATCAACACCTGACCCATTTATTTTTTATTTTTTCTATTGTTTTTTCATGTGTTAAGCGCATTTACGCAAATTTGGCCTAAAATTCTCATTTCTTGATTTCTCGAGAAGCCTCTGGGACTAAAATTATTTTTGGTCGCAGTGGTACAGCCTACTCCACGCTGACGAGCGCCAACAGCGCGAAACGCGTTCGTGGATGGCTTTTCTTGATATATCAAGAAATTGGGTTGGCTAAATATCAGGCAACAGGCTAAATTAATGTTTAGTAGATTTCTGTTCCACCAGACGGCGCTCTGCCTTCTGTAAAGCACATGTGCTCCTGGTCAGGATATGCTTTCTTTATTTTTAATATACATATATGTTCCATAGTTATGAATAGTGAAACAGCCTCTAAATGTAGATACAATTCAATGTGTATATATATTGTTACGACTCTTCTCAGCCGTCGATGTTTGAGTGCAAGGTTTCTGAGAAAACAATGTGGGTTCGTTTTGGATACAGCTTAGTACTATGGATTTATTCCCAGAGCTTTAAAAAGGATATTAGTAAATATACATAGTAGAAGAACTTGCCTTCGATGTCTGCCCCGGGTAGGTTCCTCCTCGTCCTTCTTTGCACCGTCCTCCTCTTGTTAATCCACACGGTCCCGGAGCCCACTTCCCGTCGCCAACTTGCCGCGTCTGTCGTCACCGCCGTTCTCCTTGCTGCAGGTCCCGTTGTCACCAGACAGACTTCTCCCCCCAGACTGCCATGTCTTCTCGGCGTACAAACCCCCGGCAGACCGGCCGCTAACTCGGCTGCTTGCTTCACGACGACACCAGCTGGACCCCCTCCTCTGGAATTTGTCAATCAACACTTCCTTGAAGGGGCCCTTTCATACCTTCTTCTCTTGGCTTGCCCACTTATTCTCTTCTGCTTCTTTGCTGCACCGCTTCAATATGTAGGATTATATTTCAATATACACTAGATTTTCATATGTACCATAGTTAAAAATAGTGTAATAGCCCCTAAGTGTATATACAATTCAACGCACCAGCTTGGCCATCATATAATCACAGACATATAAACAAAGTTTTATTGAGAGTTCCTCGCACTAAAAACTGGGCGAGTCCAAGCTCTATGTATATGTATATATATATATAGTAATTTTTTATTTTTGGGAAAAAGAGGAAAAGTAAAATGTTAAGAACTACTGATTTTGAATTAATTTTGAGTCAGAACAGCAAGCTAATCCTGTATCAAATAGTATAGTTATGAGAATTTTAAGATTTATATTTTTTTTGTAATAAGTAATTAGTTAGAATATATTATAATTAAAAAAAGGAAAAAAATAACACCAGCAAAGCATCGGGGGTTAAGCGTCATAGGCTGGCTGAAAAAATGAATAAGCGAAGAGAAGGTTTTTTAGAAAATAGCAAAGACAGAACCATGATAATAATTTTCCAAATATAAAATTAAGCTAATTGGAGAGAGAGAAGTATATATATTTATTTATTTACTATATTTTCTCTCTTGATGAAAGAAGATAGATTATTGTGATTTTTTTTATAAGCTTATTTTAAAAACAATCTAGTGTACAGCTGGAGGACACGATATAAGATAGACTATTAAATTATTGTGCCAGTTAGGAAGGATGAAAACCTAAAGGTTAGACCAGATGAAAACCATAAAGGTTAGACCAGATGGAAAGAGGATGGTACTCAGGCGGGCCTCTTCAGATGAAGACCTGAGCAGCAGTTTCAGCCCTATCTTCATTACTGCTAAACCATACCTCTTCGACCAAATAGAAAGTAAATTTAGGTTGGAATTGAAATGGGGTAATAGCTGAGCTGCAGATATAACACAAATCAACTAATGAAACTGAGCAAGTATCATTTTCTGTATTTTCAAATCTAATTTAAAAAAGTGTTTTTTTTTTTTTTTTTTCATTTTAGAAGTTAAAACTGGAAGAAAATAAAATATTAGAACTATAAGAAAAGGATATATATATTCTTTTATAATACTATCAAATTAAAACTGTGTGTGTCAATATGGGAGGGGGGAAGCCAAATTTATTAGATCAAAGGATTAAATCCTTTGTCTGATAATTTCAATTAACCTGTCTTAGAAAGGGCAGATAATATCAACTTAATCGTATCCAAACTTACATTTACGTAGTTCAAAATTATAATCCAAGATGTATTTTTCTCTACAATATTTTTTAAACTATAAAAAATAATAAATTCTTAGAAATATAAGTTAATACGTCTTGATCCCCTCAAATCAGATGTATGTGTCAATAATGAATCAATGAAGTTAGTGTCGACAGACCAGGGATTGAATCGTTTGTCTAATTGAGGTAACTTCAGTAGAATTAAAAACAAAAAGAACCAAAGGATTTTTTTTTATATAGGATCAAGTCTACCTATACTGTAATTACTATTCATAATCTAGCATGTTCTTATTCCTCTAGGTATTAGAAAAGGAGTGAGGAATGAAGAAAAACATCTTTTTTAAAATTAGAAATACAGGAGGGTGATAATAATTTGCTAGAAATATTAGATAATATGAGTCATTTCAAATAGATCAGCAGTGTGTGATAACAATGCTAAAGAGAAGTATTATTCAATAGGCCTATGTCTGGATCCTTTGTTTGATAAAAGCTAGTAGCTAGTAGCTATAATTTATTCAGTTCCCCAAACATAATCAGATTGAGACATACTTTCCCCTTAGTGTTAAACTATAAATCAAATTGGGTTTATTCATTTTAGATATAAGGACTGTAAGATACTGTTAAGAATTTAGTAATACAGTTAATAGATTATTACAATTACAGGAAAATATGATCCTATCCAAAGCCATTAATAATGTGCGTCGACAAGGGAACATGAAAATCTAACATTAAAGAGCATAGAAAAATAAACTTTGTCTGATGTTGGTAGGTTCAAATTATAATCCAAATTGTGTTTATACTCTCTAAATAATGTAACTGCAGGAAAATAATAAGATATTAGAAGTACGAGAGAATAAAGACTAATTAGAACTAGAATAATATACGATTATATTCAAATAATTTAACAATGTGCGTTATACCATAAAGGGAAAGGTCAGCTTCATCAGACAAAGAAATAAATCCCTTGTCTGAAGATGGTAAAAATGCTGCCCCATAATAACTCTCATCATCAATCTACATATATCAGTCATAACGGTTCTGTATATTCTCTATTTAGTCCTATTTATACTTTTTCAATATAAGTATTATATATGTGGACCAGCACCTGTTATTTCTGCTAAATAAGGAAGTTTAGGAATTTAAGTTTAAGTGCTTCATTGTATAACGAATCAAAAGTTTTACGAAGGAGCATCTTTTATTATACTTATGCAAGCTTTCGAACCTTTCGGTTCTTCAACAGGCGTGGCTAGTATGACTATACTAACAGGGTATAAGCGCGCTTGAGCCATTATATACAACATTGTTGTATATAATTATACGGAGTTTACCTGTAGAAATTAAGTGCTTCATATCAATTAAATGAATGTTCATTCTCTATACTAAGATTGAACAAGCATAGATAAGTGATATGTATGCTATAAGGAGAGAAAAAAGTTCTAAGTTCTTTGTTCTAAGTCCAATTAAAAGGGAGGAAGAAAATAAAACAACAAACAACAAGAAAAAGGGGAAAGGAGAGAAAGAGGAGGGGGAAAAATAAAGAAATTCTTTGAAAATATTTATAATAGCTGATAAATACAATAAATTAATGCGACAGCATTTCTTATGAATGTTATGATTTAAAAGTATTTACCTATAATTAAATTTTCTATTATCTAGATTAGTGGAATGCAGTTAGTATTAGTGAATCCAGAGAGATAGATGATGTAACTCATGTTATTTGTGCCATTGTCATCAAGCGAAAGTAGTATTTAGTCAGTGTTAGCACGTTTTCTTTGAAGTTTCTTCTAGAAAGAACGAGCTGACTCAATTCGATTCAATTCGATTTATTTCAAACAACAAAAGAGAATTACATTACGATTTAATGCGATTTAGTTGTATTTATAACACAAAAGAAAACAGAAGAAGAAAAAAAACAACAACAAAATATGATGATAAGAAACAATAAAATTCTATGAATATGAATTATAATTAATAAATAAAATACAAATTTATTTTCCAAAAGGTTACAAGTTTTTCTTTAAAAAGTGTAGCGAATGGTCAGTCTATTTACATATTTTTATTTACAACTTCAATAAATGACAACAGTAAAAGTAAACAAAGATATTTACATTTGTTATCTTGACTCCTGGTCAGTGCTGTGGCCCTTGCCGTTATGGTCCCCCGATGTCCTGCAGCTCTCCAGCAGTCTTTCTAGGTATAAAATACAATAATAATAATAATAATAATAAACCTAACATACTCCACCTCGGTGGACTAACTTAATCCTCAGCAAAAGGTAATGGTACTATTTTAGAGACAGTTCTAGTAAGGCGTTCTTGGTGCTTGGTCTTCACCTCGACGACTCGAACTTTTCCATCCGCTCCCGGAAAGACTTTGGTGATGCGACCAAGGCTCCAATACATTGCTGGTGGTGATATGGTATCCTTGAGCAAGATGTGGTCACCTTCCTTAATGTTAGGTGAGGATTTTTGCCATTTTAGGCGTTGTTGCAAATTGTTGAGGTATTCTCGATTCCAACGTTTCCAAAATACATTTTTATTTTTTTTTATTTAGGCTCCAGCGATCGAGGTAGTTTATCGGAACATCATCATCATCATTAGACTCTGAAGGGGCAGTTAAGGGTCTCCCGATTAAGAAGTGTCCTGGTGTAAGAGGATTAAAATCGTCTGAATCTGAGAGGACAAATAGGTCGCGAATTAAAACAAGCTTCTATTTGAGTTGTCAGAGTACTCAGCTCTTCAAATGTGAGTATCTGAGACTTTAAGCATCTGAGAAGATTAAATTTGAAGGATTTTATTACAGCCTCCCAGATACCTCCGAAATTTGGGGCGGAAGGAGGTATAAAATGCCAGTTGATTCGTTCATTAGATATTTTTGAATTGTTGAAGCTCTCAATATATCAAACTGCCCTCAGAGAATGTTGTTAGCTCCCCTAAAGTTGGTCCCGTTATCACTAAATATATCAGAAGGTTTTGCTCGACAAGAAATAAACCGCTTGAGAGCTGCGAGGAAAGCCGCTGAAGATAGGTCTGATACAATTTCTAAATGAATTGCTTTTGTGCAGAAACATACAAATAAAGCAACATATGATATCAATTTTACTTTGGATCTTTTGATGTTTGATTTCATCAAAAACGGTCCTGCAAAGTCGATTTCAGTTTTAGTGAACGGATTTGATTTCACAATTCGGTGCATAGGCAGATCTCCCATGATTTGCTTGGTAACTTGGCGTTCAGCCCTGAAACACACCAGGCATTGGTGGATTATTTTCTTGACCAAACTTCTGCCTGCAAGAATCCAATATTGTAATCGTAGTGCTGACATGGTCAGTTGAAGACCAGAATGCAAATGATCCAGATGACACTGTCGCACTATTAATTCCGTGATAAAATGATCTCTTGGCAATATTATTGGATGTTTTTCATCAAATTGCAGATTTGAATGACGTAATCTTCCTCCAACCCGTAATAGTCCAGATTCATCAATGAAAGGATTCAAAGATAAAAGCCTTGAGTTAGTTGGTAAAGATTTCTTTTGTTTGCAACAGGTAATTTCTTTGATGTCCTTTCTTTCTTTCATTGTAAGAACATTGGACATTGAATACAAATCTATAAATCCATGCTGTAATTCTAACAAGTTCGTTGATATTTGAGTATTTGAAAATGAAGTCTGAAAAAAGAAGATTAGTGGAATGAAAAATGGAGAAGTTTTTTCGTCTTTCACCTGATATTTCTTTCGGAAAATCATATTGAGTTTGAATTGGATCTTCAAAGTTCACATCCGAGAGCCAAATTGGTCCTCGCCACCAAAGAGAGTGATCCACCAGCTCTGAAGGAGTTATACCCCTGGAAGCGCAGTCTGCAGGATTATCTTTCGAAATGACATAATGCCAGGAAGAATGTAAAGTCAATCTTTGAACTTCAGCAATCCTATTTCCGACAAATGGTTTCCAATGTCTAGATTCAGATTTAATCCAGCTGAGAACAATTTTGGAATCAGTCCATAAAAATACTCTATCAATTTGTAAGCATAAAGAATTGCGAATAGTATCATATAAAGTTGCGAGAAGAAGAGCAGCGCACAGCTCCAGCCGTGGTATGGAAATCATTTTCAGAGGAGCTACCCTCGTCTTGGAAGCAATCAGAGAAACTTTCACTTGGCCAGATTTGAAATGAGATCTTATATAAAATACTGCCGCATTTGCAACTTCTGAAGAGTCTAAAAAACTATGAAGTTCAACAGAAAGTAAAGCTCCCCTGCACGAAAATTATCTAGGAATTTGTATTTTATTTAATACGGATAATTCCTTTTCGATTTTCTACCATTGAGAGTGCAAAGTATCAGGCAAGGGATCATCCCAATTCAACTTCTGTTTCCCAAGTGATTGAAGCAAATTTTTAAGACGAATAATAACCGGGGACAGCCAGCCTATAGGATCAAAGATTCTGGAGATGTGGGACAACAAATGTCTTTTAGAATTCGTTTGTTCTGGATTGTCATTAACAAGAATCTGAAAAATGTCCAAGGAAGGATTCCAACAAATACCAAGTATTTTGACACATGAATAACTCTCAAAATCCCAAAGATTATGCCTATCTTCAACCTGTTCTGAAAATCCAGAAAGGACCTCCGGGATGTTCGATCTCCATTTCCTAAGAGAAAATCCGACTGATGAAAGAAGATTATTGACTTCACGAATATGACATGTAGCTTCTTCAATTGTGTCTGCACCAGAAAGCAAGTCATCAACATAAAAATCGGTTTGTACTATTTTTGAGGCCACTGGGAAAGTTGACACCTTGTCCCTTGCAATTTGATGTAGGGTGCGCATGGCGAGATAAGGCGCACAAGACAATCCATATGTCACAGTCAGAAGTCTATAATCCAATAAAGGTTCTAATGGATTTTTTCTCCATAAAATTCTCTGGAAATCACAATCCCTAGAATCGATTCTTACTTGGCGATACATTTACTCTATATCTCCTTTATAAGCTATTAGGCGAGTTCGAAATCTTATCAGAATGTTGAAGATATCCTTTTGCAGTTTTGGTCCTACATGAAGAAAGTCATTTAGAGATTTGCCATTGCTAGTTTTGCAAGATGCATCAAAAACAACTCTCAATTTATAGGTAGTGCTTTGCTCCTTAAAAACACAATGATGAGGTATATAATAACATTGTCCTGAAGGTGTATCCAGCTCATCACTGGGAATAAACTCCATATGATTGATTAAATTATATTCGTCCATGAAATCACAATATTGTTTTAGGATACTTGGAGATTTTCGTAATTTTCTTTCAAGTGATATAAATCGTTTCAGAGCATTGTTCCTAGATTCACCAAGAGTTGGCAATGTTCTAATTGGTAGCCCAACAGAGACCTTCTATCTTCCAGAATTTTGAGGTTATATTAATATATATTTCTTCACACGAAATTTCTTCTCTGGTTAAAGATTTGGCAGAGGGTACTGACTCCAGCTCCCAGAATTTTTTGAGAAAATCATCTTGTTCCTCCGACGGAACATAGTTATATCTTGATTGGAATTTTCACCTGACAGTATTATTTTACCTGTAACTATCCCAATTTGGATCCGTACGCAGTGGGTCCAGATAAATTTTGGAATCTAACCTTCCCGTTAAATAAGCATGGAGCAAGCTCTGCTCCTATCACTAAATCAATCTGGCTAGATTTGTCAAAATTGGGGTCAGCCAACAGAAGATTTTTCAAATAAGGCCAATTATCCTTTTCTATAAAGAAATTGGGCAATGCTGATGTGATCTTATCAATAACTATAGGATTGGCGTTGAATATTAGGTTTGAGAAATGTGGGCTAAATTGGAGATAGACCTCACCCATTGATTGTTCTACAAGTTTGTTTCCCAAACCAAAAACTGTGGTTTTACATTCAGCAAGAGGAAGATTTAATTTCTTTCGACAACTATTTGTTATAAGAAACCTTTGAGGGCTCTATGAGGGCTCCACATGTTTGAAAAACCCCGTTTTCCGATTTGACCTTCATTAAAGCCGTAGAGAATAATATCCGATCATGACTTTTGTTGTCTGCAAAACATGAGACACTGGCAAGGGTCAATGGAGATATGTCCGCAACAGGACTTAACATTTCCGGTTTGAACTGATGCAAAAGAGTATGATGTCTCTTATTACATGATTTGCAATTTTGCGTGAAGACGCATGACGATACTCTATGGTTAGATCTTAGACAGTTGTAATATAGATGATTATCTTTTCCAAATGTCCATCTTTCAGGTAACATCATACCATTAAACTTAGGACATTTTAACAAAAAATGTTCACCTTTACATAAGACGCATGACTTGACTCTGCTATCTATACTAGAGTCAGAAGCAAATGTTGCTGAATGAGAATGAGTGGATTTATTCATTTTGTAGAATTGTTTTGAATTTTCTTTATTCTGAAAACTCCCGAGACTTCCAGCAAATCTTTCCAGGAAAGAAATCATCTTTTCATACGATGGATATTCTTTCTCAAGCAAACTCATCTCCCATTCCTTTCTTATTGAACGATCAAGTTTTGATTGAATTATATGAATTAAAATCATATCCGATAAATTATTACGTTCCAATCCGAGGATAGAGAGATTCTGGATGCTTTCGTTACAAGTGTCCAGGAGATCAATTAAATCTTTAGTCGATTCTTGTTTTACATTTTTTAGATCATACAAATTTTGAATTTGTTTAAAAGCCAATTCACTTTTTTGTCGAATATATTGACCAAGGTAATAGGATAATTTTCATGAGAAATATTGAACGCCCTAATAAGTCTAGCGGCATTTCCTTTTAGTGCAGAATTTAAATATTGAAGTTTTTGAAAATTTTCCAGTGTTGGATTTTGATCAATAGATATAATAAAAATTTCCTTAAAACTCAGCCAAAGTGAACTATTACCACTAAAGGTGGGCAATTGAAATTTGGGAAGTTCTAAATTTGGTTCACCAGAAAATGTATTTTTATTTGAATTTCCCAGCGATCTATTTATTTTTATCAGAATTGATTTTAGACTTTGCATCAAAGGATACCTTAAATATTTCTTCAGCATTAATGCCTTTATATTTTACTAATTTCACATATTGATTATCAAAGCTAGCTTTTAAATTTAACAAGACTTCTTTATTTTTCATAAGTGCGTATTTATCATTGCCTTCTAAATTATATTCTACCTCTGCTTTTATCAATTCTAAACTTTTAATCAGAGATTCAAAAATTAAGATTTCTGTTTCCATATTTTAAAGATTAGTATTCAAAACCTTACCTTTCTTTATTTCTATGGCTTCTAAGAACTTTCTATTTCTTCTACTTCTTTCCCGGGTTTCGGCACCAAAAAATGTTAGCACGTTTTCTTTGAAGTTGCTTCTAGAAAGAAAGAGCTGACTCAATTCGATTCAATTCGATTTATTTCAAAAACAAAAGATAATTACATTACGATTTAATGCGATTTAGTTGTATTTATAACACAAAAAAAAACAGAAGAAGTAAAAAACAAAAAAAAAGATGATAAGAAACAATAAAGTTCTATGAATATGAATTATAATTAATTAATAAAATACAATAATAATGATAATAATAATTAAAACCTAACACAGTCAGTATTGCTGTTAACATTATTGTAGATCGTTCATTTATATGTATTGAATTGCGGTTCATGTTATCAACTTAAAATTCAATATATGTATGTTACAATTAACATCACAAGCAAATACTACTCACCCAGATGGAGACGGTTAATGTTTATAAATAAATTTTCGATTTTAAAGTTACCGGAGAAAAACAAGATTGAATATCCGGTCAAAATTTAATTGATATCTCATAATGAAATTTTTAAAGTCATTGAAGTTGAAATTGTGAGAAAATATATTTTTGTGAAGATATTTTCTGATTGCTAAAATGTTAATTTTTTAAATTGTATTTTGGCTGAATCCATTTTTTTTAAATTCATCATTTAAGTCTCTAATTTTACTTATAAATTGTTTAATTTGTTGTTAATTCTGTAGATTCTTAAAAATTGTCCAAAATAGATACCTTTGGTGCAATTTTTTGATATATTTGAATCTTGTCTATTATATTTAATTATGTTAAAATAGAAATTTGATCTTTTGTCATATATACTTCTATACTTTTTCTTTTAGATTTATGTATAAATCGAGGAAGTTGACTTTTTGAATAAATTTGATTTTTTTATTATTTTTTAGATTTAGATATGGAGGATAGTTTTTTTTCCTATTAATTTTGAAAAATTATTATTATTGAATATAAGAATGTCATCTACGTATCGGAACAACCACCAGTTAACTTTGTTAAGAGAAAAGAATTCCCTCTCATACCAAAATAACAGGAGGTTGGCCAATAATGGACTATATGACGTACCCATTGGTACTCCTTGTTTTTGATTATAAATTTGATTTTTTTATTTGGATATAATTGATTTAAGGAAGTTTCTGAAAGTAGTTTTGCATTATTGTAGTTAATTACAATGGTTTTGTTGCCATTGTGAATTAAGGGTATATTGAATGTCTTGTCAATTAAAAATTCTGAAAATAGATTTATTATTTTGAATTTAAGATCTTCCAAAAAAATTCCCCAAAAAAAAAAAATCTGAAAAATATATCTTCTTTCATCAAGAGAGAAAATAGAGCAAAAAAAAAAAACTTCTCTCTCTCTATTAGCTTAATTTTATATTTGGAAAATTATTATCATGGTTCTGTCTTTGCTCTTTTCTATAAAACTTTCTCTTCGCTTATTCCTTTTTCACTCAGCCTATGACGCTTAACCGCCGATGCTTTGCTGGTGTTATTTTTTTCCTTTTTTTATAATATATTCGAACTAATTATTTATTACAAAAAAAATAAAAAAACAAACCTCACATGTTTAAATAAAAAAATATATATATCTTAAAATTCTCATAACTATACTATATATTGTTACATCAATTTTAATGCGCCTTACATTTATCCAAAATATTCTATGATCTATCTACTTATATATTTGCCTTATTCTGTCTGTCTGAAGCGCCGGCCTTGATTGTATCATATTCATTTCGCTCTTGACATGAATCCTGCCAAGAAGAAAAAGAAGGCCTACAAGCCTACAACCCGCATCGTGAACGTCGCCGACCTGGAGAGGGAAGATGAGATGGTGATCTCACGCAACTGCAGCATCCTGAGCTCCATTGGTCATCCTGCCCTGAAATCCCTGCATGAGGACCTGATCCGCTACATCGCCTCGCGGACTGAAATGATCAAGGCCCTCGCTACCAATGTAGAGAACCTCACTGACACCCTCGAGTCCTTCGCAGAGTTGGACGAAATTGAGGAGGCCAACAAGCCCAAGACTGCTTGCCGCGGCACTCAAACCTGCCCTGCTCCTTCCTACAATGAAACCAGCTCCCAGACTGACCCAATCAAGCCCGCCACTCCTGCTCCTGCTGCTCTCCCTGCCAAGAAGCCTGCCTCCACCCTGCCTGCTCCTGCTCCAACCAAAAGGAAGCAGTCTGAAGCTCCCAACCCGCCTGCAAAGCGGACAAACCTGAATGGTCCTTCAAAACCTGTGCCTTCCCACGTCTCCAAGCCTGCGGCCGCCCAAGTGATCCTTCATGGAGAAAAATCGGCGGCCCACACAGTGGTCATCTCAGATGACCCACAGGCTGACCCAAGGGAGATGCTGAAAACAGTCCGCGCTGCTCACACTCTCCCCCAAGGCGTTTGGGCCTCCCTGCGCACCAAGGGGAAGCTGGTTCTCCATTCCAGCAATCCTGACACCATCCCTGAGGTTACAACCTCCCTGGCCAGCAAGTTGAATGGAATGAAGGTCCGCCAGCAGAAGGAGATCCTGCCACGTATCTGCCTCTTCAAAGTGGATGAGGAGACATCCAACTCCACAATTGAGGAGACCTTCCTGGAAACCGCTGCTGTTAGAAAACTTCCTGGGGACAAGGTGGTGCGCGTGGCGCACCGTTCTGCACCCAGAAACGGGACCTGCACCGCCTTCATCGAGGTGGACCTCAAGACCTTTAGAGCCCTGGGCGTTCGCGGGAGGATCGTGGTGGATGGAGTAATCCTCAACTTCGAGGAGTCCATCCGCGCCCGCGTCTGCTTCCGCTGTTGTGGCTTCGGCCACAACTCTGCCCAATGCACCAGAGCTCCTAAGTGCTTCCACTGCGGTGAAGACGGCCATGAAGGCCGAACCTGCCCATCCATTGCTGACCAGCGCACCTCCAAATGTGCCAACTGCTGCTCCCAGGGCCTTCCTGACAAGCACGAGGCGAGAGCCTCAAGCTGCCCCATCCTGAAGTCTAGGGCCCTCAAGTTCTAGGCTTCAAGGACCTTCTGCCTCCATTTCCATCTGCCACTTTTCCTGGATTCCTGGCCTATTCAACGCACCCGCCTCACTGCACCCTGGCGCTATTCCCCTGCTTGCCCAACGTTTCCACCACCCCTGCGAGACATCTCCTGCTTCCACATCCTAGGGTCCCTTGCCACCTGACATCGAATTTGGGCTCAAAAATCATAACTTTTGGTTAGTAGCCCGTAAATAAAGATATTTTCTCTGTCTGAAGCTCACGGATGGGATTTTTCATAACCATCGGTGGTTCAGTGGTAGAATGCTCGCCTGCCACGCGGGCGGCCCGGGTTCGATTCCCGGCCGATGCATTTTTTTTTTTTTTACAATTTTTAAAACTCATTTATATATTATACAAGAATGACATCCACGGCGCCAATTTATAATTGTAACGAATAGTATTTGAATAAAAGCATTTAATCGGGTAAAACCCGGGCGTTGCCCGGGTCATTCGTATCTACTTATATATTTGCCTTATTCTGTCTGTTTGTTTGTCTGAAGCTCACGGATGGGAGCCCACGGGTGGTTCAGTGGTAGAATGCTCGCCTGCCACGCGGGCGGCCCGGGTTCGATTCCCTGCCGATGCATTTTTTTTTTTTTTACAATTTTTAAAACTCATTTATATATTATACAAGAATGACATCCACGGCGCCAATTTATAATTGTAACGAATAGTATTTGAATAAAAGCATTTAATCGGGTAAAACCCGGGCGTTGCCCGGGTCATTCGTATATAATAATTGTATAAACGAATGCAAGACAAAATCACCGCGAATATTTCTTTTTTTTAAGGCAATTTCTTTTTAAGGCAATTATCGTTATTTATCGTTAATTTTTGTTTCGATTTTATTGAAAAAAAAACGATATGGTGCCTTTAAAAAATGATCTTTATTACTATGCAGTTTTCTATTTAGTCAATATACCTAAGTTCATGTTGCAAATGTAATTATCTCTATCGATTTAGTAGGTGAAATGCAAAAAAAAAATTGACATGATGAAATCTTTATGAAAATTCACATTTTTATTTTTATATTTTCAAGACACACACAGTTTGGGGCGGGACGTTTCACAAGAGAGACATCCACGGCGCCAATTTATAATTGTAACGAATAGTATTTTAATTAAAACATTTTAAAAACACACAGTTTGGAACGGGATATTTCACAAGAGTGACATCCATGGCGCCAATTTATAATTGTAACGAATAGTATTTGAATTAAAACGTTTTTAAAATATATACGCACTCGGGTAAAACCCGGGCGTTACCCGGGCCATTCGTCTAGTATATATATAAATGAATGTATGTGTGTGTTTGTGTGTGTCTGTCCTTTATGCCTGACCAAACCACTCATTGGAACGCCATGATACTTTGGGAAGTTATTTAGTATAGTACTGGGGAGGTTTCTAGCAAATAAAATTTTTGAAATAACTTTTCGCCTAGAAATAATCAAGATAAATATTCTAATTTATCTGTTATGATTCAACAATCTGCTCTAAATATTATCATGATGATACGACTATTTTGTAATGTAGAAAATTAGGAAAGACAAAATTCAGGATGACACGGCAATTTATTTGAGAGAAGAATAATGATACAATTCCAAGGCAAGATACTATTCCTTTAACTTCCAATTACCGAGGGAACCAATTAATATTGATTTTTTATTCAACTTATCGAGTATTTTTAAAGGGACCGGGGAAAAATGTTCACTTCATCGAGAGATTCGTTAAACAAACCTTTACTCGGGTAAAACCCGGGCGAAGCCGGGTACGTCCGCTAGTATTTAATATTTATTTAAAACAATATTTAGATTATCATCATTCTTTTTCATAGTTTCATTCCTTTTGTAATATTTATTGTACATATCTTGATTGGTTATTGGTGCGAGAGAGGACCTAGACGAAGATTGCGGATCGCGACCTACAAGGATGACAAGAATAAATAAACGCAATAACTTTAAAAGGTAATTTATTTATATTTAATTTTATTTATTTACTTTTATTTATTTGCTTTGACTATGCAAACCCGCTCGGGAAACGTGTATAACACCAAGAAGGAAGAAACGAAGGTCGACGACCCTGCAAAGCTGCAACTTGGTGCAACAATTGGTAGAGATGCTGGTTCCGATCCAGTTGCTTTGAACCCCAATATAGAAATTCCGAAGTATGACGGGACAGAAGACCCTGCCCATGGAAAGAATCCCTCGAAGAGATTGGTTTCCTCTACCATTGGGCAGACTACATAGTTGCCCGTTATGCCGCCATGAACATGACGGAAGGCGCTAAAACCTGGTTGAATTTACACAAAGCTAGTTTCACGAGCTGTGAAAATATTAAAATCCGCCTCATTCTGGATTTTTCTCTGGACGCGAATAAAGAAGAACTTAGAATGAAGCTCAACAGAATGCAACACTGGAATGAACCAGCAATCAGGTTCGCGGAATACATCATAGTGTTGTGCAACAAGGTTGACCCCGCAATGGAAGAAGAAACAAAAATCGAACATGTTATTGGAGGACTGAAAAAAAGAGTACTCATTCGCGCTATTCCTGAACTCTCCTAAAACGATCGATAAACTTCTTGTCGTGTGCAATAAAATGGATTATTTTGAAAAGAAGTATCGGGAACGTGTGGAGAAATCCAGAAACCTATAGAACGGTCCACGCTATTCTAGACCTCAACAACAATCGAGGTACGTGCCGCCGACTGCCACAAGAAACTACCAGACCACTTCCAGGCCCCAGGCCCCTGTTTCCAATAATTACAAGAACGACTCCCCTCCTACTCCCAGGCAGTATCGAAACAACTTTCCCCAGCCCTCTACCCTTAGACGTCCTTATAATCCAAACTTTGTGCCTAAACCAAACCTTCAGAGAAACACCTACAATAAGAATCAAGAAGTGAGCAAAAATAGGACGGAAGATGGAAGACCAATCTGCTTCAAGTGTAACAAGCCAGGGCACGTGGCACGTTATTGTAGGGTCAAGTTTATAAGAATCCTAGAAGAGGATCAAACAGCTACCCAAGAGAAGGTCGAAGAGAAATGCCAAATGAATGAAATATCAGATTAATCAGGACCTCGGCTTTATGCTGATGTATGTAATAGCACACAGACAAATATTCCTACCCGAAATAGATATTCCGTGTTGGAAGATTTAAACTAAGCGTCGCGCCTGAATCTGTCAATCAAAGCAAGTCGACCATAAACGGAATCAAGAAGTTGGACCCTAAATACAAATTAAAAATTCATGTGGACAAGATAGGGACTTTTGACGCTTTGGTTGATACAGGCGATGACCTCTCAGTGGTCGACCTCAGAACGGCCCTCGATACAGGCCATGGTATAAGTAAACTCTCAAAAACTTGTGCAGGACCCGATGGAAAAAAATTAGACATAGTAGGAAGTATATTTTTAAATATAAAAATTGATGACAAAGCATTATCACACAAATTTGTGATATTGAAAACGCATTTACGGACATTAATTCTTGGAAGAGATTTCCTTAAGAAAATGAACGCGAAAATAGATTGTAAGCAAGAAACTATAAAATACGTTTTGACGAATAATCATGACGAAAGCAATTTTGAAGTGTTGAAAATAAAGAGTGCCAAGGATTCCATTGTACCGGAATGTTCCATTAAATTGATCAAGGCATTGGTAGAAACAGAGGATGGGTAATATATTATCGAGGAGAGCAGCAAAATGTTTCAAACAAATGGCCTTCGTCTAGCAAGAAGCTTGATCAATGTTATAAATAGGGAAACTCATATCTGGATAAATAATCCGTATCCTCGACCGTTAAAAATAATGAAAAACCAAACATTGGCTTTTGGAAGTAGTCCAGCGAAAATAAACGGGAGCCGAGAAAGAGAGGTAGAAGAGAACGAAGAACCTAGATTCCGAATAAACGAAAATCTTTCACCAAAGGAACAGAAGGAGTTAAAACAAGTTTTAGAAAGGTATGGAGATCTGTTTTCGTCGAGATTAGGGAGAAACAATTTGGCAAAACATCGGATAGACACAGAAGACGCGAAGCCAATTAAACACAAGCCTTACAGGGTAAGTGCTAAAGAACGAGATATTATAAAAGAGAAAATTGATGAGATGCTTACAGAAGACATAATTAGGTCATCTTCTAGTGCCTGGTCTTTTCCAGTAATATTGGTCATGAAGCGAAATGGTAAATACAGATTTTGTGTGGACTACAGAAAACAATAATGTGACAGTAAAAGATGTCTAACCGATCCCTAGAATAGACGAAGTTATGGATACTCTCCAAGGATCTACATACTTCTCAGCAATAGACCTCAGATCTGGATATTGGCAAGTTGAAGTCGAAGAAAGAGACAAAGAGAAAACAGCTTTCACTTCAGCGCATGGATTATATGAATTCAACGTGATGCCTTTTGGACTTTGTAACGCGCCTGCTACTTTTGAGAGAAATATGGAGAATATACTTGGAAATCTGAGATGGCAAATTTGTTTGTGTTATCTGGATGATGTTATCATATATAGCCCGGATTTTCCAACGCACCTCAAGAGACTCGAAGCTCTTTTTAGATGTTTTCGTGAATTTAATTTAAGGTTAAACGACAAAAAATGCCGATTTGCTTTTGAAGAATTGGAGATTCTCGGCTATATAACGAGCAAACATGGTATAAAACCCGCGGAACATAACATCAAAGCTGTCAGAAATTTTCCTCGGCCCACAAAAGTCAAAGAAATACAATCCTTTTTGGGTATGTGCTCATATTATAGAAAATTTATCAAAGATTTATCAAAAATTGCTGACCCTTTGACCAACCTTATTTTAAAAGGTGTATAATTTTTCTGGACAGAAAGGCAAGAGGAAGCGTTTCAAACCCTAAAAACAGCACTATTAGGTCCACCAATTTTAGGTCACTTCAATCCAAATGCGTCTACTTATATTCATACTGATGCGTCCAACATCGGCATAGGTGCAACACTTGTCCAAGAAATCGATGGTGAAGAGAAGGTGATCTCATATTTGAGTCGTACCCTAAGTAAAGCGGAGCAAAATTATTCAACCACTGAAAAAGAATGTCTGGCCGTTGTCTGGTCAATGTCAAAATTACGGCCCTACCTTTATGGAAGACACTTTAAAATAGTAAGAGACCATCACGCCTTATGCTGGCTCAAAAACTTGAAGGATCCAACTGGTCGATTGGCAAGATGGGCATTGAAAATTCAAGAATATGATTTCGATATAATACATAAATCAGGAAAGAAGCATCTGGACGCTGATGGCTTATCTAGGGGACCCTTACCAGAAACAGATTGGGATGAGGATTTTGAAAGGCTATTTTTAAATCAAATAACAGACGAAGAGGATAAGTTTATCGAAAGTGTTAAGAAAAACCTTAATGGAAGCGGGCGATCAATTGCGCAAAACTTTAAAGAAGAAGATGGATGCCTCTTTAAGAAAAACCCCAACCCTGAAAGCAGGGCGTGGTTACTTGTGGTTCCAGAGAAGAAAAAGAGAGAAATTATGAAAGAATATTACAATCATATGTCGAATGGCCATCTGGGTATCGCCAGAACCATGTACCGAATAAAGAGTAAATACCTTTGGCCTTCCATGCTAAAGGATATCTCAGAATTCGTTAAGACGTGTCACCTTTGCCAAAGTAGGAAAGGCTCAAACCAATTACCTTCTGGACTAATACAGCCCATTCCATAAGCCAACTTTCCTTTCGAAAGAATTGGAATTGACTTTGTTGGACCACTGCCATCTACGAAAAACAGGAAAAAATGGATAATCGTGCTGACGGACTACTACACTAGATATGCAGAAACAAGAGCAGTCTCGGAAGCAACAGTGAAAGAAGTTTCTAAATTTCTAGTAGAAGATATTTTTCTCCGGCACGGCCCCCACAATATCTTATTAGTGACAGGGGCTCTCAATTTACCAGTAATTTAATGAAATAGGTGATGAAAATGTGCAAGATTAAACATTGCTTCACAACGAGCTATCATCCCCAGACTAATGGATTGACAGAGCGGTTAAATATAACATTGATCAATATGCTTAGTATATATGTAAACACTGATCAGAAGAATTGGGATGAAATACTCCCATTCATCACTAACGCTTACAATACTACAATTCAGGAAACCACAGGATATTCTCCCTTTTTCCTGATGTATGGAATAGAACCCACGTCTCTTTTGAACGACAGGAATATATCGGTGGACATTGACAAGGATGATTATGATGAATACATAAAACATCACTTAGACAAAATAGACAGAACAAGAAAATTAGTTATTAACAACACAATAAAGACTAAAGAAAGAATGAAAAAGAACTATGACAATAAACACATGGAAAGAAGCTACGAACCAGGAGAATTAGTAGCAGTTTGGACACCAATTAGGAAAATAGGAAAGTGTGAGAAACTTCTGAGAAAATATTTTGGTCCATATATAATATTAAAGAAGATGTCTAGCGTCAATTATCTATTAGAACCGAAAGATAATCCGGGCCAAGACCCTCTGATAGTTCATGTTTCAAGAAAAAAGCCTTATTATGAGAGAATGGATGAGGTCATTCACGAGGACGTGACAACCTCTGGAGAGGGGGAAGTGTTACATCAATTTTAATGCGCCTTACATTTATTCAAAATATTCTATGATATTTAATATTTTTTTTTTAAACAGAATATTTAGATTATCATCATTCCTTTTTATAGTTTCATTCCTTTTGTAATATTTATTGTACACATCTTGATTGGTTATTGGAGCGAGAGAGGACCTAGACGAAGACTGCGGATCGCGACCTACAAGGAAGACAAGAATAAATAAACGCAATAACGTTAAAAGGTAATTTATTCATATTTAATTTTATTTTTTTTACTTTTATTTATTTGCTTTGACTATGGAACCCCGCTCGGAATACGTGTATAACACCAAGAAGGAAGAAACGAAGGGATATATATACGAAAAAACAATAGAAAAAAATAAAAGATAAGTGGGTCAGGTGTTGATATTAAAAATAAAGAAGGCATCTCCTGACCACAAGCATATCTCGGAGTAAGCTAAATAAACGTTTAGTTTATTTTTACTCCACTAGATGGCGCTCTGCCATCTAAAAAGCGCATGTTCTTGTGGTCAGGAGATGCCTTCTTTATTATATATATATTATATAATCTAAAAATATTATATAATCTAAAACCTCAAAAATTTTTATATTTTAAAAAATATATATTTTATTTTATTCATTGATAATTTTTATTTTTGTTATCATCGTTTTTAGAAAGACTTTCAGTTTTAGTTGTATAATTTTGTTGTAAATATGCGTAGTTAACCAATCAATCCTTTTTAAATCACTAATATAGGATTAAATTATAAATTCTATATAATGTGAAACTAACTAATGTGTAATATTTCCTCAAGTAATTGAAAATAAAAGCTACTTGACGGTAGATCATTATCTTTTTTTATCACGACTGCACCTCAACCCTTTATCTTATCGATCCTTTGTCTTATCAACCCTTTATCAACAACAACAAATTTATTCATAACAATAAGTCGACAGGATTACCTGAATTTTCAACCTAATTGCTCTATAAATTATTCAAATTTCATAAAACTATTTTTACAAAATGTCTCGCAAACAAAGGAATGTAGAACATGCCATGACGCCTAATCCAAGTACTATAGAAATACCGAAATTTAATGGTCAAAATTTAGACATAATATCTTGGCTCAAATTCTTTAACAAAAAATGTTTACAGAAACATCTTGATGAAGATTTTAAACTAAATAATATTTCAAATTATCTCGAGGGAGTGAAATTCAGTTATTACATAGAAGGACTACAAGATATATATAATTGGGGGAAATTGAACAAAAATTAACATCATATTTCACAATTAAAGATTCAAATTTATTCAGTAGGTTTCTAAATTTAAAATATATTGATAATAATGATCTTGAACAATATTTTAAAGAAAAATCTGCCTTAGCCAATAAACTTAATCTTGAAAAAACACTTTTACTAGAAGCACTTACAGATGGAATGCCAGATCACCTAAAAAAATATCTAATAGCTGCAAGAGTACAAGAACCTTCAGAATGGTATAAAATCACAACCCAATTAAAATTATCAACAAATAAAGAAGAAGAACCCCAACAACCCTCTACCAGTACAAGCACTCCAGTAAAAAAATTTAACTCCAACTCCTCCCTAGCTCATCAATACCAGCCTTTTCCCAGGACAGCAGCAGCAACTCACCACCAGCAAGAACCCCACAAACCCATAAACCTACCCCCATACCCCTGCAAGATATGTGCATCTCACCAGCTACCCAACCAGATCCATTTCCATAGAGACTGCCCGCTAAAGAACAATAATCATCCGAAGCGCATCAACCCAGGTAGAACATTATTACTTTTCTCCGTATTTATTAACCAAATATCCTTACCCTGTGTACTTGACACTGCATCATCTATTTCCATTATACCTTTAAAATACTTAAACCATATTTATTATAAAATTTTAGATAATTCCCCAAAAGAGAGAATAGGTCAGGTAGAAGGATTTAGTTACCCATTATACAAAATATTAGTTAGGCTTACTTTAGGAAAAATCACTAAATATCAAGAATTCTTTGTTTGCAATAGTCCAATAAAATATATTATTTTAGGTTTACCAACATTTCATTTATTTAAGTTACAAATAGATTTTTCAAAAAACCTTATTTTCCAAAATTATAAATTCTTGTATTCTTTTAATCCAAAAACTGATAATCAGAAGTCATATGCCACTACCCTATGTATTCCAGACCCATACTATGTTAAAAATTCATCTCTTTTAAATATTAACCCATTGTGTAATTTCAATTCATTTGATACACCAACTACGAATGTTAAACTTATAGATCCTAATTCAAATCCCATTACTGATTCTAACCCATTTCACAGTATGCGACAACCGGGCTCTATAACAAATTATAATTCCTATTTAGACCTTAGTAAAGTAGATATTAATCCAAATTTCTCTAATCAAACAATTTCAGATATATTGCATAAATATAAGAATGTTTTCTCTAAGCACAATTTTGATATAGGACACATAAAGACTAACCCAATTTGCATATCTCTTTTAGATAATATTCCCATAGCACAAAAGCCATATAGGACATCTTTTTACAATAATGCTGAAATACAAAAACAAATAACTGAATTATTAAAATATGATATTATTAGGCCCCTCATCTAGCCCCTATAGTTCTCCTGCATTATTAGTGAATAAAAAATCTGATACCCCAAATCACCCCACAAGACTCTGTATAGATTATAGGAAACTTAATCAAAAAACAGTTCCAGAACATACACCAATTCCACTTATAGAACAAATTATAGATAGGTTATCACAGTCAAAAATATATACTATTCTAGATGTTAAAAATGCATACTGGCATATCCCCATAGATGAAAAAGATAGACATAAAACTTCCTTTGTAACACAATTAGGATGTTATGAATGGAACAGACTTCCATATGGTCTAAAAAATGCACCTTCACAATTTGAAAGGATTATGAAGTCAGTTTTCACTAAACATAATATACACTATGCCTTAAATTATTTTGATGATATTATTATACACTCCAAAACTTATGAAGAACACATTAAACATTTAGATGACATATTAGGTATATTCGAACAAGAGGATATAAAGCTGAATCTCAATAAATGCAAATTTTTACAAAAAGAAATACAATTCTTAGGATACACTATTAACTCAGGAAAATATACACCAAATAACACAAATATTGAAGCAATTTTAAAATTAAATAGACCATATAATATTAAAACCTTACAGAGATTTTTAGGCACCATAAATATTTATAATAAATTTATTCCCCATTATGCGCAAATTAGGGCACCTTTGAATGAACTTTTGTTAAAAAATGCTCCTTGGCTATGGAGTGTGAAACATGAACAAGCCTTCCAAACACTTAAAAATGCACTCATATCACAACCTGTACTATATATTTATGACCCATCAAAACCATGTCATTTATTCACAGACTCGTCAAGTTTAGGAGTAGCAGGAGTTCTTAAACAACCAGATGAACAAGGCATTTTACAGCCCATAGGTTACTTTTCAAGAAAACTTCACCCATATGAACAGAATTATACAGCCTCAGAAATTGAAACATTAGCCATCATTAATTCAGTACAAAGGTTTCATACATACCTACACAACATACATTTTACCTTGCACACTGATCACTTACCTTTAAAATGGATCAAAAATGTAAAAATCCCACAAGGTAGATTATTTAGATGGTCCTTAATCTTATCTCAATATAGCTTTGACATAAAACATATTAAAGGATTAAATAATATAGAAGCAGACATGCTATCAAGAGCACCTGTCTCACTTTCTTTTGTTTATTTTGAAAAAATGTGCGTATTGATTTTTATTGTTTCATTTTTAATTATTTCTAAAGATTTATTGATTTCGTTTAATTAATTATTTTAATTACCAATTTTATTTTAAAATTTTATTTTTTTAGAATCTTTTCACAGGGGGGAAATATTATATAATCTAAAAATATTATATAATCTAAAACTTCAAAAATTTCTATATTTTAAAAAATATATTTTTTATTTTATTCATTGATAATTTTTATTTTTGTTATCATCGTTTTTAGAAAGACTTTCAGTTTTAGTTGTATAATTTTGTTGTAAATATGCGTAGTTAACCAATCAATCCTTTTAAATCACTAATATAGGATTAAATTATAAATTCTATATAATGTGAAACTAACTAATGTGTAATATTTCCTCAAGTAATTGAAAATAAAAGCTACTTGACGGTAAATCATTATCTTTTTTTATCACGACTGCACCTCAACCCTTTATCTTATCGATCCTTTGTCTTATCAACCCTTTATCAACAACAACAAATTTATTCATAACATATATATATATATATATGAACAGGCTAAATAATATATATATATATAATATCAATCTATAGTTGATTTTTGCTCCACCAGAATGCGCTCTGCCTTCTGTGAAGCACATGTGCTTCTGGTCAGGATATGCCTTTTTTATTTTTAATATCAACACCTTACCTTTTTATTTAATTTATTATTCTGAAAATATATTTGACTTCATTGTGTTAAAACCTGTTACCACGAGGATCATAGGTAAACATTATTTACAAATAAAGTGAGAAGGAAGGAGCAATATCTTTCGAAATATTATTGTCCTTTTGTCATACAGATTCAGGTACACTCTAGTTACTATTCCATTGAGTTGTCTGTTTAATTTCTAGATGATTTAGGTGAATATAGGTAGAAACAAATATTTAATCTATACGCTTTAATTAATTTAAATTATATTGTGAATGTGTGAAAATTTCCTTTAAAAAACCAACTCTGTTAAACACTCTCGCCCAGGCCAAAGAAGCACGTGAGCACGCGCTCACCCAGGCAATGATTCCTCCCATCTAAAGCAAGGTCAGATTTACAAGCTCCAACCTCCCATAAATCAACAAGAAAAAATGACAATTGAGCATAGAGTATAAGGTTTTAAGATCGGGCAGTTTTTCATTGCAAATCGCAATATATTTTGGTTCGTTCATCGTCTCCTCTTCTAAATATAGAAAGTCAAGTTTTAACAAGACACCAACTGGAAGCCAAGAGATCGGGGTGTTAGGGAGACATGGCCACTGGTGAATGCAAGAAAAGCAACAGGTCATCCGCCGTTAAAAGGAATTCTTCCGCAACGTCTTCAGGAGGATCTTTTTCTGGAAAATCACCTTCCGGACAAAGGACAGCTTGCGGAAAATCTTCCTCGAAATCCCATCTTTCTCTTTCAGTCGGGTCACTTCCCTCTCATCCTGTTCTGGACAAACTCCGCAAAGACAACAACTACAATCCGAAAGTATTCAATATCAATCAAAAAGGTGCGAGGTTTTTTATTATAAAATCCTATTCAGAAGATGACATCCATCGTTCCATTAAGTATTCAATTTGGTGTTCTACCGAACACGGCAACAAAAGGTTAGACCAAGCTTTCAAGGAACGAGAAGGAAAAGGACCTATCTTCCTCCTCTTCAGCGTGAATGGATCGGGATATTTTTGTGGCGTGGCTCAGATGACATCAGCGGTGAACTTCGAGATTTCCTCGGGGATATGGGCGCAGGATAAATGGCGGGGACAGTTCCAGGTCAAATGGATTTTTGTGAAAGACGTCCCTAACGGCCAGCTTCGTCACATTCGTTTGGAGAACAACGAAAACAAACCTGTCACCAACTCCCGGGATACCCAAGAAGTGCCTTTTGAAAAAGGAAAACAATTTCTGAAGGTGTTTCACCTGCATAACCATAGTACATCGGTTTTCAACGATTTCCTTCACTACGAAGAACGTGAAGCGGAATACCAGCAACGCAAGACACAGGCCAAGCCGGTGAAGAAAGGCTGCTAGCCGGGAGTACATTGTGAAATGATACATTTATATAAATATAAGGCAACATCAAACAATCAAGTAAAATATTCAAAAATAATTTGTATATCTATAAGACATTTATATTAAATTGCTATGATATATAAACAATAAAATGATAGTTTGTTGCTTCAATCTATTTTACCGTATTAAAAACTATCTCTCTCTCTCGTTTTAACTTAATTCGTGTATCTTCTTCAAGTTAACGTTGTCAGAAGGAAGGTCAACCAATCCCGGGATTATCGGACATTGACCTGGAAGTCCTCCGGCCTGTCCTTGAACGACTGTCATCAAAATACCCGACACGTGCGAGCCGAGAATCAATACCTGCCCGTTGCTATGGCGACCTGCTCGGAGAGCGCCACTTGTTAAGTTTGACAACTGCTTCTTTCCCTAAATAACTACCCCCATTGTCCTCAGTTTAGTGTCAACAAGGTCAGGCAAGGAGCCGGATATGGGGACACGTGCCGGGGCGTGTATCGCCGGGCCCCGCCAAGCGGCGGAGGAGCTGACGGTGGTCTGCCGTCCCGTGTACTGGGTGCAGGTGTACCCACGTGCCGCCACTCGTGGCTCCCGCTCTTTCCGCGCTCGCACAGCAGCCGCAATCAGTTTCCCCTCCCCCAGTTGTCAAAGAATTTTTTACTTTTTTTCAATTAAAGTAGAATATTTTGCTTTCACTGGTCTCTAAAAATACTTATAATAACCTTATAAGCCTAATGTTCTTCCGGGTATCTCATTTCGGCCTTCGATCCGAAATCTATCATTTCGAACGAATTGACCCCCGAATTTTTTGCTACCATGGTGGGTTAATTAAGTATAAGTTACACGGGGGATACTTACAGTCAACAATTTTTTAATTTCAGAATGTAGATCTCCTAAAATACTTTGATAGCTTGTCTCAGAGTGGCCTTCGTAGAGTGTTTTTAGAATTAAGTAAACTCGGCATAACTCTCTCGTTGATTAATTCATAGTATTTATAGATTTATGCTTATTTTTACAAATAAGTGAAAAAAAATCTTTTCATAGAAAGAATATTTGGGAAGTAACCAAGTTACATTACACATATTAATCCACATCTCTTCATATATACTAATTTATTGAAATAAAGAAACGCATCGTTATAGGTTCTCGTGATTCTGATTCGATTCAGAGATTAATAATTACTTCAGAGAGAGAAAATAAAGAAGAATGTGGTTCAATAATTTACAAGATTATTTAGATCAAAATATGGCGGTAAAAGGCTGCATGGGGAAATCAGTTCTAACCGTAAGACAGTTTTATAAAAGAGAGTGGCCTTTTCCCTATATCGTTTTAAAAACCAGAAATATTTATCGGATCGTGTCATAATCGTGGTTAAACACGTGAACATTATGGATGGTTCACTCCGTAATGGGTCGTTCGCTGATTTTTTGTAGTTTCAAAAATGTTTTTATTTTCTTATTATTAATTTATACTTTTTGAAACAAAAAAATTCAGGGTTGAATTTTTTAATCATATTGATTTTTTTAGCCTCTTTAATCTTTGTAATATAGGCATCTGACGCTTTGTGATCACCTTATTCCGTATAATGGAAAATTGGATCGGTTTATCAATAATTTAATTTTACTATATCGGCACAATATTTTATGTTCAATCACCCTTGAAATGTTCTGTCGCGTCACACAAACGTTAAAGCGTTTTAGCATTGTGCCTATCGAGTTGCTTGCATTTCCATTATGTACCATAGAAGTCTTAAATTCCTCTAAGAATAGAGGAAGTTCGGAATATATATATATGTCATAATATATGCTCTTCCAGGATTAATAAAACAAATCTACAGTCGACCAGAGAGAGAGAGAACGCAGCTAAGGCCGGTCACTTGATATAGCAGTCACATTCCAAGGGGGCGACCGCAGGGCCTTTTCTTGGAACCTCAGTTCTATGTTTACTCAGTCGGGGGGGTGGTGGCGACACAAGACGTGCATTTTTCCGCGGTGGCAGCCCGCTGGCGCTCCCTCTCTCCCTCGGTTTGCTGGGTTCCATCTTCCAAACTTGTTGTTTCCTTATTTCTCACTCACCACATTATTATCACTATAGTGCCACATCGAAAGTCGACAGGATCATATCTCAGAAAAGTCGACAGGATCATATCACAGAAAAGTCGACAGGATAAGACCTGGCCGGGAAGCGAATCCCTCATATACCGGAGTATGAAGAAACAAGAAGCCAAGCCACGATGATCGGCCAAACCCAACTCAACTGTAAGCACTCCTCTTCGAGCCCTCAACCCCTTCTTCGCCAATCTTTGAACCGTGATCCCGAAGAAGTATTCACCTACGACGGAGATGGAGCTGCCACACACTTCTTCCAGCACTAGATCTACCCAAGAACGATCTCCGTGCCAGAGCAGGACACCTCCCACCATCATGGACAAGACTCCGCCATATCCCTGCCGCTACTGTTATGTACAACACTGGTACGCACAGTGTCACAGACAGAACTCTCCCAAAGCTCAATGAACTTACCTGCGCCCTAAACCAACATAACTCGTGAGTGTAACTGTTTTAACTCCTACCATTCATTCTTTAAATAAGTCATTCCTTGTAAATTGTCCCAATATTTACATAAGTGGCTCCATTTATTTTCTCCACGCATATTAACAATGATTTTATTCTCATATTATATCTAGCTATGTGAAACCCATTTAATTAGTTACCTTACCAGTAGATGTAACAATCGTCATTTTAATTAAATAATTTCCATTTTAACGTAACTCTTTAAAAAAAAATCATTAAAAAAAAAAAAGGAATTCTACCTATTAACGCTTTACGATTTTTACTATTAACAATAGATTTTTCATAATCAAATTATTTATAAAAATATGCCTCCAGCACCTAAACTTTTGTATAGACCTCTCCTACTTGTAAGCACGGCTCACGAAAAATAATTTCTTTCCCTAATCGATTCAAAATTCACCCTGTAATTCAGGCGTCGAAGAATTCCAACCACCGCTTGAGCCTTGCTTACAACCAACCCTTGGTGACTCTTAGCTATCTTCCCCTTAATGCCCCTCTCATTCTTACAACTTTGTTAACTTTATACCAGCTCAGGACCTTTATAGAGAATTATTGATTAATCAATTATCGAACTTCTATATTGTCATTTCAAAATCCTAACCTTCGCCCTTCATTTATGATAATTTATTTCGTAGTTCATCTCTAGCCTATCCACCGACCCACACCATCTAGCCAATGGTGTGTTCGTCACAGGGTGCAGATTGACTAACTGTTAGATATTTATCAACCCATTTTTGTTCGCACTTGAACAATCTGCATCGAGCGACACAGTTCGCTTCTTCTTCTCGCGCCACACGTTCGCCACACGGACCCTGTCTTCAAATCTATGTTTGTCCATTGTCCAAACCAGCACGATATAGCCTACCTCCGATATTTCCCACGGAGGTACGTTAAACATCGTCGCTGATTTTGTCCGGTCCGTCATCATTTCGCGCAGACATGGGTCTTACTTTCAACCCACCGCGAAATCATCGCCTTGCACAAGCTCCCACGACGGTTCAAACGCCTCGTGTCCGAGCATCTTGTCACTTGTAACGGACAACGCAGTCCTCGTCCCAATTTTTGGCACTGTGCGCGCATACTTTCCGCAAATTAAATATAAGTCCGTTCGACTTCCTCACCTACACACGGGACTTTTTCCCTCGGACTCGCTACACAAGTAACAGCATAGATAAGTTAGATTGGCCCAAAGCAAGTTTCCCCTCGCTCTGTTCGCCGAAATTCTAACATTGTATGTAGTTCGATATTTACCTCAGTCCTGAGCTCACACAATTGCCAACCTCAACCTCATTTCTCGTACTCTACACTTATAGCATAGAAAGCCCATGACAAGTTTCCCCTTGCCATGTCCGCCTGAAAAATATCTTAAAGTGTAGAGTTCCCCCCAGTCTTAATGATCTTCAGAATTTCATCATATGTATGTGACTCTTCTTCTCGTTATTCACACTCCTCCATATCACTTTCCTTATAGTACATTAGATTTTGTTGTATATAACCTTGATATTTTCAAGAATTTCCTCAAATTTCAAACTCTCCGGTGTTGTAAAACTGCTTGTAAATAATATTTACTTGTACCATACAATATTTTATTTACATAAAATTATGTCACCATTACCTTAACTAATTTCAACTGTAAATTATTTTCTCTATTCCTGGCTTCTCCAGCTTTAAATATACTCAAACCATGTTCAGCCTTCTTCAACGGGGGCCATATGTCATAATATATGCTCTTCCCGGATTAATAAAACAAATCTACAGTCGACCAGAGAGAGAGAGAGAACGCAGCTAAGGCCGGTCACTTGATATAGCAGTCACATTCCAAGGGGGCGACCGCAGGGCCTTTTCTTGGAACCTCAGTTCTATGTTTACTCAGTCGGGGGGGTGGTGGCGACACAAGACGTGCATTTTTCCGCGGTGGCAGCCCGCTAGCGCTCCCTCTCTCCCTCGGTTTGCTGGGTTCCATCTTCCAAACTTGTTGTTTCCTTATTTCTCACTCACCACATTATTATCACTATAGTGCCACATCGAAAGTCGACAGGATCATATCTCAGAAAAGTCGACAGGATCATATCACATATATATATATATATATATATTTATAATTTTATATATTACTAGCGGATGTGTACCCGGCTTCGCCCGGGTTTTATCCGAGTGAAAGTTTGCCTAACGAATATTATATATTATGAAGTATAATAAACAATGTTAAAGATTAGTTTTAATTATTAATCAAGATTGTGTGTGAATATGTGAGAAAGATGTAATATCGTTGTTGTTTTCTTGGCCGACTGTTTTACATATGGTGTTATCTTAAAATTGCTTGTTTTTAATATTTTTTAGATTGAGTTGAATGAATTGCTGAATTTTTTTTTTTTTGTATTTATATATAAATAAAATTAACTCTGTTGATTTTTTTTGTATTTAATCGATAACAGCGAAGTTACGCATGTTAAAGTTAGGAAAAATATTTTGATGTTAAGCAAAACCTGCTCCATCTCGTTTTACATAAATGTTGAAAATTTGGTCGAAATTGATGCATTGTAACGAAAGTTTTTAGTGAACAACACTTATGAAATTTGCATTTTATTAATATAGATAATTAAATTGATTATTTCTTTTTGAATGGTCAGGCTAAAACTTGCTTAAATGCAGTATATCGAAAATATGTGATATCTTTCTCTCACAAATTATACTTTGAAATATACTTGAATTAGTTTCAGGCATCTGTATATAAAAATATATATCTCTATCTACCTATCTCTAAATTAAATCAACTAGCTACTGTCCTTGCTGAGAGCGATAAAATTTTGGCAGTGTCTGGCTCATCACGCTCGATAGTTTCTACTCCTCTATACAGATGACGCGCCATTGACTTTTACTTAATTGCTGCCTAACAGGCGTATTTTTATTTGACCAAAGCCTAGGTCTTATATACCTTTTCCAAGAATTAAAGTGTTGAACACATATAAGTAGAACAATATCCAATAAGAGATCTTATAATAAATCCGCAAAGCGATCTTATGGATCAAACTGGTAAAAAACCTGTTAGGGTTCGTGGGGACTGTCCCATTATTTTTTCTTCGGATTGAGGACAGTAGATAGATAGTGTGTGTTTATTTGAAAAAGAAAAATATAAATGAATAGTTTATAGTCCTAACTAAATAACTAAACTCATATATTCAAATTTTTATTTATCCAAAAGACACGTCAATGATATTTATTGTTTTATTTTTGAAAGTACATTTTTTGCAGGTAGTTCACGAATTCTTCATATTTAAAGAGTTTAAGTTGGGTCACACTAATACCTCAGCCATTTTAAAACTGAATATTCAGAGCTTTAAAACTTCATTGTAAGTTGAAGCTTTTAAAACTTGACTTTGTTATCCGAACCCGATTCGGTTAATTGGAATTTCGATTAATTCGATTACTACGGTATCAATATAAATATAGAAAACTCGAGATTTATTTGGACAATTCTGTTGCGGTTTTCACTAAATCGTAACCCAACTTTCTGAAAAGTGTCAATTACATTAAAATCAATACTTTAGATAATAAAAAAAAACTTGGTGATGATAATAATATGTTGATGATTTCTATATCATCACTATTCTACTACTACTGCTAATAGTTATTAAATATAAATATTTTCTGAATCGATCAGGGGAGGATTTAGAATATTTTTTGTCCTGGAGTATAGAATTCACGGTTTAGCCAGATTTTTTTTTAATGTAATGCCTTTCCCTATCTCTGCTATCCCACTCACACAGAAAACAACAAAATTTTGTATATCCAAGCTGTAAAGCACGCAAAATATTTTTCAAAAGCAGTTTCATGTTTTCGTAAGTCTCTTTCATGTTGTATGCATGTACTATTGGCACTGTTGGGAACTTATTTCCGTTGTGAAGTAGAACAACATTTTAACTAATTTTTGAAGAATCAACGAATAAACGCCACTCTTCTGTATCATGGTCATGACCAAGCGCTTCCATTAGACTAACAACATCATTTCAATATACTAAATCATTCTCTTGTGAATATAAGTCTTTAAATTCATCTTGACGCTTGCGAAAAAAGCATACTTTTGTGCCTTTATGCAGCCTTTAAACTGGAGCTCAAAAGTTCACTCTGTTTTTTGGATAAATCTAAATCGCGTACGAGGTCGTTCGAATCTCCTTGGGTTAACAAATGAGGTTCAGATGAAGCACCTGCTTCAAAATTTGTGTCATCCGACTGTTGTTCTTGTCTATCTGAATCATCGCCACTAAATATTACATTTTCAGGAGGCTGTGGCACAGGTAAAATATCACTATGAGTAACCGGTCTCATAGCAGAAGGAAAATCTGGATATTCATATGTATGTCTTGATTTGGATGTATTACCTGTAGTCTTTGTCAAACAAAAATAACAGTCTGAAGAATGGTCTTTAGGTTCCCTCCATATCATTGGAACCGCAAAAGGCATATGACGTTCACCTTTAATCCCCCCTGTAAGACGTCGAGCACAAATTTCACAACAATGATGAGGAGCCCAAGTCTTATCTTGGTCACCGACTTTATAGCCAAAATAAAGTTGATAGCACTTTTTGATGAGCGGTGTAAAGCTTCGCCTTTTAACTTGGAAAGTTAATTCCCCACAAATGTAACAGAAAATATCAGGAATATTAATGCAACGCCTCGGCAAATTGACACAGTCTAATGCACACGATTTATAAAAGCAAATCGATAAAGAAGAATAAACTGATTACTTCAAATTTACCTGTCACTTCTGATGCAAATCTATTAAACAAATCGTTAGGTTCAATTTAAATATATATATTAAAACTGTTATTCAGCAAATAACATTCCAGAGCTTGTCGTTATTTTTGAGTTGGAAGAAAAACAGATTGCATTATAAAATAAACATATTTAATTAAAATTCAATAATTTGTTATTTAAATTAATATTTATGATTCTTAAAGAGCAAAATTTAATTAATAACAAATAAGATAAAGCTTTTGACTCCTCATATCAACTCTTCTTGTCAAAAATAAAGCGCTAGCTAATGTAATGATGTCTACTTTAAAAAATGCTTTCGTGAAATTTTCTGCATTATTACTGTAAATACCAATTTATTTTTAAAAAAAATGTTTATCCTGCAAGAACTATGGGCGATGGAAAACTTCTGATTTCATTTTTGAATTCAGCATGAAAAGTTACATAGAATCAACATCAGGTTTTCTCCGGCAAAAAAAAAAAAATTTTTTAGACCTGTGTAATTAGTATTATTATGTATTCGTAATAATTCGTATTTGTTAAAACAATATTCATTGGCAAGCATTCACTCGAGAAGACCCTGAGCGAAGCCGGGTCATTTGACTAGTTGAAATATATAACACAGAATTTTTTTAATTAATAATAAATGGCTACCACTCTAGGTGGTAGAAAACCACTATTTGTGGATATCCTTACAGGGTCGCGTCCATTTCACGACCAATATAATTGGTCGCATAAATTCAAATGTATAAGTATGGAGATTAGCAAGAAGAGAGACAAGCCAGCAGAGAGAGAGAGAGAGGCAATCGAAGTTGTCACCACGGACATTTATAGCCTAGGAAGTGGGCATTAGTCAAGTGCCTGCTATCTTCACGTTGCATAATGTCGTATCTAGGACAGCTTCCGGCGTCTTTGTTCCCGCTTATCCTTAGTCATGATTCTGTGCATCAAATTTCATGGGTCTCTACGCGACCATGAATTTTACCAGCCGCATGCTTTCTAAGGCATAGCTTAATAGGAATTACAACTCTACATAACAAGTCTTTTAGTTCTAGCTTTTTTTTTTTACGCAAGTGAACCGCCCGTAAAATAAATGCCTGTTTCGAAAGCTAGACCGTTTGTTTGGTTTCAAGTACCGCTCTAGAAAATAGGTGACATTTTAATCCATTAAGTCTGTTTAAATACATTATAGAACCTCCCATAAGCGACCCGAGACGTAAAGCATGAATATTCTTGGTCTTTCCCGGAGACTGTCTCTTATTGGAGGTTGGATTACGATAGGTCAAGTCATGTTTCTATTTCTAACAGCTTTCTTTCAGATAGGTAATAGCGGATCAGATAGGTCGTTCTAGAGAGGTTCAATTGTAAATTTACAGTTGATTTTTTTTAGTCATAGCCAATTAATCATAGATAAGCTGTCAAACGTTTTCAGACTTTTTTATTCATCTTTACGAGAAAGACCAGGAAATAAAGAACAAGCTAAAATATTGTAACATACAATTCATTTATCACTGAATTATTTCTGTTCCTGTTCAACTGGCTTAAAATATTTTATTATATCTTCTAGATAATTGTTCGTTTCTTCATTCATATACCTTGCAATTAAATATTACAAAGGCTAGCGCCTATTGAAACAAAGGAAGAGGGTATATATGAAAAAACTTAAGAAGCACAGCAATTTAAGACATATTTCAACTGCCTCCAACGACCAAGGAATTATCTCATATTTACCGGTAAGTCAACTGTTTGCTCCCGGCAATGGCTCCAAATTTTAATCGAATAGCTAAACACAATGGTTAGGATGACTCAAGGTGCCTTGCTCATATTACAATATTCCTAAATTTATATAATTCGCCTTCTAGAGAATGTGGAAGAATATTTAACTTCACATTGGAAAAATATAAAAGCATTTTTTGACGATCGCGTTTATCGTGATTATTTGTTTAGAAGGCTAAAGCCAAACTAAAAAATCGCGCCCGAAAAATATATGAATTATCAGAATATTACAATCCGGTCGTACTCAATCTCTGTTGCCAGGTAAATTCTGAAATGAGAGGAAAGGATAAAGTTTACCCACCTCATGAAGGGAGTGGTAAAAAATATATCAAGCACTCTTCCCTATCGAAATTAACACTGTCGATGAGTTTTGTAAAAAATGTCGCAGAATCGGGACATTAAACCAAAATTAATAGGAACACCTCAATTCCTCGAATGAATTGCAAACGGCGTTCCGATCTCTGTAGATAGCGACATCGATATTAAAAGTATCATTCGGAGAGTGGCGAAGGAAGAGATCAACCGCATTGTTACTAACAGAGAGACCTTCTTATACTACTGATAGAACTTCAGGTTGAACCAGATTCCTTTCTTCCTACTTCTTCAACATGTGATCATGAATTTCGCGAATTCTTAACCATGTTGAAATCAATTGGCATTATGAAGAAAAAACAAAAAAAGATTATGCAGAATATAAATGTAAAGATGAGAATAATTATATATATGGAATATAAGTATTTTTTTTTTAAAGGGAAACATGTCAGTAGAAAGATACATTGGCAGGTCAATTGCCTTTTATTTTACATGTAATTGATTTTTAGTTACTATAACATATCATTTTCTCTCTCTCCCTCCACCTTCACCGACGACGACGGCAACGCCATCTCCTGGGGCCAGCTTAGGCGTTTCCGGAAGAAGCCATCGTTGACTTCTTAGCTGAAGTGACTCCCCTGGAGTTCGACGAGTGGAACCAGATCTTTCTCGCTGACATCACCCGCGACCAGATAGCGGCAGCCATCCATCCATCGCCTGCCAAATGGCCGTGCCTCGGGATGGCGCGGCGCTGAGACAACAGCCCTGCCTCACCCATTGAGAAGCGGGAAGGCCTTGGTGTATACATCTCCGACCCGAATGGAGGTGTCTGCTTTCCCGTAGAGGACAGAAATCCATCCTAGGAAGATAGATGGTAGGCCCAGCTTCTCAAGCAGGGCGAACAGGTAGCTCCTGCTCAAGGTGTCGAAGGCCGACTTCAGGTCTAAAGAGAGCAGGGCTGCTGTCTCAGCGCCGCGCTCTTCAGTATCGGAGTTGGACCTTTGCTACGCCGCCTCGAAAGGACCTTGGGCCGCGGAAACGTGGTCGCCTATGCAGACGACATCGTACTCTTCATCAGGGACGACGCTCAGTTTGAGCTCGTGCCCCTGATCTTCGAAGAGTTCCGCATGTCCTCTGGGGTGGCTGTCAACTTCACGGAGAGCTGCGGGCTCTGGTGCGGTTCCTGGAAGCACCGGACAGATTCTCTTCTGGGAATCTCCTGGACGTCCGAGTCGCTGAGCGTCCTGGGCTGCACCATCACCACCAGAAACACCATCGCCTCCCAGGCCTCACACCTGATGGGGCTGCTGGAGCGAGCCATCGCGAGGTGGTCACCCTTCACCCGCGGCCTGTCGCTGGTGGGTCGTGCTCGCGCGGCCAACAGCCTGGGTCCTGGGTTCCATCCTGCACCACCTCCACGGCTACCTTCCACCTGAAACCACCGTCGGCCGGCTGCAGGCGCTGTTGGAGCGCTTCGTGTGGGGTACGAGCCGAGTCTCGTGGCTCCCCGGGCGAATCCTGGCTCGTCCAGTCTCCGATGGTGGCGTCGGCCTGCTTGACATTGCGTGCCAGCTTCGGCTCGCCTGCCTGAAGGGGGTCCAGGCCTCTCTTCGCGGCGCCGCCAACGGCTACTCTTGGCTGGTTCGCAGCCGGGCGTGGCTGACACCGCCGGCTCCTGACGCCTGGCTCTCGCCTAGAAGGAGGAGACTGTTGAGCCTGTGGGAGGCCGCCTCAAGTGTCCTTGAGCTGGACCACCGGGTTCTGCATCCCGCTATCCTGAGGTCCCTGCGCCTTCGAGGCGACAATATATTCCTGCGGCCGCCAGACCTGCTGGCTCCCGAGCGCTGGCTACAGGCGACTGTCGGGGATTTCTCCGATGGCGTCCCTTCCCTAACGCGCTCAACACGGGCCGCGCTCCTGGATGCTCAGCACCTGGGGGCCTTCTGCCAGCGTCTTCTGCAGGAAAACGCTAGCTCCAGCTATCATGCGGAGTACGAGGCGGAGACCATCGTCCTGCGGGGATCAGCGACTCCCATTACCCGCCTCACCAGCCTGAGGGCGCGCCGGGCACTTGATTCGGTACGGCTCCAGGAGTATCCTGTTGCCGAGCTAGCTGCGCGGTAGATCCCTACCGTGGATGTGCCCCGCTCCAACCCCTGGGCCGGCATGCGTCGCAACTGCTTCCCGGGGCACGATGCAGATGTCGCCCTACGGCTGGCACTCTACGCCCTACCCCATCCTGACCATCCTGCCTCGAGGCGTGCCAACTGTGCCGCCTGTGGGTCCAGCGACGGGTCGCTGACCCACAAATATTGGAGTTGCCGAGCCGTGCGACCCCTGCTCTGGGAGGTGTTCGCCTCCTGCGAATTGCCCCTGGATCTGCAGGCCTGGCTGTTCGGCGTCGGCCTCCATCCCGAGGCAATGAAATTGACCAGCGTGGCGAAGGCTACCATCAACAAGTACCATCTTGGTCTTGAGGTGGGTAACGCCAGCCATCTTATCGACCTGCCCACTCTGTGGGAAAGAACTTTCGCAGTCCACCGGTGGTGGAGTCTTTCCCGCGGTGGGCGCCACCAATGAGGACTTGTATATATATTTATAAATATATATGAATATTTTTCAATTGTTTTATATATTAATTAATATCTATTTTTTCATATATTTATCTTTATATAATCTTATTTATTCATATTTATATCTATTCTGTATTTAATCTCATATGGACTTTGAAATAAATCAGTTTCAATCTCAATCTCTCTCTCTCTCTCGGCCGTGCGGCCACGCGGTGCGCGAGCTCCGCGTTCTTCGGCGATGGAGGGCGAGAAGGTTTTAGATAGAGTGCCATTATATTTGACCCTGATGTATCTATTTTTAAGGGAATCATTTATCCAAGTGATAGCTTTTCCACCAATTTTGAAATGTTTGTATAATTTTGTAATTAACTTGTTTTCCATACCTTATCAAAAGCTTGTGTAAGGTCTAAAAAAGCAGCTGTTGTGTGGTTAAATGGTTTTCTGTTTGTGCATCTTTTACCTTTTGTGTGAAAAATAAGAGTTGGTCTATTGTCCCATGTCCTTTCCTAAATCCATATTGTTCTTCTGGTAAGAGATTTCTTGTGTCGTGGTGGTAGGTGAGTCGTCTGAGTATAATATTTTCCATTAAATTTCAGCAAATACTTGTGAGGGAGATAGGTCGGTAGTTTTTTGGGTCATCAGCAGATTTGTCAAGTTTTTAAATGGGAAATATTGTTGCATTTTTACAGTCTTGAGGCAATTTTCCAGTTTTCCAGGAGTTATTGAAAATATTAAGAAGTCTTTCTTTGCCAATTTTGCCCAAGTTTGATATCATTCGGCCATGGATTCCATCTGGCCCAGGAGTCTTGATTAGGTCAGTGTTTTCTAATGCATAAGCTAGCTCTTTCATATTGATTTTTTTCATGGAAAATATTATGAGTGCTGGTGACATTTTTACAGTCATGAATAATCCTTCGGGCCTTTGTTTCAACCTTGATTTTACTACCTTTTTGATATGAATTACCTAAAAGATTGGTAGCAATTTTGTCATTAGTTGCTAGTGTACCATCTGTATTCTTAATCATATTAGTTTTTTCGGTTTGTGACAGGGATCTGTCAATTTGTTTTGCCAAATTCCAAAGTTTTGTATTTGTGTTTCTTGGGTTCAGGTTTTCACAAGTTTGTTTCCATTTTTCCCTTTTCACATTTACGTATAATCTTTTTATTTTCGCATTCACAATGTTCAGTTCAGTTCTACAATTTGTTTGGTTTTGGGTGCTCTTTTTTGTAGTTCATTTCTTTTAGTTATAAGTGTTTGAATATTTTTGCCTGGTATGTATAATTTATAATCCATTTCTTAATATTACGTCTTGGTATTGAAACTGTGGCTGCTTTAATAATGGTGTTTTCTAAAGATATCCAATTAGCCTTTTTGAAGTTCCAGAATTTTTCTTAATTGAGCTGGTTTTGGTCTTGGTACTAATTTCTATCAAATTAGGCAAATGATCACTTCCAATACTTTTTAATATTTGCTATTTGCATTTGTGGAAAATGTCAGGATAGTAAAAACTTATATCAAGAGCTTGTGCAGTATTATAGCTGTAGGAATGATGGGTAGGATTCCCATCATTTAAACACATGATTGCATTGTCGTCAAATATGTTTGAAAGTATTTTGCCTCTTGGGTTTGGCGTGGAACATCCCCATAGTTGATGTTTGGCATTAAGGTCACCTACAATAAGAGTTGTCTGTAAGAAATTGAGTCATTGTTCCATCGTCAATAAGTGTATTGTTTGGAGGGTGATACATATTGTATATGTTGATGGCTTTGTTTTGATTGAGGTAGACTTTGATATCTTGGGCTTCGAGGTCTAATGTGTTTGAAATATTAACGGATATGTCCTCATAGTACAAATTATTGATAAAAAATGCTAGGCCACCCCCTTTAACAGCATATACAGATGGATCTTCGGACCTTACCCTGAGTTATGGAGCGGCCGGAATTAACATAATACTGCAAGATGGAACGCACATCAAAATCAAAGAAGGAGCAGGATAGATATCGTCAAACTTCACTTGTGAACTGACAACTATCTGGAAAGCCCTTGATGTATGCCTTAACCAACCATCCCTGCATCAAGCAGAAGTAAATTTAATATACAGCGACTCTATATCCGCTCTAGAAGCAATTCAGAAGGGCAATACTAAAATCACACAGAAAATACACTCGTTACTTACCCAACTGGAACCATTGGAGAATAACTGCATTATACAATGGATCCCTGCCCATGCTGGGATCGGGGTAATGAAATAGCATTTGAATTGGCAAAGGAAGCCAGAAAGTTGAGCCAAAGGAAAGAACAAATGTCATTATTTGACGCTGATTATTTGTCAAAATACAAGATAATTAAACAATAAATAAGAAAAGATCAAAATGCGAAATAAACTCTGAGAGAAAAATGACAAAAACTATAACAAGACTTAGAACAAAACACTATAAAGGAATAACAATACATCCAGATGGCACAATAACCTATAGGGCATGCAACAATTGTCCTGGTGTGGAACTTACACCTACCCACATATTCTCAGAGCCAGCAATGGCCGCAGCATTGCAGAAAATTGACATAGACCCAGAGCAGCAGCTTTACACACCCAAGATAGTGGACATTGCTGCTGCTGTGATGGAGATGCATGGAGACATCTGAGGCTTTTTATTGGACACGACAACAACAACGGCATTCCAGAGTAAAATAAATTATCAGAGATAGATACATATTTTTCAAATGAATTAAAATAAATATAATCGATACTGAGAGAGAGTTGAATTAAAAATATCAGAAATTTATTATCTTCGGAAACAAACCGTATCTAAAATATCATTTTTTTTTTTTTGCTGCATGTTTTAATTTGCATTTACCTATTTTACATTTCTCTGATTGTATTTAAAAAGTGTTAACCAATTCTTCATACTTTTGGCGAAGTGGTGTTTTATTAATTTGTTATTTGATGTTATTAGGGTTCTTTCCTGGTTTTCAAAAAGGAAAAATACGTGTCGATCAGTTATATTTTTCAATTTATCAAACAATTTGGCGGCTGAATCTCTGATTCTGGTAGTGCGCCATCTGATGAATAAAATTGTAACTAAAATCAATTTCAAATTTTTCATTATTTGCCATAAAAATTCCATTGCATCCTGAACACAATGGTGTTTACCGCATTGCTCTAGCGCAACAATTCGCGGAGTTATTAATTTTAAAATAGTGCGGGACTTTTGGATCACCCTGTATTTTGATAATTTGAAACTCGTAAATTTGAATCTCTCGATATATTGTTATCATCGTCACAATGGGGGCGCTGCTTGCGAGTTAAATCTACAAATCTGCAAATAACTCTAAGGATATTCAAGATATTCAGGAAATTATTTTTAAAAAACCTTCCCGGTGATATACCTAATAATATCCCAAAATTTCACGGCGATTGGATGTATGGTTTTTGAATCTATAGAGTACAGACAAACAGACAGACATTCAATTTTATATATATAGATAGATTCACTCTTCATTGTTGGCTTTTTATCTTACATTCATTCTTCATTGTTGGCTTTTTATATTACATTCACTCTTCATTGTTGGCTTTTTATCTTACATTCATTCTTCATTGTTGGCTTTTTATATTACATTCACTCTTCATTGTTGGCTTTTTATCTTACATTCACTCTGTTGGCTTTTTATATTACATTTACTCTTCATTGTTGGCTTTTTATCTTACATTCACTCTTCATTGTTGGCTTTTTATATTATATTTACTCTTCATTGTTGGCTTTTCATCTTACATTCATTCTTCATTGTTGGCTTTTTATATTATATTTACTCTTCATTGTTGGCTTTTTTTCTTACATTCATTCTTCATTGTGGGCTATTTATATTACATTTACTATTCATTGTTGGCTTTTTATCTTACATTCACTTTTCTTTGTTGGCTTTTTATCTTACATTCATTCTTCATTGTTGGCTTTTTATATTACATTCACTCTTCATTGTTGGCTTTTTATCTTACATTCACTCTTCATTGTTGGCTTTTTATCTTACATTCACTCTGTTGGCTTTTTATATTACATTTACTCTTCATTGTTGGCTTTTTATCTTACATTCACTCTTCATTGTTGGCTTTTTATATTACATTTACTATTCATTGTTGGCTTTTTATCTTACATTCACTCTTCATTGTTGGCTTTTTATCTTACATTCATTCTTCATTGTTGGCTTTTTATATTACATTCACTCTTCATTGTTGGCTTTTTATCTTACATTCACTCTGTTGGCTTTTTATATTACATTTACTCTTCATTGTTGGCTTTTTATCTTACATTCACTCTGTTGGCTTTTTATATTACATTTACTCTTCATTGTTGGCTTTTTATCTTACATTCATTCTTCATTGTTGGCTTTTTATATTACATTTACTATTCATTGTTGGCTTTTTATCTTACATTCACTCTTCATTGTTGGCTTTTTATCTTACATTCATTCTTCATTGTTGGCTTTTTATATTACATTCACTCTTCATTGTTGGCTTTTTATCTTACATTCATTCTTCATTGTTGGCTTTTTATATTACATTCACTCTTCATTGTTGGCTTTTTATCTTACATTCACTCTTCATTGTTGGCTTTTTATCTTACATTCACTCTGTTGGCTTTTTATATTACATTTACTCTTCATTGTTGGCTTTTTATCTTACATTCACTCTTCATTGTTGGCTTTTTATATTACATTTACTATTCATTGTTGGCTTTTTATCTTACATTCACTCTTCATTGTTGGCTTTTTATCTTACATTCATTCTTCATTGTTGGCTTTTTATATTACATTCACTCTTCATTGTTGGCTTTTTATCTTACATTCACTCTGTTGGCTTTTTATATTACATTTACTCTTCATTGTTGGCTTTTTATCTTACATTCACTCTGTTGGCTTTTTATATTACATTTACTCTTCATTGTTGGCTTTTTATCTTACATTCATTCTTCATTGTTGGCTTTTTATATTACATTTACTATTCATTGTTGGCTTTTTATCTTACATTCACTCTTCATTGTTGGCTTTTTATCTTACATTCATTCTTCATTGTTGGCTTTTTATATTACATTCACTCTTCATTGTTGGCTTTTTATCTTACATTCATTCTTCATTGTTGGCTTTTTATATTACATTCACTCTTCATTGTTGGCTTTTTATATCATATAGAAAATCATAGTTTTATCTAGTGAACATTTTTTCCCGTGTCACATTGCCGTGTCATCCTGAGATAATCTTACTTTTGATAAATAATGTTTAAGATAACAAACTTAGTGATAAGAAAACTTGTTATCATCGTCACAATGGGGGCGCTGCTTGAGAGTTAAATCTACAAATCTGCAATTAACTCTAAGGATATTCAAGATATTCATGAAATTATTTTTCAAAAACCTTCCCGGTAATATACCTAATAATATCCCAAAATTTCACGGCGATTGGATGTATGGTTTTTGAATCTATAGAGTACAAACAAACAAACAAACAGACAGACATTCAATTATATATATATAGATTATTATAGTTATGATTATAAAATTTTAATTATATTAATGAATAATAGAAATCATATTTTTATTATGTCATATATATAGATATATAAAGAGACAAGGGTCGCCTCTCCCGTCTAAATAGACGTCTAAAACCAGACGCCATCTATTGACCGTCGCCGCAACTAGCGGCCTCGGGTCGGTGACAAAGCCACAACACCAGCTTTGGCAAACTTAAGAGCGTCCACCTAGAGACCATGATTTCGTGCTAATGGCCCTCGTCAGTCTAGGGCGGACTTTTATATTTTAGCCATAGATATGGGCCAGCCACTTTTCCAGCTAAACACCTCTTTGGCAGATTGTCAAGATTCCATTAGATCCCGTGTGGATCTCATGGAATAAAGTCCGCCCTAGACGAGGGCCATTAGCCCGAAAACATGGTTTCTAGGTGGACGCTTTTCAGTTTGCGAAATCTAATGTTGTGGCATTGTCACCGGCCCGAGGCCGCTAGTTGCGGCGACGGTCAATAGATGGCGTCTGGGTTTAGACGTCTATTTTGACGGAAAAGGCGACCTTTGTCTCTTCAGATCAATTTCCTCCCGTCAAAATTCCCATCTATATATATATATAAACACAATTATATATATCACAGATATATACCTATACGAGGTGTGTTCAAAAGGTATCACGACTTTTGTGTTTTTTCAAAAAATATTTATTTATTCATGAATACCTATTTTGTCCCCTTCAAAGTAATCCCCATGAGATATTATACACTTGTGCCAACGGTTTTTCCAATCTTCGAAGCACTTCAAAAAATCTTTTTTTTTTTTTTATCTTTTTCAGCTCCTCCTTCGATGCCGTCTTTATCTCGTCAAGGGTAGCGTAACGTTGTCCTTTCATGGGCCTCTTCAGTTCAGGTAACAAGAAAAAGTTACAGGGGGCCAGTTCTGGGGAATACGGTGGCTGCGGCATCATTAGTGTGTTGTTTTTGGCCAAAAAGTCGCGCACAAGCAACGATGTGTGAGCAGGGGCGTTATCGTGGTGCATAAGCCAATTTTTGTTCTTCCACAAATCCGGGCGTTTCTGGCGGATTGCTTCGCGCAAATTGCGCATAACTTGCAGGTAATATTCCTTATTGACCGTTCTACCCTGTGTCAAGAACTCATGATGCACCACGCCCCTGCAATCGAAGAAAACTGTCAGCAAAACTTTCACATTCGACCGAACTTGGCGCGCTTTTTTCGGTCTTGGTTCGTGCGGCAGTTTCCATTGAGATGATTGAGCTTTGGTTTCCACGTCATAACCACGAACCCACGCTTCGTCACCAGTTATGACCCTCTGGAGAAAATTTGGGTCGTCGCGGACAGAGTCCAACATCTCATTAGCAATGTTCATGCGATGCTGTTGTTGAGCAATTTTGGTACGAATTTCGCGGCGACCCGTCTCATGCCCAAATTATTGATAAAAATCGAATGGCACGAGCCAATCGATATATTTAGGTCCTCAGCAACTTCTCTAACGGTAATTCGACGATTGGCCATTATCATTTTCTCCGCTTCATTAATTTTTTCGTCTGTTGTTGAAGTGCTCGGGCGTCCGGCACGCTCTTCGTCGTTCACATCTTCTCGGCCTCCTGAGAACATTTTGTACCACCGATAAACGTTGCTTCGGTCCAAGGTAGCTTCTCCGTATGCCACAGTCAATATTCGGAATGCATCCGCGCACTTAATTTCGTTTTTCACACAAAATTTGATACGGGTTCTTTGATCCATTTTTTTTTAATAGGTAAAAATCGAAGATAATCCAAAACACCTGCAAGCAAAGCAGCAGTCAACAATTGTTACGGCCACTAAATTGGTCGTCTTTAGTTTTATGCAAATATGTTTGACTTTAAACTAGGATAAAAAGTATGTAAATCTCTTTGTTGTACAAATTGTTATGTAGATTTCTTTTCTGTATAAATTATTATGTAAATGTTCTTAATGTATAAATTGACCGTGTTTTTTAATAAAAATATAGTTCTGATTAAGAGACTGTACGTGTGGTGGACTTTCCTTCAAGCCTTCCTCTCCCCTTGGATACAGGTAGCTGGACTGGTCAAAGAGGCACTAGGGTGTCTCTCGAAGTTAAAGAGGAGACACCTTTCTGTATTGAGGAAAAGGCCACAGAGGGCCTCAATATAGTGGCGAGCCTGCCAGGATTGAGACTCAAGGGGACTTCGCGAATTTGAAGATATTAAAAGAATCTAGAGCTCCAATGAGAAATATCTTCACCAGGGAAATAGGCGAAGTTCTAGAAGAATTGAAGGGAGTCTCCCCTGATTAGGGCCTATTGATGAAAAAGAGAAAGATCATCGTCCAGCATCACCAGCAAATTAGGGAACTTGATGGAGAAATAGAGATGAAAATGATCTGTACAGAAGAATATGACGAGGAGGCGGTACTGGAAGAACTGGAGCCCACTATGCATTACGAAGAGATGTACATTGGCGTACTTATGAAGATCGATATATGATCCTAAAATCTCTAGTTGAAAATAATTCAGAAACAGGTCTCAGCACAGAACCTGAAATGGAGACAGGTCTCAGCACAGAACCTGAAATGGAGACAGGTCTCAGCACAGAACCTGAAATGGAGACAGGTCTCAGCACAGAACCTGAAATGGACACAGGTCTCAGCACAGAACCTGAAATGGAAACAGGTCTCAGCACAGAACCTGAAATGGAAACAGGTCTCAGCACAGAACCTGAAATGGAAACAGGTCTCAGCACAGAACCTGAAATGGACACAGGTCTCAGCACAGAACCTGAAATGGAAACAGGTCTCAGCACAGAACCTGAAATGGAAACAGGTCTCAGCACAGAACCTGAAATGGAAACAGGTCTCAGCACAGAACCTGAAATGGAAACAGGTCCCAGCACAGAACCAGAAACGGAGGAAAGTCATAAGACTGGAGTTGAGAAAAGGTCTTTTGTTGAAGAAAGTGAAAAAGCTCAAATTGAGAAAAGGCATTTTCCTAAGGGGAGTGAAAAGGCTCAAATTGAGAAAAAGTATTTTGCTGAAGAAAGTGAAAAGGCTCAAATTGAGAAAAGGCATTTTCCTGGGGAGAGTGAAAAGGCTCAAATTGAGAAAAAATATTTTGCTGATGAAAGTGAAAAGGCCGAAGTTGAGAAAAAATCCATTGAAGTTGACGAAAGTGAAAAAGCTCAAGTTGATAAAAGGTCAGTTATATAAACTGAAAGTACAGAGTCTCTTACGAAAGAGGAAACTGCTAATGAAAAAGGTGAAGATGCAGATTTAGGGAATAAAGAAGATTCGGAAGCTGAAACCAAGGACAATGGAGTAAAGGATTCTAAAACTGCAATTAAAGGTTATGAATCAGTGAACAATTCTAGATCGGTAGCTGAAGGCGCTGATCAAGTGGAGATTTCAGAAGATGAAACTGAATCGATTGATGATATTGAGCAAAGAGTTGTCAAAGTTCCAGCATCGAAGAAATTGGTGGAAGCAAGACAAACTGGAGGTGCGGAATTTAAGGTAAAAGGATGCTATTTTCCTGATCGCCCTGTATTTGGGTGTGAATCCAGGGCTGCGCCTGTGAGGCCAGTGTTTGACGACGCTTCCTGTCGGGGACACAATGGACTCTCCTTGAAACGATATTTAAGGAGGGGACCCATTCTACTGAGAAGAATCCCTGAAATAAGGATAAAATTTCGGGAGAATAAGTTCGGAGTTTTGGCCGACATGAGAAGATATTTCCGGTTGATGGCCATTAAGGAGAATGATTGGGACTACCTCAGATTTCTTTGGAAGAAGAGGATGGATGGCTGATGGTTTTTGGGCGGGAGATGGTTGTATTGATGATGTTGATTATGTGCCCCGTACTTCAAAAAGCCGGAAGGAAAACAAAGTTGTACTATCCAGATCACCTAGGTAAAGAGAGAACCAATAGAAAAAAGTTCAATTGTCAAATGTCTTCTAAACAATAAAATGCAACTTGTATTGAAGGAAACTGTTTCTAGAACTGTAATTACTTCAATATTATATACTCCGGCCAGTTCTCCAAAGGGCCAAGTGCCTACTCCAGAGAAAAATCTTAATTTAGGAGGCAAGTCTCCAGAAAAGTCTGGTAAAAGTGCTAAACTGGAAAGGATTGCGAATCCGGTGGATTATGGGAATATTGTGTTGAGTGGTTTGAGATCTCTAGAGAGGATTTCAGAATCCTATGACTGCTCTGGGCCTGCAGACGATGCCTCTAAAACCTGCAGACGATGCCTCTAGGCCTGCAGACGATGCCTCTAAGCCTTCGGACGATGCCATCGGGTTTTGTTCACCGGGGATAGCGCCTAAGATTTTGCTGCGGAAGACATGGAATAGCGCAGGTGGATGGGATGATCCCCTGGGAAGGGATATAAGTCAAGAGTCTATAGATTGGTATGAAAAGATAAATCATTGAGGAGACACTGAGAGAGAAGACGGCAGTGTCGAGAATCTCAAATGGAAGGCTGCTTGGTGAACTTCTTTCAAAATCTGAAAACAGAAGCATAATGATATTTGATGAGCTCTTCTGGGGTGGAAAGTTGGTCCCTGTTGGAAAAAGCACATGGCCAAAATGTTTTTTGAGGGATGTTGCTGATAATGGCGGATCTCCTGTTTATAGAGTTGAACAGATTTCTGAATATAGGAATCCTAATATTGATCATAGAGAAAAATTGGTCTTATATTTCTCCTAGAACGATTAAAAAGGAAATAAGTATTTTTATTTTTTTGCTTCACGAACCTTAAAGGGTAGTGCCCAAGCCAATCTTTGTTATCCTAAAGATTTTTTGATTGTTCCTGATTCGGAATCTGAATATGACATGAATTTGTCTTGTTTTGTAGTTTTTCGTTCTGAATCTGAAGGAAAAGTTTTCCATTCAAGAAGATTGTGAAAATGTGCGTATTTTTCACTCTTTTCTTCTGTTGAACTCCTGTTCAACAGCGGGGGGAGTATGTTACGACCACTAAATTGGTCGTCTTTAGTTTTATGCAAATATGTTTGACTTTAAACTAGGATAAAAAGTATGAAAATCTCTTTGTTGTACAAATTGTTACGTAGATTTCTTTTCTGTATAAATTATTATGTAAATTTTCTTAATGTATAAATTGACCGTGTTTTTTTAATAAAAATATAGTTCTGATTAAGAGACTGTACGTGTGGTGGACTTTCCTTCAAGCCTTCCTCTCCCCTTGGATACAGGTAGCTGGACTGGTCAAAGAGGCACTAGGGTGTCTCTCGAAGTTAAAGAGGAGACACCTTTCTGTATTGAGGAAAAGGCCACAGAGGGCCTCAATAACAATTAAGTAAACACTCAAAATGGCCGAGCTTGTCGGCATAAGTAAGAGACATGAGTACTAACATAAAGCCACAAAAAGATCGAAATTAGAATATACGTAACCCGCGAAAATTCAAAAGTCGCGATACTTTTTGAACACACCTCGTATATGCACCCATGTATTACACTAGGGATAATGGCATTAGATGACCGCCCTAAAAAAGAACAAAAAGGTTTTACATAATACTATTTAATTTAATTTAAGCTGTATATTTTAATATTGATACAATTTATCAATATTGCCATGTGGAAAATTAGGAAAGACAAACTTCAGGATGTGACACAACAATTTTATTTAAGGCAAGAACAAAACTATGAATGATAAAAAAAAAGGATATGAAATGAGGGAAGTTTACAGAGTAGCAAAATATAACCATAAAAATGATACTCTTTTAATAAAATAATAAATACCTTCCTACAATATTTCAATTATGAACAATACCATTATTATTATGAAAAATATCAAAAAGATAAAATTGTATTCATAAATATTTTTTATTTGTTGTATATATATATATGAAAAATAGTACAAATGTAATATTGTACTGGGATAAGGTGCATAAATTGAGAAAAAGGCTTGAGGAGAAATTGAGGAGAAGCCTTTTTTAAAATTTATTCCGATAGATGGCGTAAGACATCAGCAACTTTCAGTTGCACGAAAAGGAGAAGCCTTTTACTTGTGCAATATGTGCAAATTTTGCCGGGAGTATATTCGTCCTATACTACTGAAAGTTTTCTCTCTCGTCAAAATAAACCCTAGAACTAAGCTTCATCTATTGACCATCTCCGCAAACTAGCGGTTTCAGGTCGGTGTCAAAGCTACAACTCCAGCTTCAGCAAAATGAAGCGCCCACCTGGATACTTTAGTTAAGGACTGATGGCTAGAGACGGTTATATAAATGACACTTAATTCTAGCGTATATTTGACGGGAGAGTATGGAATGTGTATATATCTGCCTGCTAATGAACTAATTTGAATAGTCCGAGGTCGAAACTATGAAAGTGACTATATATATTGCAGCATGACTTTTTCTATACCTTAACCTATATGGTGTCAAAGGGGTAACGTAAGCCAATCTCACAAAAGATATATTTCTTATTCTTTTTTTTATATATGAATAATACAAACAGAATTGAAATATAATATGTCCATGTTTCTTTATATTAATATTTCTAGTATTCCGCTAAAAACCATTGAAACTTCATTTTATTCCGAATTATATAATTTCTTTGGGCAATCTTTCGGAAATTTTAAATACCTTCTGCTGAGAAATAAGAATCCCATTTCATATATATTAGGCGCTTTTGTAAATGGGTATTTAGCTGTATAGGTGTTCTATGTGTAAATATAATCGTGATCGTCTATATACAACAATTAATTTAAAACGGAATGCCACAACTTTTGGCTATAGAAGAGTGATGAAGCATTCATAGTTCTCGTTTCCCTCACTAGATGGCACGGCGTGCATCCTCCTATAATAGTCCGGCGGTATGCTACTTTCTCTTCATCACGTTATTTTATAAAATATTTCAGTGTAGATCTATTTGTGTCGATATTTTTGGGAAGAAAATGGGGTTATCTAATAGGGCTGATTAAAGTTTTGCCAGCATAGCCGATGGAAACTCCTGGCGAGCTCTCCTCTGAAACTATAAAATTACTCTCATTTAAATAACTATCAATATCTCCCTCATATAAAATAACTTATCATATACTTCGAACTATATATGTGACGGCACAAAATTAAATAAATATAAAAGAGGCAAACAATGAAGACACAGTAATAGCGAGTGAAACAAGAAAAGAATTCTTACAAGGACAATTCGAAGATCTTATTAATTCTATTTTAATGTCAAACTTATTCATCGACAGTTTTGTTACACATTAGATTATTAGATAATAAAAGGCATATATTGTATTTAATAAAATATTTATTTTGCCAATATTTCTGCTGGCTGAACGCCAACCTTTATCGAGGCATTTCATTTTTGTATACACAAACTCAGCGCCGCATAGTGTCATAATATCACAGTTGGAATCAATTAAAATACAGAGTAGGTGGGAGAAATTTGTGCATGAAAAAAATTATTATAAATATGCAATCAAAAATGTAAAATATCTTAAAATATTAAAGGAAAAAATGAGTTCTATCTTATATTAAAAAATTGTAATAAGTACATAAAAATAATTCATTAATAACTCATTAAGAGATAAATGTAAAAATATATGTATCTATTAAAACATTTGAAAATAAATTTAAAATGATTTAAACAATAAACTGTAAGAATATTTTTTAAAAGTTTAACAAAAAATGTGGGTATTTAAAAAAATCATTTCAAAATTTGTGGAAATCGATTAGATTATATAAAAGAAAGACATATCTTGATCTTAAAATTGAAAGTTGCTGATAGCTTGCCCCATCTGTCGGAATAAATATTTTTTTTTAAATGTTGATTATTTAATTATTCCAGATTTGCCAAATACCTTTTTCTTGAACAATCAAGAAAAGCTGACCAGGCATACGCGTTTTGTCTGTGAGCCCTCATCAGCGTGGTGGAAGCTGTAGCTCAAAGACCAACATTTTTGATCTTCGAGACTTTCTGAAAAGTTAAACTGAGGCGTAGGTTATTGACCTTTTTTGATTAATTAAGAAATTTGTCTAATTTTGAAAATATCAATGATTAGTTGATATTTATTCCGACAGTTGGCGCAAGCAATCTTTAGTTGCACGATCAGAGATGTCAATTTATCAATCATATATAATGACAATTTTGAACTATATTTCAAACAACATTAAATGTCATATTTCCCTGTAGTCTCTACTGACACACAGGCATTTTTAAATATAAGGAATTAGGCAATTTAAGATCATTTTTAAAATCTCACACGAAAAAAATCGGGAATCAATATTCCTAGATATTGAATTTTAATTCAACATTTATTCTCACAGGTTTTCACAATATTATTTTAATTGACAAATATAATTAAATGCCTGTTGTGAAAAATGTGATGGCAATAGTTGAATATTTGCATGTAATATCTATAAGAATTAAGTGTGACTATAACAATTTATGCCAATTTCAAGAACTAGTCGTGTTTAGACGTAGGTAATAATGAACTCCAAGTGTCAATCGATTGTATACGAGGTGTGTTCAAAAAGTATCGCGACTTTTGTGTTTTTCAAAAATTATTTATTTATTCATGAATACCTATTTTGTCCCCTTCAAAGTAATCCCCATGAGATATTATACACTTGTGCCAACGGTTTTTCCAATCTTCGAAGCACTTCAAAAAATATTTTTTTAAAATCTTTTTCAGCTCCTCCTTCGATGCCGTCTTTATCTCGTCAAGCGTAGCGTAACGTCGTCCTTTCATGGGCCTCTTCAGTTTAGGGAACAAGAAAAAGTCACAGGGGACCAGATCTGGGGAATACGGTGGCTGCGGCATCATTAGTGTGTTGTTTTTGGCCAAAAATACGCGCATAAGCAACGAGGTGTGAGCAGGGGCGTTATCGTGGTGCAAAAGCCAATTTTTGTTCTTCCACAAATCCGGGCGTTTCTGGCGGATTGCTTCGCGCAAATTGCGCATAACTTGCAGGTAATATTCCTTATTGACCGTTCTACCCTGTGTCAAGAACTCATGATGCACCACGCCCCTGCAATCGAAGAAAACTGTCAGCAAAACTTTCACATTCGAACGAACTTGGCGCGCTTTTTTCGGTCTTGGTTCGTGCGGCAGCTTCCATTGAGATGATTGAGGTTTGGTTTACACGTCATAACCATAAACCCACGCTTCGTCACCAGTTATGACCCTCTGGAACAAATTTGGGTCGTCGCGGACAGAGTCCAACATCTCATTAGCAATGTTCATGCGATGCTGTTTTTGGTACGAATTTCCCGGCGACCCGTCTCATGCCCAAATCATTGATAAAAATCGAATGGCACGAGCCAATCGATATGTTTAGGTCCTCAGCAACTTCTCTAACGGTGATTCGACGATTGGCCAATATCATTTTCCCCACTTCATTAATTTTTTCGTCTGTTGTTGAAGTGCTCGGGCGTCCGGCACGCTCTTCGTCGTTCACATCTTCTCGGCCTTCTGAGAACATTTTGTACCACCGATAAACGTTGCTTCGGTCCAAGGTAGCTTCTCCGTATGCCACAGTCAACATTTGGAATGCATCCGCGCACTTAATTTCGTTTTTCACACAAAATTTGATACAGGTTCTTTGATCCATTTTTTTAATAGGTAAAATTCGAAGACGATCCAAAACACCTGCAAGCAAAGCAGCTGTCAACAATTAAGTGAACATTCAAAATGGCCGAGCTTGTCGGCATAAGTGAGAGACATGAGTATCAACATAAAGCCACAAAAAGATCGAAATACGAATAAACGTAACCCGCGATAAGGGGGCAATATTTGACTATTCTGGAATAAAAATTAGTCAAAGAGCAAGTTGACACTTATTGCGATAAATAGCGTAAGCCATCAGCAACTTTCAATTGAAAAATGTGTTTTTTTTTATTAATTCACCACCTGATACCAAAATACAATTTCACTTTTTTACTCTTCTATTTATAAGGACTTTTCGTCAAAAGTTTGAAGTTTTATTTCACACACAATGTTTTGGTTTGAGCTTATATCATGCGACTTGATTTAATAGAAACTGCCACATGGAGGTGTGTACACTTATGAATATTGATTTGCCATCAAAATTCTTATGTGCTCTTGGAAACTTGCGATTGAATAATATCCCACCTCTTGACAGAATACGTATTAGTGGAATTATTTAAATATATTCTAAGAGTATGTACTAGAGGATTGCGAGTCATTACCCAATAGCACTTGAGGCCATGAAGGACTTAATTCAGTTGATTCGTGAACGAAGAATAAATAATATCGTTCAGTGCTATCATAGAGATATCTAGAGATATATATATATCCAAAATAGACATGGATATTTGTTTAATTAAAATTATATATTTTTTTTATGTTCGATATATAAAATAGATATTAAACAAAAAAACATTAAAATAGGCCTGGTTCTAAAAATAAGTAAAAATATTTATATACAAGGTACGATCTCTTAAAAGTAACCAAGCCTTTTAAAATAAAATATATATAAAGGTTGAATCCTCATTTTATTGTTCAAATTTTTCAAAATAGGACTCTCCACTATCTACACATTTGCTAGCGGTTAAAATAGTCAAAAAGTGGTTCCATAGTCCTTTTTCCTGAGTTTGTTTATTTCAGCCGTCACATTTTCAATAACCTCTTCAGATGAGGAAAAGCGCCTTCCTTTTAACGCTTTGAGCTTAGGAAAATAAAAGAAATCACAGGGGAAGAGATCTGGGACATAAGAAGGATATGATAAAACAGTCACAGAGTTCTTAGCTAAATAATCCATAACCAGAATGGTTTTATGGGCAATAGGGTTGTCATGAAGCAACTCCCATTGTTGTGACTGGAAGAGCTGGTTCCTTTTCTTTTGTATGTATATATATCTTTTTGATTTTATTAAGGACATTTTATAAATTGGCTTCTGTGCATATATGAGGGTAATATATTGCACCTTCAAGACCACATTTTAAGTTTAATGATAATTATTTTAGAGGATTTATTAATAAAACTTACTGTCGTTGTAAAACATGATATTTTATTTAATATTATATTTTGAGACACAAAAACAACTTTAAGTTTTATATAAAAGGGCGTACCTGGATCTGTAAAGAAAAAAAAACATTTTTTTTTCTTTACAGATCCAGGTACGCCCTTTTATATAATCTTAATTAATGGATCGCCTTTTGACTCAAACTTTAAGTTTGATAAAAAATAATTTATATGTGACATATATAAGATACTTTTTAAATATCATCATGTTTCACTTTAATTATATTTACTAGCCGATTGTCCCGGAAATCCCCGGGATTTAATCGAGTGCTTGTATATAAAATAAAATGCTGTTTTAAAAATAAATTACAACTTGCAAAATTATATATATTATAAAACCGGCTTCGCCCGGTTGTTTGCTCAACGAATAATTAATAAATAAATATTTATTATGGGGAAATCTTATTATCATGCTTTAAAAAGTAATAATTATAAAAATAAAATTTGATTATGAAACACAAAATTATTATAGCTAAAATAACAATGAACAACTTTCAGTTGCAGCCTTCAAATGCCTTTTTTTTTCATCTCAGTAAAAAGTCGCATTTTTTTCTATTTATTCACATTGTTTCGCGTTCTCACGCACTTCTGGCCCTAACTACCCATTTCATGATTTTCCAGGACGCCTGAATGAGCAGTTTTTTGGTCGTTGAAGTAAAGCTTGCACCACGCTCACGAGGGCCTACTGCGCGAAACGCATACGCGGTTAGCTTTTCTTGATTAATCAAGAATGAGTATTTGGCCAATTATGGAAAAAAAAAACAGAATAGTTGATATTTAATCTGACAGATGGCGCAATTCCTCAAGCACCTTTCATTTGCACGATAAAGAGGAGCCTTTTTCTTAATATATATATATTAAAAACAAAATAGGCATATCCTGACCAGGCTCACATGAGCTTTTCTAGATGGCAGAGCGCCATCTAGTGGAGCAAAAATAAACAAAACTTTTATTTAACTTGCTCCGGGATATTTGATAAATCAAAAAAAGTCAACCACGAACGCGTTTCGGGCTGTTGGCCCTCGGCGATATATATATCAAAAAGGGGTATATCCTGACCACAAGTTTATGAGATTTTAGATGGCAGAGCGCCATCTAGTGGAACAGAAATCAACTAAACGTTGATTTAGCCTGTTCTCCGATATTTGACCTTTTTTATTATTTGTTTTAAAATTATTTTTATATATTTATTAAAGGGAGAGGTACTACCTTTGGTACAAATATATGAAAGAATATGGAAAAAACAGAAAGAAAAATCAGGTGTTGGTTTTAAAAACAGAAAAGGGAAATTCTTTACGCTCACACGAGCATTTTAAATCGCAGAAGGCCAGAATGTTATTTAGCCAACACATTTTCTTGATAAATCAATAAAAGCCAGCCACCAACGCGTTTCAGGCTGTTAACCCATGTCAGCGTGGTGCAGGCTGTACCTTCTGCCATCTAAAATGCTCATGTGAGAGAACAGGATATAGCTTCTTTTTTTTTTTTAATAACACACCTGACCTTTTTATTTTTCTTATTTTTCAAATGAACCGCGCATTTGCGCAAATTTGGCCCTAAGTGTCCATTTATCGATTTCTTAAGAAGATTCTATGACCAAATATTTGGACGTTGAAGTACAGCTTCCACCCTGACGAGGGCCAACAGCCTGAAACGTGTTAGAAGTTGGCTTTTCTTGATTTATAAAGGAAATGGGTTGGCTAAATATCATGGGGAACAAGTTAAATTAACGTTCAGTTGATTTCTGTTCCGATAGATGACGCTATGCCATCTAAAAATATAAAGTGACGGGCAGGATATGTCAAATTTTGCAATATATATGTATACATTTATATATATATAATAGAAGCAAATTAAGATTCTTCGAAAGCTCACTTTTTCGTTGAACAATTCGACCCAAATCGAGACTACGTGTATATATATACGCGTCGTATATATGCTCATCTATTTATATATTGTAAAATAAGTCAAGATATAGCCTTATTACACCGAAAATTTAAATTTACCAAAATATTTGGGAGAGTTTTTTGTCTTAAAACTGAATCTCAAATATTAATATGGTTACATATTATTGATAAACTCACATCTTTACACACTGATCTTCCGTTTAAATGTGATATTTATATATATATATTTTTTTTTCAAACAACACACTCAATTACCGTAAAAGTAGGAGTTATATCTATTTAGCGCCCGTACATTTTAGGTATCGTTTTTACAGGATCACTTTTCATTGCCTGAGTTAGCTCTACATTCAATGGGCAACCAAGTCTTAGGCAGAAAGAACACTCCTAGATTTATATTTAATTGAAACATTTCTTTGCAAATAGATCTCGCTAGAAACGCGACATTGAATTTTGTATGAATACATCGTTGATTAGCGCTAATTGTGATTTGTTTAGGGAAGTCTTCGATAAAGGGAAGTCTTCGATAAAAAAAATACTCTTCAACGCGTGCCCTTACTCTTAGCCTCGATTCCTATTTATAGTTTTGGCTTGTTGAAGAAAGACCACTTTGCTCAAAAGGTTTCTTATTATATGACATATCAAAAGAAACTGAACGCCAAAAATAATCGGTGTATTTATAATTTTAAACAAAGAGTTGTGTTTACTCTTATTAGTTTAAAAGCTAACAAGAAAATGTTTCGAATTTATTGATTGAATATTTTCTGCCAGCTAATTTTGACACCGTCCGCTGAGGTTTTGCTTCCCTTTCGAATGATTCAAAGTATTTTTTATTCTATTTGTATTTTTTGTTATTTTCTCACACACGAGTATAGTGCGATTGAAACTATCGATTTTAAATGACTTCATTGCGAGTTTTATGTGAAGCAGCTTCATAAAAAATCTTCTAGTTTGGCAAGATAAAGAAAAATAACTAATTTTTATCGGATTTTACCAGAATGCACATTTCTTCCCTGCTGTGGAAAGATCCCGTTTTAAGTAGTGTTTTTCAAAAGTTATCGTAATAAAAAAAAAATCAGCAATTTATATTCATTCAAAGTTTCCTTCAACTTGCTAATCCTGAATATCATTCAGTGGATTTTTAGAATTTTAATTTTATCGCATTTAACTATATAGAGAAACACACTGAATAAATAGGATTGCTATGTTTATTATATGATGTGTTCCTTTCACAAATAATTATATGGATTAGAATCTCTACAGAACAAGCGACATGCTTTTATAGCAGCGAAATATTTAAAATCAATAATTTTTTTAATTTTCTGTATCAAAATGTTTCCCATCAAATTCAATCATATTTGGTAACTGACAACGGGATTCATTCGAATTTTAAATATACTTCAAATTATATTATGTTATTAACAAAAAAAGCTAGAGATGGATCTTTAAATGTCCTCCGACCTTGTGAGCGTCCACGATGTTAAAAATATCCTCCCTAGATGGAACAAAGAGCGGAGATCCGTAAGGGGTACCGAAGATACCTCGAGGCCCCAACAGGTCGTAATCGTTAACGAATCCTTCATAACGGAGGAGGCCTCAACGATGGGCCCCATCTGCTCTCTGGTGCCCCTTCCGACACCCTCTCAAGTCCAATCCCAAGAAATAGCCCTTGGAAGCCAGCAGCTGATGTTGCCTTCAAAGACACGCCATCAATTTTGAGTCCTCCATGAATTTTCTTTGAGATTCTGTAAGAGATGGTTTATTTTTGAAAATATATATCAAATAGGATCAAATAACTTCCTCCCCCCTCTTTAAACTTAAACTTAAACTTATCAATATAATAATTCATATTGGTGTGTTTCATTAATAAAAAATAACAAATAATTATCAGAATAAAGCAAATCTAAAAACAACAAAGATTTAAGAACATTATACACTTTTTTGGGGTCCGACCACTTTCACTTTCACTAAGGAATAGCAAAATGTAGAAGGTTTGACAGCAATATTTCAATTCGTGCATTGAAGAAGCAAAAACATAATTTAAATAAAGCCTGTTATGAAAACGGTGTTCCTTTAGATATTGATTCCGATACAAAGAGAGTGCCATATCGTCCTTGCTAGAGGACTAATGGATGCTGACTCGCGAGTGGATTCTGACCTATTGTTCTCTCTGTTTGCAGAATGTTACCTCTTCTGTATCCATTTCAATTAACGTGTGAATGTTTACTTCTCTCAATGGATTGCCCAACGTCGCCATAGTGTACGGATTCTTCCTTTACGTCGTTTCGAGACTTACTTTCTAATAGCAGCATTTTCCCAACAGGTCAAAACAATTTTTAAAATATTTGTCCTCGAGAGCCTGGAATTATATTATAATAGCTTGGTATAAATATAGAGGCAAATAATACTATAATTTTTATTTCTTTCACAAATTTCTGAAGCTATAAAATGTCTAATATAAAAAATGAAAATAAAATCTCTATGTATTTAGTTTTAGTGCATATTGTATTTTCTGAAGAGACGAATATTTGAAAAAACTGTACTGTTATCAATAATATTGATCAATTTTGAGCCACTGAGAGAGAAATCAAAAGTGAGACCATATATGTTATTTTTAATATTATTTTTATTTTTCCTACCTATCCAAAAAAGTAAAGGTAATACTAGGCTAAGAACCTAGAGCATTTTATTTAGGTTTCATATGCCTGAAAATCAACAAAATATTTGGAGAATAGGCATTTATAAAATATTTAAATTATTTTTGTCGCGTGTGTTTCTTTTTAAAATAAAACAATTTTCAAACCCCTCACTGCAATGATAAAATATATATTTGACACAAAAAGGTAAATAACAATAAAAGGAATTTTTTTTTTGGTGTACTAAAAGTTCAATTAAAAATTATATCGAATGTTAAAATGAATTTTAAAAAAAAACAGACTTTCTATCTTATCTCTACATCAATAATTCCAATCCTAGATACAAAAAAAATTCCACTCAATTTCTATCCTTTAAGAAAAATAATCACTAGAATTTTCCATTTGGATACTGGATTTCATGACATAGGTGATGCAAGATTTCGAAGTAAAAATATATTTTTTTTATGCTCCGTGAGTTGGCTAAAGTAGTCACACTCCAAGGTCTACCGAAATTCGAGCTTAAGCAATCAGACTTGGGAAGTTTCGCCACGGGATCAAGGTGATGGCCATTCTTGTCGCTTTGAACGTGATTAATTGCAGAATCTTTTATGGCCGCCCGTTTCTACTTTAGATTGCGGTGGAAACCCAATAATATATTGAATCATATGAGTTTAGCATTGTATACTACCTTATACCGCTCTCTCTACATAATAAATAGATATATTTTATATTTTTTAATACAAAAATATATATTATATATTTACTTATTTTTCGCGACATACATCACAAAGGAATTAGCTAAAAAGAAATATAATTGATAAAATGCAATGTTCTAATCCTACCAGTTGGGAAATTGAGGAGAAATTCCCGGCACGACAGGAGATGACATGCCTTAGGGGAGCAGGAAATTTACACAAATTACAAAGGCATTTTTCACTCGATCCTGTGGTAAAATTCGTGAGACATGTTTACCTCAAAACATAAAATAATCATTTTAAAATATAACTGATTAAGTGATATTTTTTCCGAATTACTAATATTTTATTCTATCTGTTAGCACCCTTTCTTTGAAGTTTCTTCTAGAAAGAACGAGCTGACTCAATTCGATTCAATTGATTTATTTCAAACAACAAAAGAGAATTACACTACGATTTAATGCGATTTAGTTGTATTTATAACACAAAAGAAAACAGAAGAAGAAGAAAAAATAATAATGATAAGTAACAATAAAATTCTATGAATATGAATTATAATTAACTAGACGTATGTCCCAGCTTCGCCCGAGAATTCCCCCGATTGCAATTTCCTTCATACTGAAAGTACATCAATAATAAATATTAGAAGTGCAATAGAATAGCAATACAGAAGTAACACATAAACTACAGGAAAAAAGTGTGTGTGATGACAAAAATCGTATTATATTAGTGTTTAGGTATTTGATTTAATTAATATAGTTGATATAATAATATATATTTATATTATATATAATATAAATGAGTTTTAAAAATTGTAAAAAAAAAATGCATCGGCCGGGAATCGAACCCGGGCCGCCCGCGTGGCAGGTGAGCATTTTACCACTGAACCACCGATGCTTATAAAAAATGGCCATATTTGGGTATTCATTCCATTCCGGATTACTCCGCGTAAAAAAAAAGGTTCTTCAAATGAAATAAAGAAATAGCCAAAAATACTAATCAAAATGTAGCCGAAAATTTTCCTCAGGTTTATAAAAAGCGACATGCAAAATTTGGTACCAATTGGTTCAATAGTTTTTGAGTTTATCGCGAAACAGGCAGACATTGACTTTTATATATATAGAGATTAATAGAATACAATAATAATAATTTAAAAAAAAAACTAACATACTCCACCCCGGTGGACTAACTTAGTCCTCAGGAAAAGGTAATGGTACTATTTTAGAGACAGTTCTAGTAAGGCGTTCTTGGTGCTTGGTCTTCACCTCGACGACTCGAACTTTACCGTCCGCTCCTGGAAAGACTTTGGTGATGCGACCAAGGCTCCAATACATTGCTGGTGGTGATATGGTATCCTTGAGCAAGATGAGGTCACCTTCCTTAATGTTGGGTGAGGATTTTTGCCATTTTAGGCGTTGTTGCAAATTGTTGAGGTATTCTCGATTCCAACGTTTCCAAAATACATTTTTAATTTTTTATTTAGGCTCCAGCGATCGAGGTAGTTTATCGGAACATCATCATCATCATTAGATTCTGGAGGGGCAGTTAAGGGTCTCCCGATTAAGAAGTGTCCTGGTGTAAGAGGATTAAAATCGTCTGAATCTGAATTTAGAGGACAAATAGGTCGCGAATATAAACAAGCTTCTATTTGAGTTGTCAGAGTACTCAGCTCTTCAAATGTGAGTATCTGAGACTTTAAGTATCTGAGAAGATTAAATTTGAAAGATTTTATTCCAGCCTCCCAGATACCTCCGAATTTGGGGCGGAAGGAGGTATAAAATGCCAGTTGATTCGTTCATTAGATATGAATTTTTGAAGCTTTCAATATACCAAACTGCTCTCGGAGAATGTTGTTAGCTTCCCTAAAGTTGGTCCCGTTATCACTAAATAAATCAGAAGGTTTTCTTCGACGATAAATAAACCGCTTGAGAGCTGCGAGGAAAGCCGCTGAAAATAGGTCTGATACAATTTCTATATGAATTGCTTTTGTGCAGAAACATACAAATAAAGCAACATGTGAATTCAATTTTACTTTGGATCTTTCGATGTTTGGTTTCACCAAAAACGGTCCTGCAAAGTCGATTCCTATTTTAGTGAACGGATTTGATTTCACAATTCGGTGCATAGGCAGATCTCCCATGATTTGCTTGGTAACTTGGCGTTTAGACCTGAAACACACCATGCATTGGTGGATTATTTTCTTGACCAAACTTCTGCCTGCAGGAATCCAATATCGTAATCGTAGTGCTGATATGGTCAGGTGAATACCAAAATGTAAATGATCCAGATGACACTGTCGCACTATTAATTCCTTGATAAAATGATCTCTTGGCAATATTATTGGATGCTTTCCATCAAATTGCAGATTTGAATGACGTAATCTTCCTCCAACCCGTAATAGTCCAGATTCATAAATGAAAGGATTCAAAGATAAAAGCCTTGAGTTAGTTGGTAAAGATTTATTCTGTTTGCAACAGGTAATTTCTTATTGAAATTCAGAACTTTTAATGAAACGAATTATATTGTGAATTGAACTTGTTAATTCGCTTGAAGATAGATGTCCTTTCTTTCTTTCATTGAAAGAACATTGGACATTGAATACAAATCTATAAATCCATGCTGTAATTCTAACAAGTTCGTTGATATTTGAGTATTTGAAAATGAAGTCTGAAAAAAGAAGATTAGTGGAATGAAAAACAGAGAAGTTTTTCGTCTTTCACCTGATATTTCTTTCGGAAAATCATATCGAGTTTGAATTGGATCTTCAAAGTTCACATCCGAGAGCCAAATTGGTCCTCGCCACCAAAGAGAATGATCCACCAGCTCTGAAGGAGTTATACCTCTGGAAGCGCAGTCTGCAGGATTATCTTTCGAAATGACATAATGCCAGGAAGAATGTAAAGTCAATCTTTGAACTTCAGCAATCCTATTTCCGACAAATGGTTTCCAATGTCTAGTTTCAGATTTAATCCAGCTGAGAACAATTTTGGAATCAGTCCATAAAAATACTCTATCAATTTGTAAGCATAAAGAATTGCGAATAGTATTATATAAAGTTGCGAGAAGAAGAGCCGCGAACAGCTCCAGCCGTGGTATGGAAATCATTTTCAGAGGAGCTACCCTCGTCTTGGAAGCAATCAGAGAAACTTTCACTTGGCCCAATTTGAAATGAGATCTTATATAAAATACTGCCGCATATGCAACTTCGGAAGAGTCACAAAACCACGAAGTTCAACAGAAAGTAAAGCTCCCCTGCACGAGAGGTACTAGGAATTTGAATTTTGTTTAATACATAAAATTCCTTTTCGATTTTCTTCTATTGAGAGCACAAAGTATCAGGCAAGGGATCATCCCAATTCAACTTCTGTTTCCAAAGTGATTGAAGCAAAATTTTAAGACGAATAATAACAGGGGACAGCCAGCCTATAGGATCAAAGATTCTGGAGATGTGGGACAACAAATGTCTTTTAGAATTCGTTTGTTCTGGAATGTCATTAACAAGAATCTGAAAAATGTCCAAGGAAGGATTCCAACAAATACCAAGTATTTTGACACATGAGTCACTCTCAAAATCCCGAAGATTATGCCTTTCTTTAACCAGTTCTGAAAATCCAGAAAGGACCTCCGGGACGTTTGATCTCCATTTCCTAAGAGAAAATCCGGCTGAAGAAAGAAGATTATTGACTTCACGAATATGACATGTAGCTTCTTCAATTGTGTCTGCACCAGAAAGCAAGTCATCAACATAAAAATCAGTTTGTGCTATTTTTGAGGTCACTGGGAAAGTTGACACCTTGTCCCTTGCAAGTTGATGTAGGGTACGCATGGCGAGATATGACGCACAAGGCAATCCATATGTCACAGTCAGTAGTCTACAATCCAATAAAGGTTCTGATGGGTTTTTTCTCCATAAAATTCTCTAGAAATCACAATCCATAAAATCGATTCTTACTTGGCGATACATTTTCTCTATATCTCTTGAAAAAGCTATTGGGCGTGTTCGAAATCTTATCAGAATGTTGAAGATATCCTGTTGTAGTTTTGGTCCTACATGAAGAAAGTCATTTAGAGATTTGCCATTGCTAGTTTTGCAAGATGCATCAAAACAACTCTCAATTTAGTGGTAGTGCTTTGCTCCTTAAAAACACAATGATGAGGTATATAATAACATTGTCCTGAAGGTGTATCCAGCTCATCACTGGGAATAAGCTCCATATGATTGAATAAAATATATTCGTCCATGAAATCACAATATTGTTTTAGGATACTTGGAGATTTTTGTAATTTTCTTTCAAGTAATATAAATCGTTTCAGAGCATTGATCCTAGATTCGCCAAGAGTTGGCAATGTTCTAAATGGCAGCCCAACAGAGTAGCTTCCATCTTCCAGAATTTTGAGGTTATTAATATATATTTCTTCACACGAAATTTCTTCTCTGGTCAAAGATTTGGCAGAGGTACTGACTCCAGCTCCCAGAAATTTTTGAGAAAATCATCTTGTTCCTCCGACGCGAACATAGTTTTATTTGGATCCGCACGCAGTGGGTCCAGATGAATTTTGGAATCTAACCTTCCCGTTAAATAAGCATGGAGCAAGCTCTGCTCCTAACACTAAATCAATTTGGCTAGACTTGTCAAAATTGGGGTCAGCCAACAGAAGATTTTTCAAATAAGGCCAATTATCATTTTCTATAAAGAAATTGGGCAATGCTGATGTGATCTTATCAATGACTATAGGATTGGCGTTGAATATTAGGTTTGAGAGAAATGTGGGCTAAATTGGAGAGAGACCTCACCCATTGATTGTTCTACAAGTTTGTTTCCCAAACCAAAAACTGTAGTTTTACATTCAGCAAGAGGAAGATTTAATTTCTTTCGGCAACTATTTGTTATAAGACACCTTTGAGAGCCTGTATCTATGAGGGCTCTACATGTTTGAAAAACTCCGTTTTCCGATTTGACCTTTATTAAAGCCGTAGAGAGTAATATCCGATCATGACTTTTGTTGTCTGCAAAACATGAGACACTGGCATGGAACAATGGAGATATGTCCGCAACAGGACTTAACAGTTCCGGTTTGAACTGATGCAAAAGAGTATGATGTCTCTTATTACATGATTTGGAATTTTGCGTCAAGACTCATGACGATACTCTATGGTTAGATCTTAGACAGTTGTAACATAGACGATTATCTTTTACAAATGTCCATCTTTCAGGTAACATCATACCATTAACAATTGTTTTACATTTTTTAGATCATACAAATTTTGAATTTGTTTAAAAGCCAATTCACTTTTTTGTCGAATATATTGACCAAGGTTTGCCAGGCAATAGGATAATTTTCATCAGAAATATTGAACGCCCTAATAAGTCTAGCGGCATTTCCTTTTAGTGCAGAAATTCAATATTGAAGTTTTTGATAATTTCCCAGTGTTGGATTTTGATCAATAGATCTAATAAAATTTCCTTAAGACTCAGCCAATCTGAAATATCACCACTAAAGGTGGGCAATTGAAATTTGGGAAGTTCAAAATGCGTTTCGCCAGAAAATGTATTTTTATTTAAATTTCCCAGCGAACTATTTATTTTTATCAAAAAAGAATTGATTTTAGACTTTGCCACAAAGGATACCTTAAATTTTTCTTCAGCATTAATGCCTTTATATTTTACTAATTTCACATATTGATTATCAAAGCTAGCTTTTAAATTTAACAAGTCTTTTTTATTTTGCATAAGTGCGAATTTATCATTGCCTTCTAAATTATATTCTACATCTGCTTTTATCAATTCTAAACTTTTAATCAGAGATTCAAAAATTAAGATTTCTGTTTCCATATTTTGAAGATTAGTATTCAAAACCTTACCTTTCTTTATTTCTATGGCTTCTAAGAACTTTCTATTTCTTCTACTTCTTTCCCGGGTTTCGGCACCAAAAAATGTTAGCACGTTTTTTTTTAAGTTTCTTCTAGAAAAAACGAGCTGACTCAATTCGATTCAATTCGATTTATTTCAAACAACAAAAGAGAATTACATTGCGATTTAATGCGATTTAGTTGTATTTATAACACAAAAGAAAACAGAAGAAGAAAAAAAAAACAAGAAAAAGAATGATGATAAGAAGTAACAATAAAATTCAATAAATATTAATTATAATTAATTAATAAAATACAATATTAATAATTTAAAAAACCTAACACTATCATTACACTGCGGTGAAAAATTGATATTTTCTTATACAGATATGACGCGATATTAACTTTCATTTATATCAATTTAATGTATAAATAAAAGGTTATTTTATGTAGATCAAAAAGCCTGAATTAACAAAGAGCATATCTTATTTCTAAAAGGGATGTTTCGCAAACTAAAAATTGATTTTTAAATTATTCTATGTGTGTCATTTCACAATGTCATGGAAACTATTTGCATGTTAATTGTTTAGGATCAGCTGAGGTACAAATCGTGTTTGGTGACTCCCATGCATGAGAGTAGATCGTCTGGGGTTAATCCTTCCTCGGCCTTCAAATTTGATCTGCCTTGTGTGTCCCGTGGAATAGTAACGTCGTTCAGTACCTTATGTTACATTTTTAACACGTTAATTCATTTCTTCTGGCACTTTTAAAAATACAATTGTTCATTTCTATTTGAAGAATTTTCAATGAAGTGTAGTCTCCATGTTTTATCATCCTTTTCTATATAAAACAGTAAAATATTTTAAATATGATGGAAAAATCAATTTATTAAAATGAAAAGATTTTATGTTTGTTATATACTTCTTAACACCCAACTCTTTAATTCAAATATTTTAGGTTATAAGATTTAAATATATTAGTGTAACATCGGAAGGGTTTAATGCGATCTCTGTAACAGGAGAGAAGAGGCTGTTTATTCCAGTTTTTACTAAGTCTCTAAGCATTGAATAAGAAATATAGCTTGATGGTCTATTGATGTGAACGTAGACACTTTCTTGAATAAAGAGAAAGGCATCTCCAGATCGTGCTTCTAAAAGTTGCTGAAGGTTTGCGCCATCTCTCTGTCGGAATAAATATAAACTAATGATCTTTAATTTTTATTTTTGAAAATTCTACAACTCTTGTTTGATTTTTAGTTTTTCATCGAGTGTTCTAATATATTAATTAATTACCATACCTGAAACAGAGTTTTCAAATGTTAGCTCTCTTTGGCTATCTCCTCCTAAAATACTCAGCTAAATCAAGTGAAATATATCCCGAAGTTCTATTTTATTGAACGCACGCAGTTTATTTTTAAAATATATTCTTAATGCTATAGTATAATGATAATAAAAATCATAATAAACTTTGATTAGACACCTCTTCTTGTAATTCTGAAAACGTTCGTATAATAATCAGGTTCAAAAAGTTGTAGTAAGATGCAGATCTTAATGAAACTAATATAACATAACGCAACCTTGAAACGTACCATATTTCTTCTGGAGAGAATTGGTTACAACACTCCTTAAATATTTCCATCGAAGCAATTGCAGACATTGTTGCTGGTAAAAAGTTGAATATCAGCTGGAAAGCGTTTCTTTTTATTTATAATTTTAGCTTTCAATTTTACAATCTCTTCCTCAGGCAATTCAAGGCACAAACAAAAGGTTGGATAGAAATATCCGGTGTAGCATAAGTAGTATTTACTCCATAAAAAAAAGAGTTCGTTCTTTATAATGCTGTTATACTGGTTCATTTTTGAAATCAATTCAAGCATTACCTTTTTTATTGTTGATTTTGAATGTAGCAAAATTCCTTGAAGAGATATGGCCATGTTTTTATGGTGCTTTTTGCTCTGTATGCCAAGCCATCAATTTCTTGTGGATATATCATAATTTCTTACATTTTAAAATATACATCCTTCAACAATAATCCTTCATATAGTTATTCTGAAATCACCATTTGTTGTGAATTTTCGTTTTTACGAACCTTCAATTTAAGCTCTTAATTTATCATTCTATTAAATAATGTCTGAGGTTCATGCCTAAGCTCTCTGTAACGGTTTTATGATAAAATCTTCTCTAAATAATTTCTAATATTCAGAAGGTTTTATGAAGTCTGCAGTTAAAATTACATAGGAACTACGTTTTTATTCGGCCTATATAATGAGGAATACGTTGAACTTTAAATTGTATTTTCGAATTCCTTTATAACATGATAAAACTATTTTCAAGCTCTGTGAATTTCTTTACAACGAGCAATTCAATTTATTGTGAATTTGCATACCTTATATATGCGTATATATATGTTAAAAAGGTTCTTTTAAAACATGTTCCCTTTTTAAGTCATTCCCATGATGTCTCTACTTATGTGCTTTTGGTTATATTCCATATCATATCATCAAAGTGAGCTTGAGCTATTCAACTACTGCTCAAACAATTGCTTGTAATAAATACATGTTTGTTGATATTAAAATATTAAAGAATATATTTATATATGCAATTATTTGTAAATTAAAAATCATCAAAATATTTAATATGTTTATATATTTCAGCATTTATATTTGGAATTTTTATTATAGTGTTGCAAAAATAACGTCGAAAGCGTTTTTATTTATATTGCCTCCCAAATTATCAATTTGAAAAATAATTTTCATTTAGAAGGATTCGGAGACTCTCTACCATTCCTCCAACGTGTGTGTGTTAAGCAGCGATATAATTTTCAAAGTAGGGGTCTAACCGCATGATGTGTACGGATCGGTACATCTCGACCTCTTTGGAATATTCTTCATCTTCACGACTCATTACTTGTGGAAATTCGCTCTATATAATAATTACATACGCACTTAATAATTACATTCTCAGCATACAGATTTCGCTATGCGTATTATTTACTAATGTTGTCCAAACAACATTTTGTTTTGTTGCTTTATCCTTTAAATGAAAGATCTGTACTCGAAGCAAAAAAAAAAAAAAAGTTAAATTTCTACCATTACAGAAGCCTTTTAAAACTTTTTTTAATATAAAATAATAATCACAAATAAATATATTTCCAATGTGCAGACTATTTGAACAGAATGAATAGAAAAAAGTTGATAGATTAAATTGGCGAAATCGTTGGAAAAGTTGGCCACTGTGAGCCAAGCATTTTCAAATATTTTTCTATTGCGATTTCACCGCCACTCTGTGTTGTGACGACGATCTAAGCTCTATAGAGGGAGTCACTCACCTCTATTCTTGGTCGGCGGGGTTGATGGTTCAAAATTGTAGTGTCGCTGTTTATAACACTTCAAAAAGTACGACGAAAACAGGAGGAAAAATTATATTTATTATAAATTAAGAAAATAAGTAAAGTATTTTTAATTGATTATATATTTAAATATTTACACTAAAAGAATCGGGGATCAGGGCAAATTCTCGCGTTCGAAAGTTGTTTTCAAGTTCCTCTTTCCTTGTTCCTCATTTCAGCCGGTGCATCCCCGTAGCCCCCTTCCGTCGGCCTCCCATTGGCTGTTTCGAACTCCTTCTTTTCCAACATTTCAGTTTCAGTTCACTAAATGTAGATTTCCATCCTAAGCGATTACAAAGAAAACAGTACTTATACAATAATAGTTATATCCTCAAAATATATAGAGTGCGCTATGTATTGCTAATTAAAGTGGTCGATGCCAATTAGTGCTTTACAAATGATTTATGTATTTTCTAGAAGGCATTAAAAGCATTTAATTTTCTTTTCTTCTTGGAATGGGCATTAGTTACTTGACGGCATATATATAAAATTATGGCATTGTTCAATTTTTTACTGACATGTAAATAGATTTGATGGACCTACAAATTTGTATTCACAATAGAACTCCATTTCTCTGCCACTTGTATGTTTCTTCTTTTACTATAGAATGTCACGTGGCCTGTACATGCAGAATCAATTATTCATTCTGCTTGAGTTGCCAAATGTTTCCGAGTTGTACCTCAATTTAGGCGTATGTTCGCCTGAGGTATTTGGAATTCGTGTGCTTTTTTTAGCATAGCTAATCTGTTTGTTTTTATATTGAGGTTTGTATTTAGTAGGCTGTGCTATTTTTTACTTCTTATATAATTCTTAATCACATTATCCGTTATTTAGGTTACACTAAAGGTGTTTCTTCGAATGTAATTTTCCTTTAGAAAGAGAATAAGTCGCTTTTACATTGGCTGCCTGAGAATGTGAGCACATTTTTATTTCTTTTTTTTTTTTAAGTCTTTGAAGAAATTTGTTCGTTGTTTGAGAACGTAGACGAAGGCGCAGCTATTTTTGCTTTTTTGTAATTATAATATTTCATTTTGTTATTGTTTTATATATATTTTGATTAATATATAGATGTGATATATATTTACAATATACAATTGGTGTATAATATATAAAACAATCATAAAATGCAAATATTATAGTTCCAAAAAGGTAAAAACATCTGCGCCTTTGTTTACATTCAATCAACGAACAATTTTCTTCTAAGACATCGCTAAATGTGGTGATAATGTTCTGTTGTAAGTACTAACCCTATCTAAACCTTTTTAGAATATAATAATTCATAGTACACATGGTATAAAGCCATGATAACCATGGTGGGTAGTTTGAGACTGATTTTACTGCAACATGTCTTAACATGTGGAGCTCAGTTCGACTTTGGCATTTACAGGTGTTCCGGAATTCATTTTAGTTACTTGCACTCAGTGGTGGGGATGGTTTTTTCAAGAATCAGGGGCCATTGATTTACCTAAACTCGTCATGGCTTGTAAACACTTTATGCTAGATTAGGGTTAGTATAGATGGGAAGCCTGTCCGAGATCCCCCTTAAATCATTTTTTTTTTTTTAAAGAATCGTATAAACAAAAATATCATGGAAAATGTTTACCGTTAAGAAACTGGAACTGTTCCCATTGTTAATTAATAACAAAAATAAATAGAATTTACAAAAAGCCTTTATTTATTGCTTTTAATTTTAATTGAATTTTAAACATATTAAATATAATATTATTTATTTACACATATAACTATGTGTACACTAAAGAACAAAAGAAAATGAAACCAAAAACATAAACATTGGCAACCGCCATTTTTCTTTTTCTGCCCGCAACTCTTCTATACTCGATCCTGCGCAGGCGCACACTACGCCCACCGCCACCATGTGTTGCTCGATGGGGTCGTGTTTTCGAGCCGCTCGCCCACTATAATGGATATTTAACACCCATTTTTACTAACCATATATAATCTAACCTAAACTAACTTAATCTTACCTAGCCTATCTTGTCATGGCTTTTACACATTTTAAAATAGATTTTAGTTAGATTAATCTTTTTAAAAATCGTATAAAAATGAATAACACTGAGTTTCTGCGTGCATAAGTTAAATATGGTAATATTTTTAAAATGCAACTTTTTATATATTTCTCTCTATTTGGGTAATATTGTAACGTAGAAAAAATAGGATAGACAAACTTCAGGATGACAGAGCATTTTATTTGAGTCAAGTACAACATGAATTTATAAAAAAATCTAGAAAGGCAATGAGGCAGGTTTGCAGTGTAGGGGAAATTATAAATTAAAAATTAATATTCTCTGTTCATAAAATAATCAATATATTGCTTCACAATATTAATAAATAAATATGCAATACACAAGCTTACATGTTACTAGGATGAGAGACGCGATGTATTGTATACCCGCACAAAAGGAAATACAATGAAAGCGCCACTACGGGAGAATGAAGAAGGTATTTATGGGTTTCCCGCCAAATATTTACTTAGCGCACGAAGGATAAAATTTATTGAATGAAGTAATGTTAAGGAGGTATTTCGCAAGTCCCGGCTATTGCATTCGTTTCGGGATTCTGTTGCAATTGCAATGACGTCGCCAAGGTCATTGCCCCGCCCCCACCCCCCAACACGGGGATTCTAGGAACTAAAATACAATAGCTCTATAAAGGCTAAAATGCCTAATTTAGCGGGATAATGAGTCTATAGTTTATAGAAGTGCAGTAAATTTATTTGGAAATAATAACTAAAATCATATAAATATTTTGCCGCGAGATTTTTGAAAATATATTTTATTAAAATATTTCGGGTCTTGTGTCCTTTCTCTCAACCTATATTTAAAATGATTGAAAAAAAAACAATGAGGCCTGTAGCAGATACAAGTAGATTATAAGTTGGTAAATAAATATGATGTTTTTAGTAAGATGGCTGATGCAATAAGAGAATTGAATTAAAAATTTAAAGTGAATGTGCAGAAAAATGGGGATAAAATAATCTTAATGCAATCATAAGGTGGGATGGGTCGGTTTTCATGTATCTCAGTTAATTTCGGGATAATTATACTCTTTTATTAGGGGTTATGAAATAAATGTATTGAGAAAAAAAAGGTCTGTACTTGGTCTGAAAAGGAAGACACATTGCCGAAAAGAAGACACGGAGCAGAAAATTGTATGACATTTTTGGGTGAGGGTTGATACATATTGGTAAAGTTTTTGTGACACTCGATGAGGTCTGGGTTTAATCTCGACGATTTTATACAGATGCGAGGTTTGCGAAATTGAAATTCGAAATTTAACAGTGAGAAAAATAGGTTAGATATAAGTCAAAGAATCTCATTCAACGTAGGTTCTACTATAATGGCAAGCTTCCTTTGAAAAATTGACCCAAAACGAGATTAATTCGAATGAGAATATCAATCTCAGATTCTGGTTTCTCTCTTTTTGAGAATAAAATGGCCGATTTTGTAATGTTGTATAGCAAAACAAGTGTGGTTCCCCCAGAAGAGAGTATTGAGCTGAAGTCTTGTTCTGCAGTTAATTTGGTGAACAAAGAACTTCAACATCACATAATAATTTAGGGAATATTTTGAAACGTTAGGCCTATTTATCTATTTGGTATATGACGATTGATTCAATTTCGATACATTTTTATAGGTTTAATTATTCTTGAAATGTGACGACGTAATAAAATCGAACTATTTTCACCTTGCTCTAAAACGACATTGATTAAAGTCTTACCTTAAGCTAGATAATGAAGCTTAAAACTGGGTTTCCTTTCAGAACCGTTCGCAGAGAACTGGCTTATATTCTAGTAATAATATAACTTGAGAGAGAATATATTAGATTGCCTTCCGTATAATAAATAATAAAAATTCCCATTTATGTTTCTGATTAAATAAATAAAAACTCCCTCTTCAGACCTTACAGAGATAAAAATATTAGATGAGAGGTATTGGCTCGTCAGTTGTGAAAATGGATTAAATAAATACAAGGTGTGTCCATTAGATAATGAGACTGGTCAAAAATAAAAAATAGAATGATTGGAAAAATATTTATTAGTATTTTTCAAAATAGTCCCCTTCCGCATCTATACATAATTTCCATCTCTTCTCCCATGATTTAAAACATGTAGAAAGGCATCTTTCGGGATGTTCTTCAAGACCTTTTTCGGATCCGCTATGATGGACTCTCTAGTGTCAAATCTCCTTCCTTTTAGAGCCATTTTGAGTATAGGAAAGAGAAAAAAATCATTTGGAGCTTGGTCTGGGGAATAGGGAGGTTGTTGAAGTATTTTGATGTCGTGTTTAGCCAAATAAGTCAGTACAGATGTAGCGGTGTGTGGTGGTGCATTATCATGATGGATAATCCAATTTTTGGAACTCCACATTTCACTTCTTTTCAGACGAATTGATTCACGTACACGTCTTATAATGTTTAAAAAAGACTCCTTATACAAGATTGTTTGACATTCCTCTAGATATTCATAATGCACAATTCTCTTTATGATAGCCTAGATTCTATTTTTGATCCCCAGTCGTCAATTTTAACAGTAAGTGCCGCAATCAATTCTCTTAAATATTTCTACATAGAAGTTTCTAGCGTTGTTTGTCTAGTAGCTTTAGGGCCTGGATTACTTTCGTTACCCGAAATTAGCAGCAATGAAAGTATGATTATTCTCAGATTTGATTTACCATAACGAACGTATCGAGTAAGATGAATGTTTTTAACTTGATCTAGGTCAGGCCACTTTATCGAAATTTGCATCATTGTCGTCAATAAAGTCCAGATTTGCATAATCAAGAAAATTCCCTTTATGTCAAAGAACGTGACCAATAAGACTTTGTTTTTTGACTTGCAAAGTCGGGATTTCTTCGTTCTGGGTTCATCTTTTCCTTTCCACTCCATGGATTGGCGTTTTGTTTCCGGGTCATACCCGTAAACCAATGTCTCGTTTCCAGTTATTACCTTTTCCTTCCAATTAGGGTTTTTTTCACGATTTCAAGCATTTTTTTGGCAACTTCAACACGATTCTCCTTTTGTTGGATTGTGAGCATTTTAGGGACAGATTTTGAAGGTGTCTTCTTAAACTGCAAATCGTCTTTAATTATCGATCCAACTAATGATTTTGATATCCCTGTTTCTTCCTCAATGTCCCGAAACCGTCGCTTCATGGATTTTCTTGTATCAAATTTGAAATTTGGTTCACCTTTTCAGGGTTCCTGTGCAGAATTAGACGTCCAACACGCTTCTCATCTTTCACCGATTCCATTCCATTTTTAAATCGTGAAAACCATCTAAATGTGGTGGGCTTATTTACATTTTCATTTCCAAATGCCAATTTAAAAAAATCTAAAGTTTCTGAAGCCGATTTCCCAATTTTGTAGCAAAATTTAATACAAATTCGTTGTTCGAATTTTCTATTCATTACAAATTAGAAGTTGTTATGCAAGGCGTTCTTTTTACAAGCTTACAATTTATCGACTGTGCGCGCAATCACGTGATGTGATATACAGCAGTGTAGCTGAAGCTTTCTTTTTTTCTAATAGACTTTTTAAAAAAATTATCATTTCATTTTTTCTTTGTTTTTGGCCGGTCTCATTATTTATTGGAAACACCTTGTAGGCAAACAAACCGAATAAATAAACATTCTATTTTTTTTCTGAGTTCACACTCATATATATTGCTCTATTTTCAAAACAAATATATATATATTTGCTCGTGGTCAGGAGATGCCTTCTTTAATTTTAATATCAACACCTGACCAACTTATCTATATATATTAGCTCTTTCTCTTAGATCATCAATAAAAGGTTCTTACAGTTTTTTTTTTTTTTTTTTTGTGATTGTGGCACTCCGTTATTTACGACAATTTTTTGTCGGGTGTTTTAATGAAAGAATAAAAATATTCCAATATATATTTATAACACACACATATATATAATATAATATAATACACTGCGGCCTGTGATTGTAAAACGACACTTGAAGTTACACCGCATGAGTTTCTTTTAAACGAAAAATCAAATTTTTATTTCAAGGTAAAATATCGACTATTTTTAACCTTTTTGGATGAGGTATGAAAGGGTGAATTATGAAGAGTAATGACGAACGGAAAATCAATATCAGGGAACAGGCTAAATCAATGTTTAGTTGATTTCTGTTCCACCAGATGGCGCTCTGCCTTCTGTAAAGCACATGTGCTCCTGGTCGGGATATGCCATTTTTAATATTGATTTCAACACCTGATCTTTTTATCTTTTATTTTTTCTTTCGTTTTTTAATGTGCAAAGCGTATTTACGCAAATTTGGCCTTAAATACCCATTTCTTGGTTTTTCAGGAAGCCATTGAGATCAAAAAAACCTTTTTGGTCGCAATGGTTCAGCCTACTCCACGCTGACGAGCGCCAAAAGCGCGAAACGCGTTCGTGGATGGCTTTTCTTGATTTATCAAGAAATTGGGTTGGCCAAATATCAGGGAACAGGCTAAATCAATGTTTAGTTGATTTCTGTTTCACCAGATGGCGCTCTGCCTTCTGTAAAGCACATGTGCTCCTGGTCAGGATATGCCATTTTTAATATATATATATGTGAAAAAATAATAGAAAAAAAAATAAAAAAAGGTCAGGTGTTGATATTAAAAGCACATGTGCTCCTGGTCAGGATATGCCTTTTTTATTTTTAATACATATATATATGTTATAACTTCAATTTTACAACTAATAATAGCGTCTCAATATCTTCACGCTTAAAGCCGATTGCATTTTTGCCTTCCTTGCTATTTATATTTATGGTTCATAGTTTACTGACGCTATTTCTTGGAGTCCATAATCAATTAATTTTACATATTGAAAAGCTAAAATAATTTTAAATAAATTTCGAAGAATATCTTATCTGAAAATTCAAAAAATATATTCATTTTATTATTACTATACATATATATTACCAAGTGATATTATTAAGAAACAGAGGTGCCTTATAGGGAAATGAAAAAAAAACAGTTTAAACACAAGTTTAACAAAAAGAAAGGATGATTAGGAAATTAGAAGTAAAAAAAAAATTCGCCTCAAAAGGCTATAGTTTGATGAATGTTGATTTCTTGGAGAACGGGGGTTTTGTTCAATTGAAGGCTGAAGGGGCCTGCGACCTTGAGGGGTCTTTTTGACCCCTTACTGCCCCTTACGGCGCCCGCTGTGTGCCAATCATGTGCTTACATCACCCCCACGCTGTGCTCAGAGGCGGAAGGACGACGATCTAAATTAAACCACACGCTCCTATCTGGTTTATTTAAGAAGAGAGAGAAAGTTTAACTCTCCATCAAAGTCTTTCCAAAGCCTCTTGGATCCTCTTTGTATATCCACGTAAACATACTGACCTCCATTGAAGGTATATAGACTTTCGAATATTCTCGAATATGAACATAAATGAGACTAGTTTTGAAGTAATTTGCGTTTTTAAAATTACATTCCATTCATTTACAGCTCAGATAACATTATTAAAAAAAAAAAAAAGGTTTCCCCTCAAATACAAAGCATTTTCTAATTTTTTTTTTTTTTGTGCTGATTAACGTGGTATTAGTATTGTTGTAGTTGAAGATAGTTGGCACACATTCTAATCGTACTGGGATTTGTTCTTAAATTTACAAAATTGGAAGAGAGAGATAAAAGAACACGCCAAGACTCGCGCGCAAGTGGGTACGCGCTTCTCAAGAGAGGGAGGTTTGTTCTATTTAACAACCTTGAAAGAAAGAGAAAAAAAGGGTCTTTCCCTAATTTACTTATTAGTTGAACGATTGTGTGTGCTATTAATTTGATATATAGGAAGGTCTTAACAAAATTTTGTTTATATGTGGAATATTGATACAATTTCTTTGGTTTAATGAACATTATTTTTAAAGATGCAGCGATATTAAGGAAGTAATAAAAATTGCAAATTTATGGTGTAAACGTTTTTTTTTTTTTTTTAGTGTGAAGTGTATTATATTTAATCTGCTTATAACTACGCATCAGATTACATTACCATATGTTGATTCTAATGACCATTATATTCTTTCTCAATAATTTTAATATCTTGGTAGAAGCATTTTAATCTTTTCTTTGCTCTTTGCATCGAAATTATCAGTTGAAAAGTTTAATCCATAAAAAAATGAAATTTTAGAATCATGGAATTTTGATTTAATTTTATTTTCTTGTGATTTAATTTTTTAACTGATACACATTTTTTAACGCTAATTATTAAAATTAAAAATTATTTCTCTACAGACCTTATACTACGATGCTAAAAATTGAAAATGGAAGGGCATGGTTCATCAGTGGTAAACCCTACCGGCAGTTTCGATAGTTTGATCTCCAGACCGCTCTAAAAAATTATATTAGGCAGATTTTATTACAGAGGTTATTACAGGATAGGGGTGTTTTGGCAAACTATGGACATCAGCTTCTATCTCTCTAGGAAGTAGTGTAGAAATATAAACATTCATAAAGTATAGAAGCTGCTAAGTTGATAATATTATTTTTTTTTTTATAAAATGAAATTATATTTATGAAGCGAAATAATACTCAGCTTTCTATAAACCGAAATTTTTCAACCTATGGAAAACATTCTTTTTGAACACGTAATTTGCGCCAAGCGGCTGAGATGAGTGGCTGAGGTAAAAATAATATCAGGAGTGACACACGTCGACCCCCAAATATTTGTGTGGTGAGATTGTCGTAACGCCAGGGCGATAAGGAGTGAGATAATGGTCCAAGAAAATTGTGAGTTAACTCGCACCTGATGTCTCTTCTTGCCACAATTAATCTGCATTGATTTTCATAGAAAAAAATATGTTATTCAAATTATTAGATTAAAACATAAGGTAATGACGCGTCATCTCTATTCAAGAAATAAAACTTCTATAGAACTTTTTTCTTTTATAAAAATACAATATGTGTATGTATTATATATCGAGAGGGTCATGATCAGTAGGGAATCCAGTGTCGCCAGCTTAATCCACCATGAGACCACTATGAGATTGCATGTGCATGCATCAAATACTGTATTGATTTATATATAGAAAATTTCCTTTATATACTTCAATTACAAAATTACAATACCCATTCAATAATGTTACAAGGCATCTGTATTCGCGTTAAATACCTAGATCAAATTCTATGAGCTACGGTATAGCGATGATCAACTTGAATGAGTTCTGTAGACTTGAGTAAAGTAACTCTACGCAAATTGAACAAGGAACCTCTGAATTTAATGATCTTTGAATAAAAGCTGCATTAATTAATTTGATTAACTTAACATGAATTTATGGCTGATTTAACTAGACTAACGAGTAAACTAAACAAAACACAAAATATATAGACAACACACTGTTGCCGAATCAATGAAAATATATACAGATTAAATTAAAACAATAAAGAATTAATTATGTAAAATAATGAATTATAACTTAACAATTAATAACAAATAAGAATGAAACATAAATTTTCAACCAAACATACTCACCCCCCGTTGGACAGCTAAGTCCAACAAGAATAAAATCCATTCCTTGAATGGCAGAGGAGCTATCTTGGTGATGGGACGCTTGAAGACATTCTTTGAAGTTTTAAGGTCTACGACTCGCACGTGCCCGTCTGGTCCTTTATAGGTCTTGATGATTCGTGCCAGAGGCCAATGATGAGGATGTGTGGAGTCTTGTTTCATGAGTACAAGCTGTCCAGATTGTAGATCTTGATGAGTCTTATGCCACCTTGGACGTGATTGTAACAGATTAAGATAGTCTTGGGACCATTTTTTCCAAAAACTATTCTTCATTGATTGAATGCATTTACAAGGGGAAATGTGACTTAAATTATCCACAACTTCATCTGGAATAGCTAGAAGAGGGGAACCAATAAAAAAAATGTGAAGGAGTTAGTGCTTCATAAGAATCAAAGTTTGAATCAAGGGGAAGAAGTGGTCTGGAATTCAAAATTGCTTCTATCTGAGTAAGCAACGTGTAAAATTCTTCAAAGTTAAGAATGGCCGATTTCGTTACTTTGATTAAATGACTTTTAACAGATTTAATACCTGCCTCCCAAAGTCCACCAAAATGGGGAGCGGAGGGAGGAATAAAATGCCACCTTATCCCTCTTTGCGTACAGAAATTTTTAATATTTAACTCCCTGTAAAAATCCAACAAAACTCTATTGGTCAATTTGAAATTTGTAGCATTATCACTGAAAATATCTGAAGGCAAGCCGCGTCTCGAGGTAAATCTCCTAAGAGTAGCTATAAATGCTTCTGCAGTGAGATCAGAAACCACCTCAAGATGTATTGCCTTGGTGGTGAAACAAATGAATAAAACAATATAAGTTTTAAACAGTATTTTTGATCTTTTTAACATTGGCTTAGTAATAATAGGGCCCGCCAAATCTACTCTGACTCGTTGGAAATGCCGGGATGGCACCACCCTTTCAAGTGGCAATTCACCCATAATTTGAGTCAAGACCTTGGATCGATGCTTAAAACAGGTAATACACTGATTCAGAACTCTCTTCACCAAAGCTTTACAAGAAATAATCCAATACTTCTGAGAAATTATAGATAATGTTGTTTGTAGACCCGAATGTAAAGATTGCTTATGATAATGTTCGATAATCAAATCTGTACAATGATGTATTTTTGGTAGGATTATTGGATGTTTATGATTATAGTCAAGATTTGAATGTTTAAGTCTACTCCAACTCTAAGAATTCCATCCACATCAAGGAAAGGATTTAGAAACCTGAGATTGCTTTTCCCGGACACAGAGCCCTTATTTCGAAGCCACCCAATATCCAGAGTAAATTCTTGATTTTGAATTAATATGATGATTTTAACCGTTGCATTATGAATTTCTGAGGCCGATAGGAATCGATTTAACGATTTATTAGTTGACTTACAATTTGAAATGAATCTCAAACAAAATGCCATTATATCAACCGTTTTTATCCAAGATGAGTATTTCAGAAGTAATTCGGGCATAGGTCCCACTATAGATTGATAGACCAATATTATCGACCTCTCCTCAATCAATGTTTCCGGAGAGAGTTCATCTGAGGGAGGCAAATCAATGTAAGAAATAACCGATGGGTCCTGCAACCAATGTGGTCCCTGCCACTATAACTGGTTATCAACCAATTGTGCAGGAATTAGTCCTCTTGTAGCCAAGTCTGCAGGGTTTTCAGAACCTGGTACATGGAACCATGAATAAGGTGGTGTCTTTCTCTGAATAGCTGAAACCCTATTAGCAACAAAAGTCTTCCATCTTTTAGATTCTGATTTTATCCAATTAAGAGCAATGGTGGAGTCGCTCCACAAGAAAATTTGATCAAAATGCAAACTCAATGACTCTTTCACCGCAACAAAAAGATTTGCTAACAGAAAAGCTGAACACAGTTCTAAGCGGGGCAAAGATAAGACCTTGATTGGAGCAATCTTTGTTTTAGATGCAATTAAAGATGTATTAACTGATCCATCATGCTTACAAGATTTTACATAAATAACAGCTGCATAGGCCTTTTTTGAAGAATCACAAATTCCATGTAATTCTAGAGTGAGAATAGAATTTCGGCAAGGAAGGTACCTCGGGATTGAAATTTTGTTCAGTTGATTAATATCTTCCTCAATGCCTGTCCATTGCCATTGAATACACTCAGGTAATCTCTCATCCCAGTTGCATCCCTTGGTCCAGAGTTTTTGCAGCATGATTTTAAAAATGATAACCAAAGGAGCCATCCAGCCCAAAGGATCGTAGATTCCCGCAATCAATGATAGAAGCGACCGTTTAGAATATACCTGAATATCAGGGGGCTTCACTCTGATGGTAAATGATTCTAAGCTCGGATCCCACAAAATGCCTAATAATTTAACTGACGGGAGATCCTTGAAATCAAAGATTTGTTTAATGCCCTTTTGATCTTTAGGTAGGAAGTCAAGTATTTTTGGACTGTTAGAAACCCATTTCCTAATGGGAAAACCTCCTTCATCTAAAAAAAGCAATGATCTGTCGAATCAAAACGTGTGCCTCTTCCACAGTATCTGCTCCTGTAAGAAGGTCATCGACATAAAAATCTCTCTTCACAATTTCCGAAGCAACAGGATAATTCATCGCTTCGTCATCCGCCAACTGATGCAACGTTCGAATGGCCAAATATGGAGCGCATGCTGTTCCATAAGTGATTGTTGCTACTTATATTCTTGAATAGCATCTGATGGTGAATCACGCCACAAGACTCTCTGATAGTCATTATCATCAGAATGAATCAATATTTGCCTGTACATCTTCTCAATATCTGCAGATAGTGCAACAAAAAAAGTCCGAAACCTCAATAGAAGGTCAAAGATGTCTGTTTTTAATTTAGGACCTATATGTAAGGCCTTTTTCAAAGAAGGACTATCATCAGAGCAAGCTGAGGCATCAAAGACTACTCTGAGATTAGTGGTAGTACTCTCCTCTTTTAGCACACAATGATGTGGCATATAATAGACCTGGGACGGGGATCTAGGAATATTTACAGCTGAGATAATTTGCATATGATTTAGCGATGAATATTCCTTCATAAAAAGTTTATACCGACTATAAGGTCGCTCACTCTTTAATAACTTATTTTCAAGAGAAAGAAATCTCCTAAAAGCAACTATTTTCGAATTTCCGAAATTCGGAGTAACTCTCTAAAGGATAATCTTACTTGATGCCTCCCAGTTGTAGTCCTTAAAACATTAGTTTTAAAGTGTTGTTCACAATCTATTTCTTCTTTGGTTAGGATAGGTTGGGTACATGGCGGAATAGAGTCCAACTCCCAGAACTTTCTGAGTTGGTTATCTATAGAGGTAGCACAGAATGTCAGAACACTATGATGCAATGAACCATCTGATTGTTGAGCCATGATTTTGGCTGAGAGAAGCCAACCCAACTTCGAATTACATGCTGTTGGACCCCTCTCGTTTTGAAACCTAACTTGTCCTGTATACAAACTTGGGGCAATACAAGCTCCACTGATTATATCAATGGGAGCGGGCTTGCCAAAGGTTGGATCCGCCAGCCTGAGGCGAACCAAGTGAGGCCACCGACTCCCCTCCATTACAAAGTTTGGCAGATTACATGTGATTTTATTTAAGATTGAGGCCTTAGCGGTGAATAACATGTTGAATAGTGAGGAGAGAAAGTGATATCCACCTCTCCTAACGGCTTTTCCAAGCAGTTATCTCCGATGCCATACATAGAGGCATCCGAATAATTCGCAGGAAGATTCAACGTTTTTCTTAGTGAATCAGTTATCAAAGTCCTTTGAGATCCAGTATCGACTATAGCTCTGGCCATATAGATAATTCACCCTTATTAAAGCTGTTGATAGCAAGATCTGACTAGAAGAACTAGAATGATTAATTGAATGTGTCTGAATCACCGAATTAAGACGAGCCGAAGAATTTACATTAGATCTCACTGATGAATCAACTCTGTTGGCATTACTATACTCTACTGCATGTATAGCCCCAGGCAGTGATTAGAGTCATGTGATTCATAATTAAATGCGTGAAGCAAGGTATGATGCCTCAGTTTACATACTCCGCAAACTGCAGTCAAATTACACGCATATACCAAGTGGTTTGATCTAAGACAATTGTAACATAACCCGTTATCCCTTACAAACCTCCATCTCTCTTGCAATGACTTATTTTAGAATGACTGACATTTTGATAACAAATGTGAATTTTTGCATAACATGCAGGGAGTGCAAGCTGCATTTGAATTTGGACGGGATACAGATGTAGCATGAGAATAAACCTTCTTATTCGGTTTAGGAGAGGTCCCTGAGGTTTCCCTTAATCTTAGATCTGCAAGACTTCGTGCATACTTCTCTAAGAATGCCATCAACTCATCATAAGAGAGATAAACCTGCACATCAATGTGCAACTCCCAGTCCTTTTTTAGCGAATTATCAAGCTTTGACTGGATAATATATATTAGTATTGAACCTACAAGAGTGTTTCTTTCCAAACCCAATGAACTAAGATTTTGAACACCTTCATTGCAGATATCCAAAAACTCATAAAGAGCCTTATTCGAGTCCCCTTTAATGAATCCAAGATTAAAAAAATTATAAATTTGCCTAAAAGCCAATTCCCTTTTATTATCATACCTATATATCAATGTTTTCCAAGCTATGGAATAATTTTCATCCGAGATGCTAAATGCCCTAACTAATCTCGCAGCATCTCCCCTAAGGGCAGAAACAAGATATTGTAGTTTCTGAGAATTTGCAAGTGCCCTATTTTGGTCTATTACTTTTATAAATATTTCTTTAAATCCTAACCATTCCGAAAAATTACCACTAAAAATTGGCAACTGAAATTTAGGGAGTTTTATAGAAAATTCTTCAGAGGTCGATTTATCCTGTTTAATGCCATTTATGAATCTATTAATGCTGACCAGCATACCATCAGTTATTTTTACTGCATTATAAGTTATTTTGAATTTATCCGCAATATCCAAGCTTTTATATTTTGCTAATTTTAAGACCTGACTATCGAGATTCAACTTTAAAGTATGTAAATTTTCTTTTGTCTGATTCAATACATACAAATCACCGGTCATTAATTGAGATTCTACATCTTCTTTTAACAAATTTATTTTAACCAAATACTGTTCAAAAATACCAATTTCTGCCTCCATATTAAAAAGAATACTATTACAAAATAAACAGACAGAAAATTGTATGGATCCTACCTTAAGACTTAAAATGAAGAAACTGTGCAGATGGCGATTGGGTTGACTCAGAAGGAATGGGTTGACTTGGCCTTTGGAGGAATTACCGGGAATTGGTTTCTAAATGGCCGCTGGCTTACTCCAGGTGCACTTGTCGATTTCCATGTAGATTTATAGATTTATTTTTTGATTGTAGTTTCCCCGCAGAGTTGTAGCCTCCCTGTCGAGCCGTGGATTTTCTGCAGAGTCGTAGATTTCTCTCCTTGAATATCTCCTTGTCGAGTTGTAGAGTTCCTCCCACGGGGCACCAAAATGTATTCGCGTTAAATACCTAGATCAAATTCTATAAGCTACGGTATAGCGATGATCAACTTGAATGAGTTCTGTAGACTTGAGTAAAGGAACTCTACGCAAATTGTACAAGGAACCTCTGAATATAATGATATTTGAATAAACGCTACATTAATTAATTTGATTAACCTAACATGAATTGATGGCAGATTTAACTAGACTAACGAGTAAACTAAACAAAACACAAAATATATAGACAACACACTGTTGCCGAATCAATGAAAATATATACAGATTAAAATAAAACAATAAAGAATTAATTATGTGAAACAATGAATTATAACTTAACAATTAATAACAAATAAGAATGAAACATACATTTTTAACCAAACAGCATATTTTATGAATGCCCTGTGCGTGCATAGATCTTTTTTTTTTTCTTGATATTATATACATGAAAAATAACTTCATTATTATATATATTATAAGATTATAGAGAGCACATATATAAAGCTATATTTAATTGATATGTTGTGGTAAATTCTAGAGAGAGAGTCTTAACAAACACCTATTCAATTTCAATCGTTATATCTTAGTATTAGAGAGCTATACTATTTCGCCAAAAATTTCTAGTGATATCATAAATACTCCGGTGTAATGAAGCTTTATGTTATTACCTGAATCCTTTTTAAAATGTTGTGTAAACCCTTAAAATTCAGTTTATAATTATTGTTAATTTATTTTTATTTGATCTATATATACACAAGAGAGATATTACTAAGAGAAAACGCCTGAACTCAATTTAAAAAAAAAGCAATTAAACCCAAAAGATTTCGGATTATAATAAATTATTTTGGAAAAATTATTGTAGGGAATGTGATTATTTATTTTATGTGATTTCCGATATATATTTGTGTGTTTGTGGAAAAATAAAAAGAAAATAGAAAAGGGACAGGTTAGGTTAAATATATAGGTTATATATAAAATACTCATGTGAGCGGGCCCAGGATATGACTTTTTGTTTTTAATATATATTTATATATACGATGGAATAAATTGATAAGAATTTCGTACACACGTCACTCATTTTAACCTCAAAACTAGAAGAATAACAAATCAAAATATACAATATTTGCGCGACTCCACTATAAATAATCTTCTGGTAAAGAACTCATGTACATCCACGTGTATATAAAGGGAACATTTTATTACGGAATCGTTGGGTAAGAACTATTTTCACGACCAATAAAATTAGGCAAATTTAGAAATGAATTTAATTAAAAATCAAGGAAATTGGAGAAGGCCAGAAATATGCGTGCACCACTTTTCCAGAAAAAGTTCGTTTCGTTCCAGTGAATTCATGAACTGTATGTGTGTGAACTTTTTGCATTCAAATAACAATAATATGTATATCATGTTCTACTAGTCGAAGTACCCGGCTTTGTCCTTAGAACATTTTGTTCAAGATATCTATATAATAAAGATGTTTTTTTTTTTAAATCAAATTTCGAAAGGGTTCATTGAGAATTTGAAGTTATATATTTTTTAAAAAATTGTCTCAATATAATTATATATATATATTAAAAAACGAAAGAAAAAAATAAAAGATGAAAAGATCAGGTGTTGAAATCAATATTAAAAATGGCATAAAATGACCAGGAGCACATGTGCTTTACAGAAGGCAGAGCGCCATCTGGTGGAACAGAAATCAACTAAACATTGATTTAACCTTTTCCCTGATATTTGGCCAACCCAATTTCTTGATAAATCAAGAAAAGCCATCCACGAACGCGTTTCGCGCTTTTTGGCGCTCGTCAGCGTGGATATGTTCAGCCTACTCCACGCTGACGAGCGCCAAAAAGCGCGAAACGCGTTCGTGGATGGCTTTTCTTGATTTATCAAGAAATTGGGTTGGCCGAATATCAGGGAACAGGCTAAATCAATGTTTAGTTGATTTCTGTTCCACCAGATGGCGCTCTGCCTTCTGTAAAGCACATGTGCTCCTGGTCAGGATATGCCTTTTTCTTAACTTATGCACCTTATCCCAGTACAATGTTACATTTGTACTATTTTTTCACATTCATATATATATATATATTCTATGAGGGGTTTCGCCTCATATAAACAACAAACAGGACAAATTATTCTTATATGTAAAGGGATAGAAAAATGTATAAATACTCTATGTATATATATACGGAGAGGTGTAGAAGAGAGAGATCATCTAGTCCTATCCTTTATCTCAATAATTATTTATTATGATTATAGTAGTATCATCATTATTATATGTTTCACAGAGACGGACGGAAAGACAAAAGTATTAATACTCTTTTTACAAAATACTATAGCTTTTATAAACATTAATTATCAATTTTAAAGCTCTTTCAAGTGATTATTTTTAACCATTTGTAGTAAATTGAGAATTTTAGTTATTAATTTATAAATATTCACTAATAAAGTGGGACCTGGATTAGAGCTAAATCATAAAGAATTCCATTTGGTCGAGGCTTCCATTTGATCGTGAATATGAATGCATTTACGGAAATATATATTTTTATTATAAATAAGCACATTATATATATATATTAATTAAAAAGGCATATATTGGATCAAAACATTTATTTTACCAATATTTCAGTTGGCCGAACGCCAAACATTATCAAGGTATTATAACATATTTATGATTGTCAACAATGCGTTGTTTACACGCAATAATATGTTTTAATACCTTGATAAAGGTTAGTGTTTAACCAACTGAAATATTGGTGAAATAAATGATCTTTTTATTCAATATATGCCTTTCTAATTAAAGATTTATTTATGGATTGCTCTATTTAAATATATATATATATATATATATATTGTTTAGTTAATAAGAGACACATATAGAATCCAAAATAGTTTATTCGCCAATATTCCAGTTGATTGAACGCCAACCCTTTGTCAAAGAACAACAAAGTATTTACTTTGTATAAGTGAGCTCAGTATCATTAAGGATTATTCAAATCCACTATCAGGTTAAAAATCACACCACCCAACTAGCAGAATATACATACAATAATCTTGTTAAAGTTGACTCATAAAAAAAATCACAAGTTAAAAATTATACTCACCCAACTAACATGTTGATGATAACTCATACAATAAATACGTTAAGGATTATACTCACCCAACTAACATGTTAATGATTAATCATATAATAAATACGTTTAGGATTATACTCACCCAACTAACACGTTGAAGATTACTCATACAATAAATACGTTAAGAATTATACCCACCCAACTAATACGTTGAATATGACTCATACAATAAATACGTTAAGGATTATACTCACCCAACTAACACGTTGGGGATTAATCATACAATAAATACGTTAAGAATTATACCCACCCAACTAATATGTTACAGATGACTCATAGAATAAATACGTTAAGGATTATACTCACCCAACTAACACGTTGAAGATTACTCATACAATAAATACGTTAAGAATTATACCCACCCAACTAATACGTTGAATATGACTCATAGAATAAATATGTTAAGGATTATACCCACTCAACTAATACGTTGAAGATGACTCATAGAAAAATATGTTAAGGATTATACCCACTCAACTAATACGTTGAAGATGACTCATCGAAAAATATGTTAAGGATTATACCCACTCAACTAATACGTTGAATATGACTCATAGAAAAATATGTTAAGGATTATACCCACCCAACTAATTCGTTGAAGATGGCTCATAGAAAAATATGTTAAGGATTATACCCACCCAACTAATTCGTTGAAGATGGCTCATAAAAAAATATGTAAAGGATTATACCCACCCAACTAATTCGTTGAAGATGACTCATAGAAAAATATGTTAAGGATTATACCCACCCAACTAATTCGTTGAAGATGGCTCATAGAAAAATATGTTAAGGATTATACCCACCCAACTAATTCGTTGAAGAATACTCATAGAAAAATATGTTAAGGATTATACCCACCCAACTAATTCGTTGAAGATGACTAATACAATAAACACACGCAAGTTCAGGTTTATTTCCACCCAAATAAAACGTTAAAGATAACTCATACAACAAATACGTTGAGGATTATACCAACCTAAATAATACGTTAAAGATGAATCATAATAAAGACGGATATTATAATTAATACCAACAAACAAATTAGTTAAGGTGAACACCCAGCAAATATCTTAGATATTATATATATATATATATATATATATTAAAAATAAAAAAGGAATATCCTGACCAGGAACACATGTGCCATCTGTAGAGCACATGTGCTCCTGGTCAGGATATGCCTTTTCTATTTTTAATATCAACACCTGACCTTTTAATTTTTTCTATTATTTATATATATTTATATATTATATATATATATATATATATATATATATATATAAGAGTATTTAATTTAGTCTTTATTCACTCCAACTTTTGACGGAATTGTCTTGCTGTCATAAACACTAACTGGGCCTCCATCTTGGCCATGGCATTGGTACTAGATCTCTTTTTATCCTCCCCATGCCACTTCCAGAACGCTTGGTCTTGACCTAAAACTGGACAGTTGTGGTATTTTCAAATCCCCCCGACCCTAGGAACTGAGGGAGGGGAGGGTGATGAAGGGGATCGTTGATGGGATCAACTGGCAAGGTCGAGCCGATCTCGCTAAATTGGGGGCCTGGTGGCTACAGATGGGTCGACTTGCTTTATGGCGCCTACACCGAGCCTTCTTTTTTGCTCACCTTCCATTCCTGACATTGACACAATATGCAGGTGGTTTGGTAAATTTACGAAATGAATTTTATTCATATTTGCTTTTTATAATATACTATGATACTATAATTATTTTGATATATTTGTATAATTTTTATTTCGCTTGTTATTAAGATACTCTGTGTGTAAATTAAAATGGGAATATTGATATTAGCAAATATGATCCTAAGTAACATGTTTGCCTATATCCGAAGTTTTTTAATATGATCCTCATTGCCTTTCAATATATAAACCTTTAAATATTTTACATTTATTAGAAAGGCGCTAATCTCATAATAAAATATTTATTAAAAAAATTAGTTAAAACAAAGCTTATATTTCGCTATATAACTGGTTAGTAAAATATATCCCGGATTATCAATTTTTCTAAACATTTTATCAAGTATCAGCAATTTGTGACCGTTGTAAACTCATTTTAGTTTGAAAAAAAGACAAAAAAAAAACAAGCCTTATACAGTTTTACTAATAGCCTTCTGAGCATAGAAAAATACAATATCCATATTATATATGATTTTAATTTCTTTTTGACATTTACATGCTTTTACTCTATTAAAATATATAAAAATTCAATAAAGCACATCGTTCAAAGACATAGAACAGAGAGGCCTAATATTTTAAGATACCATATGTTGTCTACATCATTAAAACAAAAATAAAGAAACGTTATTTGTATGGAGAAGCGCGGAATTTAAAGTAGAGAAAATCATATCATACTTAAAATAGAAAGAGAGAGAATTATTTAAAATAAACTAGGACATTTAGAGGAATGAGACTTATGTGTTAACGAAGCACGTAACCCAAATTCTGCTTTGCGGAACACTAAAACATAAATTTATAAGAATGTAAAAATTCTAAGGAATTCTTTCGAAATGTGAACCCTACTTAATTGGCTTATTTAACAATGAATATTGTCTCGTTAATTTGCAAAAACCCTCAAAATATATGAATACAATCAATATTATGTCCAACCACTTCCTTTCATCTTTCTCGTTATCTCTCGACATGAATAATTTTACGGATTACTAAAGAATGTATTTATGTTTAGACACCATATAAAGGGTTGTGTGGGGGGAACAAAGACTTAAGGATGAGAGCAAGTTGGGACACCACCAGCTAAAGGGGCAGTTGAAAGGGGTTGGTTGGCTGGCCACACTCTCACTTCCTCCTCCCCGCCGCTGCCCTTGACCGCCTTCTGAAGACCACCGCTTTCATTACCACAACTCTTTACGAAACAAAGGCATTTCAAGGCTGGATGGGGCAACCCAATCCCACTGCCCGGGTTACATCCACTTCCTTCTCGTGATCTACCTTGCAGGGATTTCTTGCATGGACTCTTCCTACATGCTCCACTTGCATAACATTCTTAGACAATATAGTTGGAAGCAGCGGTTGGGGTTTGACATTCTATGTGGAATAGATCGAGTGGCTTCGATTTATAATTCATCATTTTATATCTTATGTTTTATGAATAATTTCGAAAAAAATTTAAAAAAAGAAGCCGTTAAAATTTGATTTTACAAATATTTGTGTATTGATCTCAATATTTTTTTTAAATACTCAGTAGTTTCAAAATTATTAAATTTGGAATTAAAAGACCCAGGTAGAAGAAAGATAAATCAATGAAATCAGCGTCTCTTATGCTAAACTAGTCATATTTTGATGTCAGTGATATTTTTTACTTCTATATATGTATGAATCAAAAATAGAATTTTCATTCTGGCCTGCTGTTCGAACAGCGCCATATAAAATATTACTAAGTACAATTTAAAAAAAAAAGCTATATTTGCTTATATATTGAAAAATAGGTAAATACTATAAACCTATTTCAGCGTGTTCGTATTTCATATTCCACAGTAGGCAGCTTTTCCCCAATGCTCATGAGTAGCCGTAAAGAACATGTTTACAGCTTAGTTTTATCTTTTAACGTTGTTGAGTTCATATCGAGTTATCATTTATGTGTGTTTGTCCAAAAAATATATTAAAATATTATATATCATCTAGAGGCTGAATTACTATTTGAGCTTTCGACATAAATTTTGATATATACAATTTTGAAATATACTTCTATTTAAACATTACAAATTTTATTTCAATTTGCACACACACATATATGGAAGCAATGGGCGCTTCTCCCGTCAAAAAAAACGTCAGAACCTGACGCCATCTATTGACCGTCGCCGCAACTAGCGGCCTCGGGTCGGTGACAAAGCCACAATACCAGCTTTGGCAAACTGAGAAGCGTCCACCTAGAGACCATGGTTTCTGGCTAATGGCCCTCGTCAGCCTAGGGCGGCCTTTATTCCATGAGATCCACACGTTTATTTTGACGGAAGAAGCGCCCATTGCTTTCATGGATTAATTTCCTCCCGGCAAATTTTCCATCTGTGTTCTAACCATAGATTTGGCCCAGCCACATTGCCAGCAAAACACCTCTGTGGTAGATAGTGAAGATTCCATTAGATCCCGTGTGGATCTCATGGAATAAAGTCCGCCCTAGACTGACGAGGGCCATTAGCCCGAAACCA
>CP092864.1:160461008-160489209 GCA_030710605.1 Cordylochernes scorpioides
TGGTCTCTAGGTGGACGCTTCTCAGTTTGCCAAAGCTGGTGTTGTGGCTTTGTCACCGACCCGAGGCCGCTAGTGGCGGCGACGGTCAATAGATGGCGTCAGATTCTGACGTTTATTTTGACGGGAGAACCGCCCATTGCTTCCATGGATCAATTTCCTCCCGGCAAATTTTCCATCTACACACATATATTTGTATGAATTTTATCGTAATTCAAATAATAATAGAAACATATTTGTGTGTGTGTTGCGTGCGTGTATTTTTGTATGCGTGCGTATTTGGATATATATGAAACGAGACAAAATATTACAATATTTCGAAAACTCTTTCTCTCTTTTCTCCTTTTATTAATTCAATTTTTTTTTATTTACAAAGAGATCCAAATTTGTTTTCTTCATTATGATAAAGCTCTCTATATTAAGTGAACATCATTAAAAAAAAAACCTAAGGGGCAGCTTATATCCGGGTAGATAGGGATTGTTGTTGTTGTTTAAATGGAGAACCTGGTAGGGTACCCGGAAGAAACTGATGTTGCCCAATAACCGTTCTATGGAAACAAGTGGGAGACAAGTCACGAAGACAAAAGGTCGTCCGTGATCCTTCAGGGAAGTGTTGATGTCCTAATACCAGCGAGTCCTGATATTTTCCTCCCTTTACACTCTTTCTATCTATACCAGCGAGTCCTGATACATTCCTCCTCATACACTCTTTCCATCTACACCAGCGAGTTCTGATACATTCCTCCCTATACACTCTTTCTATCTACACCAGCGAGTCCTGATACATTCCTCCCTATACACTCTTTCTATCTATACCAGCGAGTCCTGATACATTCCTCCCTATACACTCTTTCTATCTACACCAGCGAGTCCTGATACATTCTTCCCTATACACTCTTTCCATCTACACCAGCGAGTCCTGATACATTCCTCCCTATACACTCTTTCTATCTATACCAGCGAGTCCTGATACATTCCTCCCTATACACTCTTTCTTTCTACACCAGCGAGTCCTGATACATTCTTCCCTATACATACTTTCTATCTACACCAGCGAGTCCTGAATATATTACTCCCGATAAACTCTTTCTATCTACACCAGCGAGTCCTGATAGATTCCTCCCTATACACTATTTCCATCTACACCAGCGAGTCCTGGTACTTTCGCTACATTTACACTAACGTTTCCAGATAATTTCCTCCTTAACACTTTTTCTATTTACACCAGTTAGTATTGATACCAAGTACTTTTTAACTATATCCCAGCGAGTCCTGATAATGACACCTTTATAGTTATACTCCAGTGAATCCTGATACCAAGACCTTTCAAATATACACCAGTGAGCCTAGAAACCAAGACTTTCTAGCTTTACATTAGCTAGTTATGATACCAAGAAGTTCCTCTATACATCAGCGATATCAACACTACCAACCAAGCCAGTAAATTAAAGCGTCGCGCCACTTATGCAATAACATCCTGGCTGCGTGCATAGTAATTAGGCAGCTGAAGCCTGACACAGCTGAGACTCCGGGAACAACTTCTACCCATGTGCACTGCTTGCTCTACTCGACGGGCCAGGAAGTGTGGATTTAAAGGGAAGAGGTTTCACAAATACTTTATATTGATCTCTATTTATATTGATATTGATTCATATCATTTTCGAAGTCTATAAATATTAGAAATTCAAAGACGTCAACAGTGATTTTATTAATTGAGCATCCCTATTAAGTGGTTTAGAAACACAATATATACAGGAAGAAGCTAAGAAATTAATTAGCTGGACACACACTTGTCAGCTGCTTACATCAAAACTGCACGAAAATTTCTAGGTAAATGTGAGCTTCTTTGTATTTTAATTGGGGGTGAAAACCCCAGCAAATAAACAGATTTCCCAATTTTTTTGTTCAATAAAACTTGGCCTAGTTTTTCAAATCCTACCCCCTTTCTTCGATTAAAAAATGAAACAAGGCGAAACAAGATAAAATCAAGATTCACAAAGTGGAATAAAAGCGAAGTTTAAACTATCATTTTATGATTTTTCGAAATTTTACCTGAAAAGAAGGTCATTTAGTTCCTTTGAAAGTTCGCCAAGTTTAACAAAATTATAGGAGATATATCATATGTTGATATAGTTACACATCGAATGTTTTAACTTATGTCTTTGGAAACTATATATCAATCAGTAGAAAGTCAAATTTTAACAAACCTATGATCAATGATATAAAATACCGAGTGAAATAGTTAAATTAAATACCACACACAATGTATATCAAGAAATCTTCATTTTTAAATGAATTTCCCGTCCTCCTCCTCCAATAACAAGGTTGGGGAGGTGAGGCAACACCAGAAATGTTCAACCCCCACCTCTCCAAGATAGGTAACTATCTACCTATCAGGTTGGCTCTAAATAGCTTTCAGACTTCGGGAAAAGAACATTTTCCCGGGCACAGAGATAGTTTGTACTAGAAGTAATCACCCGCGATATTTCTTGAAGAAAGAGATTAGATTTGCGTTGGGTAAAATTTGTCTTTTTCGAGCACACTGCTTATCTACGAGCTAAAAGAAAAAAAACGATCCTACTAGGGAAACATCACCTGATATATCAAATAAAGATAGTAGATCACGTTGGGTGGAGAGCATCTTTCATTGATTAGTATTTTTTTCTTTCAGTCAGTAGAAGAACAATGTGCTCGAAACCTTGAGATCTAATCACCAATGGAACACCAAGAAATAGTGGCCAGAAAATTATGCAAATTTCAGGGTAGACGCGCCTAACCGAGTTATGCAAATGATGTAAAATGCGCAGCTCTCGTGCGCACATGGAGTAAGATATAAGGGAAGGAACTTGCAGAAAGGACAGTATTCGTGTCGTTATTTCTTCAAGGAAAATCATTGTAGAAATTTTGTTCTTGTGTCAAAAGACACGTGTAATAACAGAGAATGCCAGGTCATCGTAAACGGAGGCGGTTCAAGCAGACAGACGCTTTTACGAGGGGCATTGTGATCGGACTGAAAAGGGCAGGTTGGTCCATACGTCAAATCGCAGCTGATACACACCTTCGTGCGTCCACGGTGCACCGACTGTGGAGAAGATGGTTGGAACAAGGAAATGTGGCAATTTATAGGAATGTCGGTGCAACCAGAGTGACGTCAGCACGTGTGGATCGGCGTATCCTTCGACAAGCAGTGGCGGCCCCACAAGCCACTTGTACCGCCATCCTGCAACATGTGCAAGACACCCTAGATCATTCCATCTCGACCAGAACCATTTCCCGTCGATTGGTTGCTAATGGCTTGCACTCATGCCGTCCGCTAAGAAGACTGCCATTGACCCCACCGAATAGGCGCTAACGTTTGGAATGGTGCCGGGCTAGATCGACGTGGATGACGGAATGGCACAGGGTCGTGTTCTCAGATGAGTCGCGTTTCTGCTTGTCCAGTGATAGTCGCCGTGTACGCGTGTGGCGTCGACGTGGAGAAAGGTCCAATCCGGCAGCAATTGTGGAACGCCCCACCGTGCGACAACGTGGAATCATGGTTTGGGGCGCAATCGCGTATGATTCCAGGTCACCTTTACTTCGTATTCAGGGCACTATGACGGCCCAACGATACGTTGATGATGTGCTGCGACCGGTGACACTCCCCTACCTTCAGGGGGTACCCAATGCCCTTTATCAGCAGGATAACGCCCGACCGCACACGGCTCGCATTAGCCAACAAGCTCTGCAAGATGTACAGATGCTTCCCTGGCCACCGTACTTTCCTGATCTCTCGCCAATCGAGCACGTTTGGGACATCATTGGACGCCGTTTGCATGCCTTGCCACAGCTGCGTTCAGAAGACCAACTGTGGCAAATGGTTGAGAGGGAATGGAGAGCCATCCCTCAGGACGCCATCCGTACTCTGATTGACTCTCTACCTAGACGTGTTGCTGCGTGCATCGCCGTCCGCGGTGTTCCTACTTGCTACTAAGCCGACGCCGTTCTCGCTCTGTATTATGACTATCATTTTGAAATAAAGATCACTTATTGTTCGTCTCTGTCTATCTCTGTCTGCCGAGTTTCATCACTTTCTGGCCACTATTTCTTGGTGTTCCATTTTCAATGTCACGCAGTGTATATTTCATAGATGGAATAACCACGCCATAAAAAGGTCATCTTGCTAACTATGACATGATTTACTAATTGTCGTAATAAAAATGATGTAACAAAAGATAAAATATATCATTAGAAATAGCTATTACACACACATGTATTTTCTTAGATATAAATATTAAAATAGTAATAAACTGGTTAGAAACCTTTGAAGTTGGCCAATCGCCTTTTTTTTTTTCTTTTTTTTTTTTTGTGTACGATTAGGGTAGTAGAGTTGGTCCTTCTTGATAGACCTCGTTTGGGACACCTCTTCTGATTATTTGGTTGATATTCCAACACTTTAGTTAAATTTTATATTCAAATAGTATTGAAAATGTCAATCTTTCCCCCTCTAATAAACACTAATGATATTAAAAATGTATATTTGTTGAGAGATATCGTTTAAATATAAATCTACAATTACCACCTTGCTGCAAATTCCAAGTTTGAAAACATTCAATCTTACAGACTCATAGAAACTATAAGAATATACGTTTAAAAGGGTTTTGATGCAACACAGGTGACAAAAATAAGTTAAACAAATTTTCATCATTTTACACAAAGGTCGATATTATTGGATAAATCTGGTGAATGGGTCCTATCTGAAACATTTTTGATTATCAGGCGTTTAACTTTGATGATTCTGATTCTGTAAAGAGTCATTTTGTTGTATTTTAGAACCCATTGTATGAATCTCATTCCTATAAAATATTACAATTTCATAATTTATATTAGATATAAGAATTTAGAGCGCCATCTGTGTGTTATAATCGAAATTATTTTAGCGCGATTTCTTTTCTTAATTAAATGAAGCAACTTCCTTCTCTTGAGAAGTATTGGGAGGGCGTGGTTCACCAGTGATGAGCCCTCCCATTGAAGAAGTTCCTACTTTCCACAAAGTCTATGCCCACAGTTTCTTAAATGCTTCTACCTAGAAATTTTCAAAAGTACCATATTTTATAAGAAGAACAGCCCAAAACAATATTGGAGGAGTATGAAAGATTAAACTTGCGCAACCACTGAAGATTTCTTCACTGATGAATCAGAGAGAAGAGAGAGGCTCTCCCAATATTTTCCCATAACAGTAAGGATAGCAGGAAGTTGCTTTATTTTTCAAAATCAGGTTAAAAATAGTGTCAATTATTATGTACTATATATTGAATGGTTATCTTCTTACCCAAATCTGCATCTTCAGTTAATATTTCGGTTTAATTGTGGGCAACTTATAAACTACTCTCTGGAATCAGATTTTAAATTTGACAAGCGCATATACACTTTTGAAAATATAGCATCAGTTGGGCTGAGCTTTTTAAACTGAAAATACATCTTAACCACGTAATAAGATTTTTTTTATATCGAAATTATTGTTGTGTCATATATTTTTTAATAAATATTTATAAAGCAATTGGTCAATAGCTCTGTACATTTGAGCAGATAAAGAAAATATTCCCAAAGCTCCTCTTTATTTAAATAAAATTAAATAGCGTGAAATGTCTCTTCATTTAAAATATAATTTGAAGTGTTATAATATATTATATAAAGAATCTGACGCTTCTCTGATATCTTTAACATTTTCTAGGTATATTTTATAGGTATCTGATAGAGAGAATATAATTCGAGTTTAATCATTGTCGTGTTTTAGGTTTACTTATTTTCGAAATGTTTCGTCACAAAAATGTGAAGGGATGATGATATATTTTAAAATTAACCATTAATAAATTATCCATTGGCACTTTTGCATAACCATTTTTTTCCCCGGGATTTCTCAATTTGAGGAAGAGAATATTGAGAGAGAGGGGGGGGGCTTGACTCATCAGTAGTGAACCTTTTCAATTATCTTTAGATAATATAATCTTCTAAGTGCATACAATTTCTGAAAAAAAGATTTGTACTTGAATTGTGAAAATGTTTATTACTCTTTTATATATCCTTTTCAATCATTTTTTTTTCGCGATTGAAGAAAAGTAATGGCGTCAAAAATAAACACATAATAAACCATTCAACTTCACAATTTTTTATCTAAATTCATTTAAAATTGTGGCATCTTGAGATATTTGCAAGATAAGATTGCGCCTTCAATATCCTTTGAATGATGCTGAAATATCCGTAGATTTCGATGGCTGTACCATAAGGCTGTCCACTGAGTATACACACCTTCGTCACGAATTGGCTACTTTTTCATTAAAAAAAAATTAATGGATCCTGATTTTCTTGTATAAGACGAACCATTCAAGCAAAAGAACGAGACTCCAGAACCCTGTATGGTCGATTTGGTTTCTACGTATGGTAAACGTGTGCGTGGTAAGAGCAGTCCCTAACTTCCAAACAGGATTATTTTTGTCTGTGCTATATGTACTTGGAATAAGTTAAAAATAACTTCATCAAGAACAGTTATCTGTTACAATATAAAATTAGGATAAGATAAAAATTATCGATATTCTATACAAGTCCATAATAATCTATCTACCATTGTTTCTGCATTTATAGGAAAGAAATATACACGAATACAAATATGAATCGCTATCTATTTCTAGGCAATGTCGTATAAATTAGTCCATGCACCGAAGTATCGTATTGCACCGCCCCATTTGTTCAGTGTGACAGTTGAAATCAGTGCGACAGATTTAGGAAGCCAAACGTGCCGTGATCTCATTTCCTCATTGTCACCGGAGATATGTGGACTTTACAACACAACGTGGGACCACCTGATGCAAGCCCTCCACACACCATATTCCTGGAAATTTATATGCACACATGACATTTTTCTATAAAGGGATGATTTTATTCGTTAAATAACGATAAGAGAAATAATTTAATAAAATGACTTAACTTTCACACACACCCAAGTTGAATATGCCACCTCTCCTGATCATTCTCATTTTCAATATTTTCAACTTAAAAATACATAACAAAATCTAAATTTAGATAACTACTTGGAAATAGTATTGTTTTATATCTCATATTTAAATTAATTTTTAATAATAATAATAAATATTTCTGAATAAAATTCACAAGTCCATTAATAGCTATTTCTTGCGAGTCAGACATATTTTATTTTTATGTGTTTATATATACTAAATAGTATAAAAAGCTCATATTGGATATCAATAGCATTTATTTTTACACTTTATATATTTCGATGAGAGAATTTTCGCTTATATTCTGGGATTCAACGCTGACGACTCGACCTAAATCCCATAAAACTCCACCTATCTGCCACAGCAGACTCAGAAGTAGCGTAAAAGGATAACTTCCCAAAACTTACATCATGAGAAAACCTATTGATACTGCTTACCTTGTGAAAGTATCGGACATCTACTAGCTCAAGTAGAATCCTTTAACTCTATCAGAATTTATTGTTTTCGTCTAGATCTAAGTCCTATCAAGGCCACCTGATAAAATTAGTAGAGCTTTTCAATTGAACTAACTTTCAACACTAACTTAGTCACTCAAAAATAGCATAACCTTGTGACATTATCTAGCTCACATCACTAGCATAACCTGTTGATTACAATATTAGTTGATACTCTTGCCTAGGTTCTAGCCTAGAATCGTCTAAACATATATTTATACAAGGTTGGGTCAATAAGTAATGCATAATCACCCCTAGCAAAATATATAAATAACACTGGTCAACAAGATTTTTGCACAAGAGAACCTGATTATGTTTCTAGTGTAACTTTTCATGTTGAACTCAAAAATCTAATCAGAAATTTCCCATCACGTATGGTTTTTGCGTGACGGTCTTTTTTTAGTATTGGGATAAATACACTAAAAATTGCAAACAATGTCACGTAACTGGTTTATCAAAAATATTTTTCTTTGTCCACAAAGAAATAGCATCTTATCTACATGTCCTGAATCCAAATATACCATAAGTTTTTTTCTATTACACAATATTTCTGAGATACACCTACTTGAATTTGGAAATATTGTTAATATAAAGGCATATATGAACGAAACATATTTATTATTGAAAAGCAGTGACAGTGGATTTTCTTCTATACGTTGCTTGTGGTAGATCCCTCTTGAGTGCCCAGCAGTCGTCGGCAAGCATAGCGGGACTCCATTTACCTTGGTACCGCTTCTCCATGCTTGATATAGCTTGATGAAACCTCTCACCATGCTCATCGCTATCTGCGCCAAGATTGTCTGGAAAGAAATCTAGATGTGAATGCAGGAAATGGATCTTGAGGGACATGTTACATCCCAGTGCCTTGTAGGAAAGCAACAGATCATTAACTATGTCTCGGTAAGTTTCAACCTTGACACTTCCTAAGAAGTTTTTGCAAACGTTTCTAAAGGAATTCCATGCTGCTGCTTCAACTTCATTCAAACTATTTTGAAAATTTCCATCCTGCTGCAATTCTCGAATCTGAGGTCCAACGAAAATGCCTTCTTTAATCTTCGCTTCACTTATACTAGAAATTTTTTGTTTTAGGTAGGCAAATCCACTGGCATTTCGATCCATTGCCTTGACAAAGTTCTTCATTAATCCCAGTTTAATATGTAATGGTGGTAAGTAAATATTTTCTGAATCGATCAGGGGTAGATTTGCAATATTTTTATATCCTGGAGTAAATATTTTACGGTTTGACCAGATTTTTTTAATGTAATGCCTTTCCCTATCTCTGCTATCCCACTCACACAGAAAACAACAAAATTTTGTATATCCAAGCTGTAATCCCCGCAAGAGAGCAACGACTTTCAAATCGCTGCATATTTTCCAACCGTATCTTTCATATTCTATCTTTTTCAAAAGCAGTTTCATGTTTTCGTAAGTCTCTTTCATGTTGGATGCGTGTATTTATCCCAATACTAAAAAAAGATCGTCAGGCAAAGACCATGGGTGATGGGAAATTTCTGATTAGATTTGTGAGTTCAGCATGAAAAGTTACACTAGAAACACCATCAGGTTCTCTTGTGCAAAAAAAAAAGTTTTTTTTGTAGACCTGTGTAATTTATTATCATAAAAACATGTTTTCTGGTGAATAAAACACTCTGATTTTCATATCTGTTATTAGAATTGATTTATATCTTGCATTTTTTAGATATGGAGCCTAATGTGAACACAAGAATTCCGACAATTCAAGTCCGGTGATATTTCAGCCACAATAATTCACTCAAAATTCCAACCAGTACATTGAAACAAACAATGGATAGAAACATTATGCCAAGATGGGTTCAGAGCTTCCAGAAAAGGTACTTTTGATCTTCACGACAAAGAGATGCCAGATAAACCTTCAACTGTCACAACAGACCAAAATTTGGTTCTTGTTGAGAAAATTGTCACGAATAACCGGAAAATAACGACATATCAATTGATGAAAAAACTTTCAATCACTAAAGGAAGTGCTCAAAACTACTTTCAGATCTTCGCTATCGAAAATTGTGCTCAGAATGGGTGCCAAAGCTTCTAACACGAGAAATGATGCAATCTCGGAAAAAAATTGCTTAGACTTCATCGAATCTTACCCAAGATCAGCTTCTTAAGCCTTTAAAGGAGTCATAACGTGCGATGAAACTTTATCATTATGACCCTTCTTCAAAACGTCAATCAATGCAATGGACACATAAAATGTCTACAGTCAATAAAAAAAAACAAGGCTTTCCCCTTCCAAAGACAAAATCTTGATCACGGTCTTTTGGGACCAAGATGGGGTCATATTCATGGACATGCTTGAAAGAATATTTCCATCAACAAGGAAAGATATTGTAAATAATTAGAAAAGCTAAAAGGAGCCATTTCAACAAAAGGTCCGGGCCTTAAAGACTATCAAATCAAGTTTCATCAGGACAATGCAAGACCTCACACCGCGCAACAGACATTGGCTCTCATTTCTAGATATGAGTGGACTTTGATGCCTTACCCAGCTTACAATCCTGAACTGGCTCGTTCTGACTTCTACCTGTATGGTAAATTGAATGATTCTCTACGCGGTGAAACATTTTAAAATGATGAAATGTTACTCCATGAGGTTAGAGGGTGGTTCAGGAAAACAAGTAGTAGCATTTTACCAAAGTGCTTTTTTGAGTTGGAAAGAACGCTTGACCAAATGTGTACAGAGGGAAGGTGGATATAATGAATGATGCTGACATATAGCTAATAGTTAGGTATTCATATATAAAAGTTTCATCTTTATTGTTTGTCAAATAAAAAGGTATAGATAATTGTGCATCACTTATTGACCCGACCATGTCTTCTATGTTTATATAGATAATAGCCTAACAGAATTTACAGTTGTAAAGTTTGAAGCTATCTCCTCCAAAGATACTTAAATATAAATATCCATCTATATACCAAAGTTTAATTATTTTTTGCTTCACATGATCATTTTATTTTTATTTTACAAATATTAATAGATTTATTTATTTTTAATTCATTCGATTTTACAATCGTAGATTTTTTGCCTTCAAATGTTGCTTATCTTATTTGTTTTTATCATCATCAAATTATTAATTTTAAAACATGTTCTTTTTTATTAATGTTTTAAATTAATTTATAATATATATTTCGTATTTCTGATTTAATTGTTACTTTTAATTTATTTATAATTACTTTATTATGATTATAATTGCAAATTTAAATTTAGCCCTATTTTTGTGTCAGGTTATCTTTGTTGCAGTATCTTTTCTAATATCTTTGGAATGTTTTTTTTTCTCAATCAATTGTTGACTAATTAGAATTAGCATAGCTTTGTTACCTTTTTCATTTAGATTTTTTTTTACCTTTAGAAAAGAAGGCTTTTACAGCATATGTTTTTTAGCTCCATTTTTGTGTCTGGTTTCCTTTTTTTGCAATATCTTCTTGGAATGTTTTTTTTCTCAATCAATTGCTCATTACTTAATTAGGATTGTAAGCATTCAAAAGAAATATACTACATTTAACAGAATGAAAGAAAGAGCAAATATCAATGATATTTACAGATATGATTTGAATTATATATTTTTCAAAAAGTGGGGTTTTCGACTTTTTTTCTGAGAAAAATATTTTAGGTTTCTTTGAAAATTATCTTCATCTTATCTGCTATCTTGTTTATAAACTAATAACAGAAACAATTTGAAACATGTTGTAATATTTTTTCTCATTCAGCACTTTTGTCTGAAGATGGTAACAACGCTGTTTCCGAAACGTCACACGCTATTTATTTTAATTTGGTCTAATTACTATGTGTCCTTTTATATGTCGTCTTATCTGCAATATAGCTGTTTTTTTTGCATTTTTTTTTTCTGATTTGTTAAATTTTTCTCTTTTTTTTTCTATAGTTTCTTCTCTGAAATTGCTTACCAAACATGAATGAATCAGTGTTTACTCAGTGTTAACAATGTGGAGTGTGAGAATGTGGAGGAGCAAAATAACTCCCTACTGAATTTCTCAATAGCCCTTCACCCACAGGAATACCTCCACACCTGTTAAACTTTAAGGTTGGGGTTATTGTTTTGATTCTGAGAAATTTGAATCTTAAGCAGGGTCTTTTCAATGGCGCACGTAGTGATTTATTTGATATAATGATTTATTTAATTTATGATTTAGAGCACAATAGTCATGATTAGATTTTTAATTTGGCTCTAGCTGACCCTGATCTCTACCATGTATGCCCCCACAGTCCTCCACGCAGCGAACTAGCTTCTCCCCACAATGGCGCACGTATGGTGATCCTGTGCATGTTCTCTCATGTTCTTTAAGCTCAAATACTGACAGGGACCAAAGTTGCACACACTGTATTGCCGTCAAAAATATCTTTCGCTCCTTCAGATATCAACCTTCCCTTAATTCTGAAGAGGCATCAGTTTCTAATAGGTTGGCTTTTGTTATGACTATAAAAAGGGCTAAGGCCAAAGCTTTGATTGAGTGGGTCTCTGCTACAAGACCCTGTGTATACGCATGGACAGCTAGCTCTATGTGGCTTTTTTACGTGTGCGGACTTTGGATAGCATACATGTAAAGTTGAATCCACGTATGTGATTCTATAAACTATATAGTTTTTGTAACTAACATTAACCAAGCATTTTCCAAAAACTGGAATAAAATTTTCCGAAAAACTTTTCAAATGTTCACTGTATTTATCTGGAGTGACATTTTTGAGATTTGTAAGAAAACATTTCTTTGAAACTACAGACACGTCTGCACCAGTGTCAACCTCCATTATAGTGTCCGCATCTTCAATTTAAACGTTTACCAAAATATTTGGTGCGTTTCCTAATGTGTTGAAAACAATAGTATTCAATTTTTACTGACTAGATTTATTCATTATAGAATTTTGAATCAATTTTTTATTCCAACATACTGAAGCAATGTGCCCTTTCTTATGGCAAATATAACATTGAGCATTTTTAAATTTTCATAAATTAGTATCGTGGTTAGACTTTCCACATATTTTGCAAGGATTATTGTATTTAAATGGAAATTTAAAATTATCAGATCTGGCCCTCAACTTATCAATATCATGACCAGGATTTTTCATCAAATTTACTTGTGACTTCGCTGCCTCTACATATTTTGCAATGTTTATTTCCCTATCAAACGTTTAAAAAAGGTTCACTTAGCAGCCTTTTATGCGTAGCTTCATCGTAGCAACCACTTACAAATTGGTCACACAAATTTTCATTTACATCAGTAAGTAAATTTGCACTTGTTTGCCTGAGATTCAAGCCTCAAAACAAATTTTCCCACAGACTCATTTTATTTTTGTACAATCTTGTGAAATAAATATATTTCATAGTGCTTATTTTGTACCGAATAAAATAGTTGGTTAAAACTTCTACTAACCTTCATATTTAAGGTCATTTGACCTAATGGGTACCAACAAATCGCGCAAAGTCTTATAAACATTAACATCAATAGACGTTAATAACACAGATACTTTGTCTGCTTCTAATGTTTTATTCAATTTAAAACATTCTTCTAATCGTTCCAAATAACAATTTAGATATTCACCTTCACGAAACCTTGGAAAATTTAAATTAGTGGTGGCCATACTTACATTAATTCTTTGTCACCATTTAATAAGTTTATATTATAGGGTTAGATTTTAATAGTCAAATTTATTTTATATTTTATAAGAAATCGCACTTTATATTAAGATATCTTTAAAAGAAAAATAGAAGATGCAAAATTTCATGCTACTATAATTGTTTTATTATTTTACAATTTTGCATACATACACATTATAAACAAAGTTTTAAATATATTTACATATCTTTAATTATCTCAAATCAAACAAAGTAAAATAATTATATAATATATCACTGATATAATTATCTTTAGACTAAACAAACAGATCAGATCAGTTTTTAGTGAGGTTCTTTGCAAGGATTCCTTTGATAAGTCGTCTCCTCTGCAATATAGTTGGCAACTATCTTTTATGATTTACTTTCTCATATTATTTCCCCTTCATTTTGAATATTTTATTCAAACCCTTCACCAATGCCCTATAGTTTCTTACCTGAAAGGTATTTTTTTTTGTATTATTCATTATCAATTATCTTGATTTTTATTTACTTATTTTTACCACTGCTCTATACATAAATTTTGTACATTTTCAGTGGCCGCTGCTCGCCTCTGTAATACCCTTTTAGCGGCAAAGTTGTATTTAGACAACAATCAAATCTCGAAATTTGAATTTCAAAATGGTCAAATTATCGAAAGAGTCGAATTATCAATAGTGTCGAATTACAGTTTGTTATATGATAGGCCGTAGGTCGGGACAAAAAAAAATATTGAAACAGCAAGTAGATAAACAGCGTGGTAAGTTTCTTTATTAGTAGATAAACAGCGTGGTAAGTTTCTTTATTATAATTTCTTTATAAAATATGGTCGAATTAACGAGGTTATACTGTATATATAAAACTAGATATGTAGTTTTTAATGAGGAATAATGGAATAAAGGAATAAATGAATTTATTTCTTTAAGGATGTCCTCTAATCTGCATTATAGTTGTGTTGTTTGTAATTTAATTTTCTGATTTGTTAGTTCTTTCTTTTTTTTCCACCTCAAAAATATTTATTTATACCTTTCACCAATGCTTATAGTTTCTCACCTCGAAGGAATTTTGATTTTTTGTCTTCTCTATATTTATATATTTTACTACTGATCTACTTATTAATTTCCTACATTTTTGCCCTGTGCTGTCTAATATGTTGTTAATTATGAGGTTTGTTGTGGAGGATATGATTTCATTCTCATTTTGATAAAAAGATATATAATATCTTCCCGAATGTATATACTTAGAAAGTATTTTTACATACCATTATACTTGTAATGCTGCTTCTATATAGAAGATCATATTTTCCCATTGCAATTTTTAAGCCACTATGTATACTCTTGATGTCTCTGCGAGCCCTTCGCGAAAACCCCGGGTCACTCGGCTAGAATATAAAATATTATCTAAACTATCTTTCCCTCTGGAAACTCAAATAGTAGTATCAGAATCTTTAGTAACTTCTCATATAGATTAATATATCCGAATTACAAATTTATATTACACTTGCAAAGTCTATTTATTTCGTCCTACTTCCAAATTTATCAGCTTCCCTTGATATTAGAAGAATTCTTTGGGCTCACCTAGTTTATAAGCCCAGCAGAATCATTTAATACTAGAAAAATTCCTTGAGTTCATCTAGGTCACAAGCCCAACAGAGTCACTTAATAATAGAAAGATTACTTGCACTCATCTCTCTATTTTACCGGTCCAAGCAGAATTTCTTAAAACCATAAAGATTTATTTTAGCTCTTCTAGTTTACCAGGCTAGCAAAATACTCGATGCTCAAGATCTTCTGGTTCGTCTATTTCACACAAACCCTAGCAAACTTCTCAAAATTAAGAGCTTCCTTTTTATTTCGCCTATCTTCAAACCTATAAAAAATGACCAAACGGTATCAAAGTCTTCAATTACCTAGTTTTAAAAAGAAGGATAATTCTTCAACATTAGAATAACTTTTTAATTCACCTGGCTTAATGTACTATAAATATTATCTAACATTAGAACATAAACGTCTTATGATTCATCCAACTCTACATCCTAGAAGAAACTCCAAAATCTATAACATTATAATTTCAATTATTTTCAAATATCTTCACAAAATCCCAATACTCCAAGAGTTCGCCTAACTTCAAGCGCCAATAGAATTACCCAATTCCCCTCTCATCCTTAGAAGACTAATCAAATATTTAAGTTATATTTCTTGATTTCGCCTAAATTCAAACAAAAGCATAATCCTCCCAACACAATAAACTCTTAATATTCGTCTAGACTAAATTCTTGACGAAATTATCTAATACCAGCTTAACTTTTGGATATTAAAACCCCAATATAATTCTCTAAATATGGAAAAAACCTTTTTATTCACCTATCTCACCTAGCGCCGCGTCCCCAAAACATGAGCGTATATTTTTGATTTCTCCAAATTTCAACCGTTATAATCATCAACACCGTCGAACTTTCTTAATTAGTTTCGTTTCAAATATTCGAATAATCACCTAGCATTTGTTTTATTTCTTATATCATCGAGCTTTTTGAATATTAGAGCAGAATCACTCGAAACCTGAGCGAACCTTTTAATTCACCTAGTGTCAAACTTCTGCAAGGTCTTTCCAACACTAGCATAAATTCTTGATTTGCATAGCTCAAACTTCACTATAAGTTCCCAAAATAACATAAACTATTGATTTGTGTAGGTTCAAACCCCGTTCCTCAACACCAGCATAAAGTTTTGATTCACAGAGCCTAAACCTCAACATAAATGCCCATCACCAGCCTAACTTCTTGTTTCGCCTACACTCAAACCTAAACATAATTCCCATAGGCCAGAATAACTTCTTGATTCGCCTATCCTCGAACTTCAGCACCACTAGCCTTGTAGCCTCCGCCCCCACCAGCGGGTGCAGAGAGGGTGGAGCAGGAAACGTTGGGAAACGCCGTAACCCGCTCCAATTGTGCTACCAAACAATAACTACCCATTAGACCGATTGGGCCGACCTTTGCCACTTAACGCTTTATTACGAAAATCGCATTATTCACTTCCACGTGTTAGAATTACACGCTTTTCTAGAAATTTCTACGTTTGAAGTATATATACTATAATACAATATAATACACTGCGGCCTGTGATTGTAAAACGACACTTGAAGTTACACCGCATGAGTTTCTTTTAAACGAAAAATCAAATTTTTATTTCAAGGTGAAATATCGACTATTTTTAACCTTTTTGGATGAGGTATGAAAGGGTGAATTATGAAGAGTAATGACAAACGGAAAAATAAAATACGTCCAGGGTAGCCTAGTGGACATGGCATCTCTGCCCGGTAAGCGGAACATTGTGGGTTCGATTCCCATCCCTGGACACTTTTATTTTATTTTTCCGTTCGTCATTACTCTTCATAATTCACCCTTTCATAGCTCATCCAAAAAGGTTAAAAAATAGTCGATATTTTACCTTGATATAAAAATTTGATTTTTCGTTTAAAAGAAACTCATGCGGTATAACTTCAAGTGTCGTTTTACAATTACAGGCCGCAGTGTATCATATTGTATTGTAAGTTACTTTATGTAACATTTACGAACGGAAAAATACGTCCAGGGTAGCCTAGTGGACATGGCATTTGCCCGGTAAGCGGAACATTGTGGGTTCGATTCCCATCCCTGGACACTTTTATTTTTCCGTTCGTCATTACTCTTCATAATTCACCCTTTCATACCTCATCCAAAAAGGTTAAAAATAGTCAATATTTTACCTTGAAATAAAAATTTGATTTTTCGTTTAAAAGAAACTCATGCGGTGTAACTTCAAGTGTCGGTTTACAATCACAAGCCGCAGTGTATTATATTGTATTATAAGTTACTTTATGTATCATTTACGAACGGAAAAATACGTCCAGGGTAGCCTAGTGGACATGGCATTTGCCCGGTAAGCGGAACATTGTGGGTTCGATTCCCATCCCTGGACACTTTTATTTTTCCGTTCGTCATTACTCTTCATAATTCACCCTTTCATACCTCATCCAAAAAGGTTAAAAATGTCGATATTTCACCTTGAAATAAAAATTTGATTTTTCGTTTAAAAGAAACTCATGCGGTGTAACTTCAAGTGTCGTTTTATATATACTATATTATAGAGCAATATATATATATATTTTTTCATATATAGTATTCTTATTATTGTAATTTTCTTATATTTATGTATATTAAAATCAAAAAAGGTATTAATATGGTTTTATTTTTTAACAATATATTTATGATTCTTATATTCTAAACACTTCATTTCCTACAAATGTCTTATCTAAAGGGAGAGATAAATAACTGTAATGAAGAATAATATTTTGGTAATTTCCTCTTGCAGCCTATATATCTTCCTTTGGGATATTAATTCAGATAGGCTTTAAATGATATATTTAAAACCAACTTTTGAAATCTTGTAGTAGATATTTTGACTGGTACTTGAGTTAATGAAATTTCAAGACAACATGGTCATCATCGAATGTAGTATACAAATGACAGAAGCTTTAAATTTTCAGCGAATGATAGTAGAGCGTTGTGTAAATGGAACTGCACCCAAAATGGTCATATTTGAACAAACACCTGTGAAAAGATCCATGATTGGTAATCTCTGTTGTTTCAACATTATTTGCAACTGAGGTATTAAAATAATCTCGATTACGACAACAATGTGATTATGGGTAATTATACCAATTTGAGTGGTACGTGCAGTAGGTATACGAGTGGATTGTTCCGTCGAATTTGTGGTGAATGGAAATATCAAAAGTATTCACTTGCTGGCGGCAGTGGTCTCGTGGAAGCTCTTAAAACAAAAAGATGGTCCTAGCGGTTCAATCTGCCCAGAAAATAGAGCGGTATTCAGTGGATTGCAGCACGGATCGAAGTCCGTCAGCAGCTGAAATTCGATTTGCAGATTTTCGGTTATGTGTCCACTTACTATTATTCACAGTCGAAAACCTCTTATGATTCTTCATCAATCAACATATATATGGCATATGACTGACGGATATATAGAATCAGAGCTATTACACTGCAAGAGTCGAACATTGATGATCTGACCTGCCATATAGAGAAATCGTCGAATACTACCGTCTCACATCGACAGGTATATAGGAGTGCAAATTCCTGTATATACCAAAGGAATATTTTCAGCTATACGTTAGTATAGGATCACCTTGTAGTAGAGAGAGAGAGAGAGAGAGAGAAGTTAGATATTTCTAAAATTAAAAAATAGCCTTCGCTACTGACTAGCAGTCAGGTTGCAGTTCAGGTAGAGGGGTTTTATTTTTTGGGTTGAGGTCACCACCAAGTTAGAATAACTTCGACTAACTGGATGTTGGAATTTTGAAGCTTTTAAAAATATAAGTTCTGGGTCGTCGTTTTGTAGAGTTATTTAATATCAAATTGAATCAAATCCTGTTTCTTTTTTTTTTAACTTTTTTTTTTAATTATTAATCAATCAGGCGCAAATATTGAAATATTTGCTCCTAATATAGAGGAAACAAAACATCAAACAAGTTATAACTTAGAATTAAATATTTTCAAGTGGCTGAGGTGAAAGAGTTAGATCATATAAATCAGGGAACAAACGATGTCTTACTTCTGCAAAGATTTAAATCCTGTTTTTAATTCACATTTAATAGGTGGTATGGATCATTTGCAACTCAATAAACAACATAAAAAAACCTTTTCTAAAAAATGACCATAAATAGAACCGGCAAAGGTATATTGTAAAAATTACAGATCTAGGTGACCCCCAAGAGCATTAATGCATATATTATCCCCGGCCACATGTGGATAGGATGAAATTTTACAAACATCATAAGGAGTGGAAGGAAGTTAATCAATCGCGAGTGATGTATCTATTACATCATATATATTTAATAGATTCAAGAGAATCCGCACAGACAATCTCTTAAACTTAAAAAAAAAAAAACGTTTCGTTTGGGTTTATAAAAGAAACGCTTTGCCTTAAAGTTTCAGAAAGCGTCTATTGATCTTCAAAAAAAAAAAAAACTTTTAAAATAATTTTCTTTTATTTACATAAGGTAATGTTTCAGTGCGGCATGTTTTAAACTTAATTTGTCTCTATCAAAATGTGTATATAATTGAACACCTTTTGATTATGTAAAATGGTTTGAGTATTCTCTTGTGTTGTTAGGTCATCTGCGCTATTAGACAGCTGAAGAAAAAAAACAAGATATATTGATTTTGAACCTTCAAAGTAACATTCTCGCCAACACTGGTAACAAAATAACGAAATCGTTGTTTATATCAAATCTTTACATCCAAGTGACACTCTGAATATTTATTGCTATTCCTGGCACGATATACCAATTTTATTGATATCGAAAAAAGGCGTTCTTGGATCTGTGTCATTAATATATTTTTTTTTCTTGAAGGTTTCAACACTGTGTAAGCACAAGATGGTTGTTGGCGCTTCGCCACATAGTTATCTAATAGAGTAGGTAAAATAATTGTGAATAAGTTTGAAGCTATAATATATGCCTCCTTTCCTTTATATTGATTATAAATATTTTTGTGACTCTCTGGGGATATAAAAATATAATTTTTTCTATATTTTAATTTGATAATAAAAGTAAATAAATACTTTGGAATTGGATCTCTTTTTATAATTCGATAAGAGGCAAAGAGGAATGCCGAATATTTATAGATTATAAAAGGTTTCATTAATGTCTAAAAAATGTTATTATTGTGATTATTATATGCTAAACATTTTGAGCAAATTGGAGCATATGTTTTGCCCGCCCTCAGAAAGGCTCTTACTCCAATTGTCGTCATGACAACTAGACTGATTGTATAAAACACGTATATTTGTTTTGATTTTATTTTTACTTTATATGATATATGAATAATTTCTGATAACAATATTCAAAAATAGGAAAATAGAGAAAAAATGTATTTGAAAGGTATATAATATCTCTCAGAACTTTTTTTAAACAACAAAATTAAAAACAAGTCCAATGAATAGCAATCCAATCTTATAGAAAAATTTCACAAAAATTAGTTTTAAATTCGGAAGGAATTCTAACGCGGAGGTTTATTTTGTTAATAAATAATCCAAATATATATACCGTTTACAAACTAAGCTTTTGTATTTTGTGTTTGGGCCACATATCATTAAGATAAAAATATTTTATTACAGATGAAATTCAACAGAAAAAAGATTTAGCCTTTAAATATATGGCGTTTATTCCTACACAAGGTTTTATTAAGTCCTCACACACATAGTCTTATTTACAGATTCTCCCCATCCAGTAACAAACAAAAACTGAATGCTATAACCCCTCAAATATTATGAGTTAATTTTAGATAAAATTTCTCCCTATATATTCAACAGCTTAAATAAAAAAGCGCAACAAAGAGAATATTGGAAGAATAGCTTACTAAATTTACTTTTACACATACAGTCATGGAGAGACAAAACTTAAGGAAGTAAAAAGTCTTTGATGTCGCTGGTCGTTTTTTTTTTTTTTTTTTTTTTAAGGAGACAGACAATTTCGTTCACATTTGGTTATCTCATGTATATTCAATAAAGGTCGCTGTGTATTAAATATCTATAAGAGTTATGGTCTGAATCACAATATACAGACTAAAAGGTACAACTTCCTCAAGGTTTGTCCATGAGGGCATATATACCCGCATATATATAAGGAAACTTGGAAAAAGGAACATGAAAATAGAAGTAAAATAAAACTATATGAGAATGGACTATCCTTCGTCCTTTCACTCTCTCTTCAATTAATCAATTTCCCCAACAATATGCTTTCTCCACATCTTAATTTTAAAAGCAGCTTCAAATATCTAAAGTAATCGTAAACGAGGATTTTTTAAATAAAGGAATTAAAAAGAGGCTGATCGTCATACCCATATTTATAGATCCGAATCTGCCTACCTATTTCATGTAACAATAGGAAGAAGTATTATCTTAGAAAATTCTGATGGAGACGTTTATTATTTTGAAAGTGCGCAAAATATTGAATTTGACTCTCCTTGCTTTTGTAGATTATAAGCTTTTTTTTATTATAGATTTTACACTTTGAAAACAAGCGGGACCAACATAATGATGCTTAGCTAACTCAATCCTTTCAAAGATGCGGTTCTCTATACATTGTATTCAACGGAAAGGGACAAATTAACTTGGTCAGTGAACACCAACCATTACATCAGGACTGTATTTCCCGCGGGGATCTTGTTGGAAAGGGGTGTATTTTGAGAAGGAACAACACCCTGGCTGCCAAGTCGGTCAGCCCCCTCCCGAGGTGTGTTGACCTTCCATGGCCGGATGATATTTGGAGCAGCTCCAACCGGCAAGAATAACCCGGCTTTCCGCGGCTTTAAACGATATCAATAGCCAGTATAAAACTGTTTCTTATCAAACGAGAATTTGAGGAGTAGCAGAGGGATGAAGTTATACAAAATTCTGATGCCAAACCTCAAATCGATTGACCTTTTTTGAATGTGATGAGTAAACTTCGGAATTAAGGCGAAAAAAAGCATGCTCCCGGAGATAAGAAACTTTTTTAAAATATTTAATACGACGGTCTAAATACGGACTCGAAAGCCCTTCTACAGGAGAACACGATAAGATAAATTCCTAAATCTAGAGAATCATATTAAATAGTTTTTTAAAGAAACGTCTCCGGAAGCTTGATGTTTCACTTCAATTTGATCAGCGGATTAATTTATTGAATTTTAAACTCAAATTTGGAATTGTTTTTTATTCAACAAACACATTTAGGAGGACTCCTTACTTCTATATCAATTGGAAAATATAGTAGGAAATATTTTGAAATTATTCTTCTAATAACTTTTTCTCTATATTTAGGAAACATCGACCATAGATGTACCATAGATAGACCATAGAGAGACTGTGCGGCCATGGAATTGTAGCATCATATTCTCAATAATTATAATACAAAAAAGGTTTAGAAACTTAGCCTCAGTGTACACACATGAATTGAAATTTCTGAATGGACGATAAAAATAGTAACAACCTTTTACAAGCGCGCAAAAACAAACACATGAATATATAATTGGTCCGATATGGAATGTCTGGTCTGGTCCATAGACATTAATTATTAAGTCACTAGCTCAAATAATATGGGAAAATATACATTTCTTGGAAATCTCTATACACATCACCATACTTTTCTCAGTAAATTTAAAGTATTTTTATATGTCTGTTTCAAACCAAGACTTTAGTACAAATGAATTGTTCAAAGGTCATTTTGAGAACTTCCGATTTTAAGAAATTATACAATTTATTTTTGAAGAAAGCATCAATATGCTTGAAAACACGTTATTCTGTAGAAGACTTGTCTGGGGTGAGTATGAAAGCCAAGGTTGAATCTCAAACTCAACTTGTTCAGTTTCTGTGAGATGTTTCACATGTGCAAAATAATCTTGCATTGTGCGGTGAAACATTGTATCTTTTGAACTGACTGATGTTTGTTTGTTCAGAAAAGTTTTAGGATACTTTTTATCCATTTATTGACAGTAGATCTGTGCATTTTCGATTTCTCTAGAAACCTGTGATGCATAATTATTCCTTTTAAATAACGATAAAAATAGCATATAATAGAAAATTATGAATAAAAAGAAAATAAACCATACAATGCCTCTCTTTAATTTTCAAAAAGACGACCATTCGCCATAACTGGCAATAATTTCAATCTTGCTCAACCAAAGTCCATTACCATAATATACATAGTAAATACTCAAAGCGCATCTTTGGATTTTCCCTATTTACTGAATACAGCAACATCGACAGAAAAATAGACCTGCCTTAATAGTTTCTGTATATCAATAGTTTCTGCATGCAGCAATCATTGACCAACGCTTACAACTTTCTTTTTTCATATTTATTATTATTTTATTCTTATATAGATTTTATATTGAGCTCTCTGGTAATCTGTTTAATACATTATTTTAATGATAGATAAATATTTTAATAAAATACAAATTCTCAGTGATGAAATTAATATTTTAGTGGTATCAAATATTATTTATTATTCCTCACAGTCTCAGAAAGACCCGTTGTAGAGCTCCAGTTCGGACCTTGTCTTTGAAATAAAATACCATTGCTTAACTTATATTCAATTTTAAAATTATTATTATTTTTAATCCTAACACCCCGCCCCTTTATAATTTCGCCAAGAGGTTACCATAATCTTTAATGGTTGTATGCTTTGGTATATGCCACATGAATATATTCATCTTCATATGTGTGTTTACAATTATCACTTAGTAGTCATTTTTCATGACAGGTAAATAAATGAGCCAAAATGGGTGATTTTACTCTCTTAATATTAATAAAGTACGAGTAGCTTCCGTCTATATTTCCTTAGCCTCCCACAAACCCCATTTGTTCAATCAACCTTTTTTTTTCTAAGAGCTTCAGTATTTCCGGACTACACCCAATTCAAAATCAGAAGTGATTTATCAAATAAATTCAGAAGGATTAACTTTGCACTTACGTGATCAGAACAAAAAGAGAATTCTCAGGTCTACCACAAGGTTTATTTTGTAAGACCACATTTCCTAAAGAGAATTTTGCAAACCATCTCACTAGAAGGAAAAATTCAGATATAGGAATATTGCGATATACTATTATAAAATATCAAAAACCTTGTGCTATAAGTTTCTTTATTCTATAATAGAATTTATTATAGAATAAAGAAACATATTGCGCAAGAGGTTTTTGGTATTTTATAAAAGGAAAAATACCACTAAATAATATTGCACAGATATCAGGTTTAAATTTAGAAAAGGCATCTACTGATCGTGCAAATGAAATCTTTCGGAGTAAATATTGACTAATCGTTGATTATTATTTTCCAGAATAATGCCCAAACAAACTTTCTTGTTTAATAAAGAAAAGCCAATAACGCACGCGGTTCAGTCTGTTGGCCCTCGTGGTGCAGGATGTACCTTAACGAATAAAAAGCTGGTCCATAAGGCTTCCTTAAATATCGAGAATTATGAAATAATAAAAAAAAACGATTAGTTGATTTTTATTCCGACAAACGCCATTAGCAACTTTCAGTTGCAACGATAATAAAATGTTTTTTTCTCTTCAATTATAAAACGGATCAATATAATTATACTTTTGTACTATTCAAATATACAGTATATTTATATGAAGCGCGCATATATTAAATCATGAAAAATTAAAATATTTTGATTTTGGTACAAATTGTCAATTTTATCAAGGCATGATAACGTATTTATTTTGTCCCATATGATAAATGCTGGCGTACAGGTATTCGAAATGTAGTAAGTAAAATAATATTATGACCCAAAAATGCCTTTTTCATCTGAAGATTTAATTAGGGCTTAGCATATTATCGCAATGGCGTATATTAGAATTATTAACGTTGGATAACCACCTAAGGTATTTTAAATCAAGAAAAATAGGTGAAGTTGGAGAGTTTCCTTTATCTAGATTTCGATTCAACAACATGTGGTTAGGGTGTCCATTTTTTACTAAGTATCGAGGACGATAATTTATTCATATCTAAAAGTGTTTTGTTCACTATATTAATTGTATGTTATAAAAAAAAACATATATACCGTAGGTATTATTCTTTTAATAATTCAGGCGAAGTCTTTTAATTCAATTCAAAATAGTTTTTAATTATTAAATATATAGTATAAAAACATTACAAAAGCATAGATATATATTTAATTTAATTCACATTTTCCCCAAATAAAGAGTTTTAAAAACCAAAAAAAAAAAAAAAAAACACACACACACACACACACACAAAAATAGTGAATTTTGTAAACATATTTCGGACATTATACTTGTTTAAGGAGGTTGAGCTTTTATAACTCTTCTGATTTACTTGTTTTGTTCTTGTAATTATTTCCTTGTGTATAAGTGTGATGCTAATAGTAGATTGACGCAGATATTCTGAGTATGGATATTGCGTTTTGAATAAATTTTATAATATTCGTCTTATTATTCTTGATTTATATTATAATTATATTCCCTTGGTAACTGCGAGAGAACCAAAAATAGAAATGGTATAATTATGGTCAAATAGTTAAATATATTAAAGGATAATAAAATTTAAAAGTTTATATATCTCATGCCTCTTCTTTTATACGATCATAGCTTTTCCCACGAGTGGTGATAACAATAACAAAAAAAAAAATGAATTTGATATTTGCCAAAAAAGAATTACCGTTCAACATAAGTGTGTGTGTGGGCGATTGGCAATTTCAAGGGGTAAAAGTGAAAGATAAGTTGTGAAAGAATTTTCGTCCTTCATCAAGATGACGGACTAACATTTCGAAATGAGCAGGTTAGCTTGTCAGTCTATTCACGACCTTTTTTAAAATAGATATTAGGAAATAGATTTATTTATCTAAAGCCAAATATATTCTCACGTTGAAGAAAAATGTATATATATTTTAATAATCAAATTAACTTGAAAAATATTTAATGATATATCCAAATATAAAAACAAAAGTTATCAGTTTATTTTATTGAAAAATTAAAATAATTCAATAAGAAATTCACATTTTAAAATCTGAATACCTTTTCTTGTAATTCCACCTTTATAAGTGACTACGTTAAAGAAAGAAATCAAAATAAAATTTGTGTTGTTAGAACTTGATAAGGTATGTGAGAAAAATTATCGATAAAATTAATTGATAGAATATTTTTGAAATCACATAGAATTTTAAAATCCATAATTCCAGTTATTTTCAAATATTCCATTATTTTGTGTACGTCTGATTTATTAATAATCTACTAAGTGATGTGGAATTAGATAGAACAAAGGTTAGTCAATTTCTACGAAATTTTGCTTATATGATTTTGCCTAAATATTTGTCTTTTGAGAAGTTGGTTTGTTGGTTTTGAAAAAGGATTTTTTTTTCTTCCGACAATGACTCCCTCCCTTTTTACCAAAGATAAATGAAATTCGAAGCAATTTTTTATTTTTATTATTTTATTGACATTTAAACTGATTAAATCATAGCTTGAAACTATAAAATGAAAGTAAGCTGAAAGAATCTGATGTTATAAACGAAAATTATATTGTTAGTTAATTATATTTTTATCATATAATGATTAAAAATAATAAATTATATTATTAAGTTATTGTATATACCGATCTGCGCGTAGTAAAGAATAAAAAATCAATAAATCCGATAATGAAATTTGTTACTTTTGTACACATGGTTGCCCTCTTCGCTCTGTAAACTGCAGTGCGATTCACACTAATGACTCTATTATTGGACTTTTTCTATTTGAACATAACTAGTACTCGAGACTCTTGTTTTAAATTGATGGATACATTTTTTAAACTTTTGTGAGAACTGTTTCTAGCTTAAAAGATTGCTCTATCTACGTGAATAAATTTGTATATCCAATTCTACTATTCTAAAAACGTATGTCCGTATAGTTTTCTTGATTTCCATAAATGATATTTCATCCTGTAATGTATCGATTTTATAAGCAAAAACGTCCAATACAGTATTAGAACTCTCTGGAGGATTAAATTGTCGAAACGTTCATTACTGAAGCCCTCCCAATAAATACAGTTAATACAGTAGAAAGTTTGTTTTATTTGAAACATTCATGCTTGGTGGTTTTATTTCTTATATAATAATTTTATGAAAGTTTTTTATTGAACGTAAAAGGCGGATATTATAAGTAATTAGAAAGTTCTCGAGCTAAAAGGGAATAAATAAAGAGATCAGTGTCAATACTATGAATACTTTTTTAATGAACTCTTTTTTTTTTGGGCTTATTTGGGCTGTATTGGGCTCGAGAGTAGAGTTGTTCGCGTTGTAGAGTAAACGTTTGTGTTTTTACAAATATTCAAAGTATTTATATGAGCATGTTACTTTATTCCTTAATTTGAATGTTTTAAATAAATAAATACCTTGTGACAAAATTTATAGTTATTCTATTTTACAAAACATCTATAAATTAACCTCACAAAAAGCCTTCGTTAAGCCTTAAAAAAAATAAATACACGTTTCTTTATCTAGATGTATGTAAGTTACCACATACACAGTTACTTGTGCGTAGAGGATATAGCCATTCAAGGCTATTCCTTTTTTAAAAAAATAATGGACAAATTTCTAAAATTATTAATTATAATATAAAAAATAATTATTAGTCTTGGCGCATCAGTGATGAACCTTCCCAGTGATTTCACCAATACTCCTGTCGTTAAATCTCTTTTATGTTGATTCTGCTTGTATGATCTGTACTTGAAGGTTTACTTTTGGTCATGGTGTTTAACGAAACTATGGAAAGATGAATCTGTATTTGTAGAAATTTCACATACTTCAGGTTTGAGCACAGAATTTCGGCTTAAACAAGACAACAAGCACAGAAGACTGTTTTATAAGGTAACTAAACAATACACATAATGCAGTCTGCAGGTAGATAAAGAAAACATTCAACGCTAAAAAGGTAATAGTGTTTGGAAGGTTCAATCCTATATAAACACTTTCTTGGACATTGTAATTTAAGTTAGCTAATGTTAGGTTTACTTTTTGGAATATTAAAAATATATATTTTCTAATAACTCTCTCTTTCTTTTTTTCAGCCGAGGCAAAAGTTGAACAGGTCATTTGTAATCGAGTAAACTATTCTAAAATTAAGATAAACCAAAAGAATTTCAACAGAATTCAGATTGTGATTATCACCTACCATTCAATATAACATATGGCTTCATGGACACCAAAGTAATTACATATAGGAATCCGTTACTTTTAAAGAAAGATATTTCTAGCTTGCAGTAACCAGTCTTCGACATTTCAACAAAATGGTAGGGGAGGTGAATTTAATTGCACACTTTAAAATGTAATTACTATCACAAGATTCTTTCAAACATGCGATAGACATCAATGTTGCATTTATCGTTTTCTTGAAAGATCTTGGCCCTGATTCACAAGGCTCATTCATCGACTGTGTTGGATGCTGATAAAAAAAAAAGGTTCTAATTACTCCAGCCTTCAACCTTCTTAATAAGGCGTTGAAACAATTAAATTTAGAATAATAGCTGATCGGCCATTGACGCC
>CP092864.1:160489309-160544953 GCA_030710605.1 Cordylochernes scorpioides
ATATTTGTGTGTGTGTTGCGTGCGTGTATTTTTGTATGCGTGCGTATTTGGATATATATGAAACGAGACAAAATATTAAAATATTTCGAAAACTCTTTCTCTCTTTTCTCATTTTATTAATTCAATTTTTTTTTATTTACAAAGAGATCCAAATTTGTTTTCTTCATTATGATAAAGCTCTATATATTAAGTGAACATCATTAAAAAAAAAAAACCTAAGGGGCAGCTTATATCCGGGTAGATAGGGATTGTTGTTGTTGTTTAAATGGAGAACCTGGTAGGGTACCCGGAAGAAACTGATGTTGCCCAATAACCGTTCGATGGAAACAAGTGGGAGACAAGTCACGAAGACAAAAGGTCGTCCGTGATCCTTCAGGGAAGTGTTGATGTCCTAATACCAGCGAGTCCTGATATTTTCCTCCCTTTACACTCTTTCTATCTATACCAGCGAGTCCTGATACATTCCTCCTCATACACTCTTTCCATCTACACCAGCGAGTTCTGATACATTCCTCCCTATACACTCTTTCTATCTACACCAGCGAGTCCTGATACATTCCTCCTCATACACTCTTTCCATCTACACCAGCGAGTTCTGATACATTCCTCCCTATACACTCTTTCTATCTACACCAGCGAGTCCTGATACATTCCTCCTCATACACTCTTTCCATCTACACCAGCGAGTTCTGATACATTCCTCCCTATACACTCTTTCTATCTACACCAGCGAGTTCTGATACATTCCTCCCTATACACTCTTTCTATCTACACCAGCGAGTTCTGATACATTCCTCCCTATACACTCTTTCTATCTACACCAGCGAGTTCTGATACATTCCTCCCTATACACTCTTTCTATCTACACCAGCGAGTCCTGATACATTCTTCCCTATACATACTTTCTATCTTCACCAGCGAGTCCTGAATATATTACTCCCGATAAACTCTTTCTATCTACACCAGCGAGTCCTGATAGATTCCTCCCTATACACTATTTCCATCTACACCAGCGAGTCCTGGTACTTTCGCTACATTTACACTAACGTTTCCAGATAATTTCCTCCTTAACACTTTTTCTATTTACACCAGTTAGTATTGATACCAAGTACTTTTTGACTATATCCCAGCGAGTCCTGATAATGACACCTTTATAGTTATACTCCAGTGAATCCTGATACCAAGACCTTTCAAATATACACCAGTGAGCCTAGAAACCAAGACTTTCTAGCTTTACATTAGCTAGTTATGATACCAAGAAGTTCCTCTATACATCAGCGATATCAACACTACCAACCAAGCCAGTAAATTAAAGCGTCGCGCCACTTATGCAATAACATCCTGGCTGCGTGCATAGTAATTAGGCAGCTGAAGCCTGACACAGCTGAGACTCCGGGAACAACTTCTACCCATGTGCACTGCTTGCTCTACTCGACGGCCCAGGAAGTGTGGATTTAAAGGGAAGAGGTTTCACAAATACTTTATATTGATCTCTATTTATATTGATATTGATTCATATCATTTTCGAAGTCTATAAATATTAGAAATTCAAAGACGTCAACAGTGATTTTATTAATTGAGCATCCCTATTAAGTGGTTTAGAAACACAATATAATCAGGAAGAAGCTAAGAAATTAATTAGCTGGACACACACTTGTCAGCTGCTTACATCAAAACTGCTCGAAAATTTCTAGGTAAATGTGAGCTTCTTTGTATTTTAATTGGGGGTGAAAACCCCAGCAAATAAACAGATTTCCCAATTTTTTTGTTCAATAAAACTTGGCCTAGTTTTTCAAATCCTACCCCCTTTCTTCGATTAAAAAAATGAAAAACAAGGCGAAACAAGATAAAATCAAGATTCACAAAGTGGAATAAAAGCGAAGTTTAAACTATCATTTTATGATTTTTCGAAATTTTACCTGAAAAGAAGGTCATTTAGTTCCTTTGAAAGTTCGCCAAGTTTAACAAAATTATAGGAGATATATCATATGTTGATATAGTTACACATCGAATGTTTTAACTTATGTCTTTGGAAACTATATATCAATCAGTAGAAAGTCAAATTTTAACAAACCTATGATCAATGATATAAAATACCGAGTGAAATAGTTAAATTAAATACCACACACATTGTATATCAAGAAATCTTCATTTTTAAATGAATTTCCCGTCCTCCTCCTCCAATAACAAGGTTGGGGAGGTGAGGCAACACCAGAAATGTTCAACCCCCACCTCTCCAAGATAGGTAACTATCTACCTATCAGGTTGGCTCTAAATAGCTTTCAGACTTCGGAAAAGAACATTTTCCCGGGCACAGAGATAGTTTGTACTAGAAGTAATCACCCGCGATATTTCTTGAAGAAAGAGATTAGATTTGCGTTGGGTAAAATTTGTCTTTTTCGAGCACACTGCTTATCTACGAGCTAAAAGAAAAAAAAAACGATCCTACTAGGGAAACATCACCTGATATATCAAATAAAGATAGTAGATCGCGTTGGGTGGAGAGCATCTTTTATTGATTAATATTTTTTTCTTTCAGTCAGTAGAAGAACATTGTGCTCGAAACCTTGAGATCTAATCACCAATAAAAGATAAACTCTGCCTAAAGATCTACTCTCTTTACAGAACTACTAAAATGCACATAATAATCTACCATTTATTCAATTTATTTATTTGTATCAACATCTCAAAAGTAATTATATGAAGATGGTCTTGTCAAAAAGGTAGACCACACTTTATACAAAATCATTGGATAAAATTTCTGGTATTGAAAATTAATACTTACATCTAATATGAAATAATATATATGTTATAATTTGTCTAATGCCCAATAAATATAATTTATTTTTGCCATAATTAATATGTTTAAATGTAAATACAAATTAATTTATCTAAAAATGTGTACAAAATAAACGGGGGATCCGGCGCGCGCGGGCGAACGCTACGACCCGACTTTCCACTTCCTTAAGTTTTCCCTAAGAGAGTGCATATTTTATCCTTTTTTTAAATAAGAAAAGCAGTCTTTCTTATTTTTCACTATTATATATATTTATATTAATTTTATTCTGACAAAATTGCCATATACACTGCGTGACATTGAAAATGGAACACCAAGAAATAGTGGCCAGAAAATTATGCAAATTTCAGGGTAGACGCGCCTAACCGAGTTATGCAAATGATGTAAAATGCGCAGCTCTCGTGCGCACATGGAGTAAGATATAAGGGAAGGAACTTGCAGAAAGGACAGTATTCGTGTCGTTATTTTTTAAAGGAAAATCATTGTAGAAATTTTGTTCTTGTGTCAAAAGGCACGTGTAATAACAGAGAATGCCAGGTCATCGTAAACGGAGGCAGTTCAAGCAGACAGACGCTTTTACGAGGGGCATGGTGATCGGACTGAAAAGGGTAGGTTGGTCCATACGTCAAATCGCAGCTGATACACACCTTGGTGCGTCCACGGTGCACTGACTGTGGAGAAGATAGTTGGAACAAGGAAATGTGGCAATTTATAGGAATGTCGGTGCAACCAGAGTGACGTCAGCACGTGTGGATCGGCGTATCCTTCGACAAGCAGTGGCAGCCCCACAAGCCACTTGTACCGCCATCCTGCAACATGTGCAAGACACCCTAGATCATTCCATCTCGACCAGAACCATTTCCCGTCGATTGGTTGCTAATGGCTTGCACTCATGCCGTCCGCTAAGAAGACTGCCATTGACCCCACCGAATAGGCGCCAACGTTTGGAATGGTGCCGGGCTAGATCGACGTGGATGACGGAATGGCACAGGGTCGTGTTCTCAGATGAGTCGCGTTTCTGCTTGTCCAGTGATAGTCGCCGTGTACGCGTGTGGCGTCGACGTGGAGAAAGGTCCAATCCGGCAGCAATTGTGGAACGCCCCACCGTGCGACAACGTGGAATAATGGTTTGGGGCGCAATCGCGTATGATTCCAGGTCACCTTTACTTCGTATTCAGGGCACTATGACGGCCAACGATACGTTGATGATGTGCTGCGACCGGTGACACTCCCCTACCTTCAGGGGGTACCCAATGCCCTTTATCAGCAGGATAACGCCCGACCGCACACGGCTCGCATTAGCCAACAAGCTCTGCAAGATGTACAGATGCTTCCCTGGCCACCGTACTTTCCTGATCTCTCGCCAATCGAGCACGTCTGGGACATCATTGGTCGCCGTTTGCATGCCTTGCCACAGCCGCGTTCAGAAGACGAACTGTGGCAAATGGTTGAGAGGGAATAGAGAGCCATCCCTCAGGACGCCATCCGTACTCTGATTGACTCTCTACCTAGACGTGTTGCTGCGTGCATCGCCGTCCGCGGTGGTCCTACTTGCTACTAAGCCGACGCCGTTCTCGCTCTGTATTATGACTATCATTTTGAAATAAAGATCACTTATTGTTCGTCTCTGTCTATCTCTGTCTGCCGAGTTTCATCACTTTCTGGCCACTATTTCTTGGTGTTCCATTTTCAATGTCACGCAGTGTATATTTCATAGATGGAATAACCACGCCATAAAAAGGTCATCTTGCTAACTATGACATGATTTACTAATTGTCGTAATAAAAATGATGTAACAAAAGATAAAATATATCATTAGAAATAGCTATTACACACACATGTATTTTCTTAGATATAAATATTAAAATAGTAATAAACTGGTTAGAAACCTTTGAAGTTGGCCAGTCGCCTTTTTTTTTCTTTTTTTTTTGTGTACGATTAGGGTAGTAGAGTTGGTCCTTCTTGATAGACCTCGTTTGGGACACCTCTTCTGATTATTTGGTTGATATTCCAACACTTTAGTTAAATTTTATATTCAAATAGTATTGAAAATGTCAATCTTTCCCCCTCTAATAAACACTAATGATATTAAAAATGTATATTTGTTGAGAGATATCGTTTAAATATAAATCTACAATTACCACCTTGCTGCAAAGCAAGAAATTCCAAGTTTGAAAACATTCAATCTTACAGACTCATAGAAAGTATAAGAATATATGTTTAAAGGGGTTTTGATGCAACACAGGTGACAAAAATAAGTTAAACAAATTTTCACCATTTTACACAAAGGTCGATATTATTGGATAAATCTGGTGAATGGGTACTATCTGAAACATTTTTGATTATCAGGCGTTTAACTTTGATGATTCTGATTCTGTAAAGAGTCAATTTTGTTGTATTTTAGAACCCATTGTATGAATCTCATTCCTATAAAATATTACAATTTCATAATTTATATTAGATATAAGAATTTAGGGCGCCATCTGTATGTTATAATCGAAATTATTTTAGCGCGATTTCTTTTCTTAATTAAATGAAGCAAATTCCTTCTCTTGAGAAGTATTGGGAGGGCGTGGTTCACCAGTGATGAGCCCTCCCATTGAAGAAGTTCCTACTTTCCTCAAAGTCTATGCCCACAGTTTCTTAAATGCTTCTACCTAGAAATTTTCAAAAGTACCATATTTTATAAGAAGAACAGCCCAAAACAATATTGGAAGGGTATGAAAGATTAAACTTGCGCAACCACTGAAGATTTCTTCACTGATGAATCAGAGAGAAGAGAGAGGCTCTCCCAATATTTTCCCATAACAGTAAGGATAGCGGGAAGTTGCTTTATTTTTCAAAATCAGGTTAAAAATAGTGTCAATTATTATATACTATATATTGAATGGTTATCTTCTTACCCAAATCTGCATCTTCAGTTAATATTTCGGTTTAATTGTGGGCAACTTATAAACTACTCTCTGGAATCAGATTTTAAATTTGACAAGCGCATATACACTTTTGAAAATATAGCATCAGTTGGGCTGAGCTTTTTAAACTGAAAATACATCTTAACCACGTAATAAGATTTTTTTTTATATCGAAATTATTGTTGTGTCATATCTTTTTTAATAAATATTTATAAAGCCATTGGTCAATAGCTCTGTACATTTGAGCAGATAAAGAAAATATTCCCAAAGCTCCTCTTTATTTAAATAAAATTAAATAGCGTGAAATGTCTCTTCATTTAAAATATAATTTGAAGTGTTATAATATATTATATAAAGAATCTGACGCTTCTCTGATATCTTTAACATTTTCTAGGTATATTTTATAGGTATCTGATAGAGAGAATATAATTCGAGTTTAATCATTGTCGTGTTTTAGGTTTACTTATTTTCGAAATGTTTCGTCACAAAAATGTGAAGGGATGATGATATATTTTAAAATTAACCATTAATAAATTATCCATTGGCACTTTTGCATAACCATTTTTTCCCCGGGATTTCTCAATTTGAGGAAGAGAATATTGAGAGAGGGGGGGGGGGGGCTTGACTCATCAGTAGTGAACCTTTTCAATTATCTTTAGATAATATAATCTTCTAAGTGCATACAATTTCTGAAAAAAGATTTGTACTTGAATTGTGAAAATGTTTATTACTCCTTTATATATCCTTTTCAATCATTTTTTTTTTCGCGATTGAAGAAAAGTAATGGCGTCAAAAATAAACACATAATAAACCATTCAACTTCTCAATTTTTTATCTAAATTCATTTAAAATTGAGGCATCTTGAGATATTTGCAAGATAAGATTGCGCCTTCAATATCCTTTGAATGATGCTGAAATATCCGTAGATTTCGATGGCTGTACCATAAGGCTGTCCACTGAGTATACACACCTCCGTCACGAATTGGCTACTTTTCATTAAAAAAAAATTAATGGATCCTGATTTTCTTGTATAAGACGAACCATTCAAGCAAAAGAACGAGACTCCAGAACCCTGTATGTGGTCGATTTGGTTTCTACGTATGGTAAACGTGTGTGTGGTAAGAGCTAACTTCCAAACAGGATTATTTTTGTCTGTGCTATATGTACTTGGAATAAGTTAAAAATAACTTCATCAAGAACAGTTATCTGTTACAATATAAAATTAGGATAAGATAAAAATTATCGATATTCTATACAAGTCCATAATAATCTATCTACCATTGTTTCTGCATTTATAGGAAAGAAATATACACGAATACAAATATGAATCGCTATCTATTTCTAGGCAATGTCGTATAAATTAGTCCATGCACCGAAGTATCGTATTGCACCGCCCCATTTGTTCAGTGTGACAGTTGAAATCAGTGCGACAGATTTAGGAAGCCAAACGTGCCGAGATCTCATTTCCTCATTGTCACCGGAGATATGTGGACTTTACAACACAATTACTCGCGTGGGACCACCTGATGCAAGCCCTCCTCTAGTTGACACACCATATTCCTGGAAATTTATATGCACACATGGCATTTTTCTATAAAGGGACGATTTTATTCATTAAATAACGATAAGATTTAATAAAATGACTTAACTTTCACACACACCCAAGTTGAATATGCCACCTCTCCTGATCATTCTCATTTTCAATATTTTCAACTTAAAAATACATAACAAAATTAAATTTAGATAACTACTTGGAAATGTATTGTTTTATATCTCATATTTAAATTAATTTTTAATAATAATAATAAATATTTCTGAATAAAATTCACAAGTCCATTAATAGCTATTTCTTGCGAGTCAGACATATTTTATTTTTATGTGTTTATATATACTAAATAGTATAAAAAGCTCATATTGGATATCAATAGCATTTATTTTTACACTTTATATATTTCGATGAGAGAATTTTCGCTTATATTCTGGGATTCAACGCTGACGACTCGACCTAAATCCCATAAAACTCCACCTATCTGCCACAGCAGACTCAGAAGTAGCGTAAAAGGATAACTTCCCAAAACTTACATCATGAGAAAACCTATTGATACTGCTTACCTTGTGAAAGTATCGGACATCTACTAGCTCAAGTAGAATCCTTTAACTCTATCAGAATTTATTGTTTTCGTCTAGATCTAAGTCCTATCAAGGCCACCTGATAAAATTAGTAGAGCTTATCAATTGAACTAACTTTCAACACTAACTTAGTCACTCAAAAATAGCATAACCTTGTGACATTATCTAGCTCACATCACTAGAATAACCTGTTGATTACAATATTAGTTGATACTCTTGCCTAGGTTCTAGCCTAGAATCGTCTAAACATATATTTATACAAGGTTGGGTCAATAAGTAATGCATAATCACCCCTAGCAAAATATATAAATAATTTATTATCATAAAAACATGTTTTCTGGTGAATAAAACACTCTGATTTTCATATCTGTTATTAGAATTGATTTATATTTTGCATTTTTTAGATATGGAGCCTAATGTGAACACAAGAATTCCGACAATTCAAGTCCGGTGATATTTCAGCCACAATAATTCACTCAAAATTCCAACCAGTACATGGAAACAAACAATGGATAGAAACATTATGCCAAGATGGGTTCAGAGCTTCCAGAAAAGGTACTTTTGATCTTCACTACAAAGAGATGCCAGATAAACCTTCAACTGTCACAACAGACCAAAATTTGGTTCTTGTTGAGAAAATTGTCACGAATAACCGGAAAATAACGACATATCAATTGATGAAAAAACTTTCAATCACTAAAGGAAGTGCTCATAAACTACTTTCAGATCTTCGCTATCGAAAATTGTGCTCAGAATGGGTGCCAAAGCTTCTAACACGAGAAATGATGCAATCTCGGAAAAAAATTGCTTAGACTTCATCGAATCTTACCCAAGATCAGCTTCTTAAGCCTTTAAAGGAGTCATAACGTGCGATGAAACTTTATCATTATGACCCTTCTTCAAAACGTCAATCAATGCAATGGACACATAAAATGTCTACAGTCAATAAAAAAAAACAAGGCTTTCCCCTTCCAAAGACAAAATCATGATCACGGTCTTTTGGGACCAAGATGGGCTCATATTCATGGACATGCTTGAAAGAATACTTCCATCAACAAGGAAAGATATTGTAAATAATTAGAAAAGCTAAAAGGAGCCATTTCAACAAAAGGTCCGGGCCTTAAAGACTGTCAAATCAAGTTTCATCAGGACAATGCAAGACCTCACACCTCGCAACAGACATTGGCTCTCATTTCTAGATATGAGTGGACTTTGATGCCTTACCCAGCTTACAGTCCTGATCTGGCTCGTTCTGACTTCTACCTGTATGGTAAATTAAATGATTCTCTACGCGGTGAAACATTTTAAAATGATGAAATGTTACTCCATGAGGTTAGAGGGTGGTTCAGAAAACAAGTAGTAGCATTTTACCAAAGTGCTTTTTTGAGTTGGAAAGAACGCTTGACCAAATGTGTACAGAGGGAAGGTTGATATATTGAATGATGCTGACATATAGCTAATAGTTAGGTATTCATATATAAAAGTTTCATCTTTATTGTTTGTCAAATAAAAAGGTATAGATAATTGTGCATCACTTATTGACCCGACCATGTCTTCTATGTTTATATAGATAATAGCCTAACAGAATTTACAGTTGTAAAGTTTGAAGCTATCTCCTCCAAAGATACTTAAATATAAATATCCATCTATATACCAAAGTTTAATTATTTTTTGCTTCACATGATCATTTTATTTTTATTTTACAAATATTAATAGATTTATTTATTTTTAATTCATTCGATTTTACAATCGTAGATTTTTTGCCTTCAAATGTTGCTTATCTTATTTGTTTTTATCATCATCAAATTATTAATTTTAAAACATGTTCTTTTTTATTAATGTTTTAAATTAATTTATAATATATATTTCGTATTTCTGATTTAATTGTTACTTTTAATTTATTTATAATTACTTTATAATGATTATAATTGCAAATTTAAATTTAGCCCTATTTTTGTGTCAGGTTATCTTTGTTGCAGTATCTTTTCTAATATCTTTGGAATGTTTTTTTTCTCAATCAATTGTTGACTAATTAGAATTAGCATAGCTTTGTTACCTTTTTCATTTAGATTTTTTTTTACCTTTAGAAAAGAAGGCTTTTACAGCATATGTTTTTTAGCTCCATTTTTGTGTCTGGTTTCCTTTTTTTGCAATATCTTCTTGGAATATTTTTTTCTCAATCAATTGCTCATTACTTAATTAGGATTGTAAGCATTCAAAAGAAATATACTACATTTAACAGAATGAAAGAAAGAGCGAATATCAATGATATTTACAGATATGATTTGAATTATATATTTTTCAAAAAGTGGGGTTTTCGACTTTTTTTCTGAGAAAAATATTTTAGGTTTCTTTGAAAATTATCTTCATCTTATCTGCTATCTTGTTTATAAACTAATTTCAGAAACAATTTAAAACATGTTGTAATATTTTTTCTCATTCAGCACTTTTGTCTGAAGATGGTAACAACGCTGTTTCCGAAACGTCACACGCTATTTATTTTAATTTGGTCTAATTACTATGTGTCCTTTTATATGTCGTCTTATCTGCAATATAGCTGTTTTTTTGCATTTTTTTTTTCTGATTTGTTAAATTTTTCTCTTTTTTTTTCTATAGTTTCTTCTCTGAAATTGCTTACCAAACATGAATGAATCAGTGTTTACTCAGTGTTAACAATGTGGAGTGTGAGAATGTGGAGGAGCAAAATAACTCCCTACTGAATTTCTCAATAGCCCTTCACCCACAGGAATACCTCCACACCTGTTAAACTTTAAGGTTGGGGTTATTGTTTTGATTCTGAGAAATTTGAATCTTAAGCAGGGTCTTTTCAATGGCGCACGTAGTGATTTATTTGATATAATGATTTATTTAATTTATGATTTAGAGCACAATAGTCATGATTAGATTTTTAATTTGGCTCTAGCTGACCCTGATCTCTACCATGTATGCCCCCACAGTCCTCCACGCAGCGAATTAGCTTCTCCCCACAATGGCGCACGTATGGTGATCCTGTGCATGTGCTCTCATGTTCTTTAAGCTCAAATACTGACAGGGACCAAAGTTGCACACACTGTATTGCCGTCAAAAATATCTTTCGCTCCTTCAGATATCAACCTTCCCTTAATTCTGAAGAGGCATCAGTTTCTAATAGGTTGGCTTTTGTTATGACTATAAAAAGGGCTAAGGCCAAAGCTTTGATTGAGTGGGTCTCTGCTACAAGACCCTGTGTATACGCATGGACAGCTAGCTCTATGTGGCTTTTTTACGTGTGCGGACTTTGGATAGCATACATGTAAAGTTGAATCCACGTATGTGATTCTATAAACTATATAGTTTTGTAACTAACATTAACCAAGCCTTTTCCAAAAACTGGAATAAAATTTTCCGAAAAACTTTTCAAATGTTCACTGTATTTATCTGGAGTGACATTTTTGAGATTTGTAAGAAAACATTTCTTTGAAACTACAGACACGTCTGCACCAGTGTCAACCTCCATTATAGTGTCCGCATCTTCAATTTAAACGTTTACCAAAATATTTGGTGCGTTTCCTAATGTGTTGAAAACAATAGTATTCAATTTTTATTGACTGGATTTATTCATTATAGAATTTTGAATCAATTTTTTATTCCAACATACTGAAGCAATGTGCCCTTTCTTATGGCAAATATAACATTGAGCATTTTTAAATTTTCATAAATTAGTATCGTGGTTAGACTTTCCACATATTTTGCAAGGATTATTGTATTTAAATGGAAATTTAAAATTATCAGATCTGGCCCTCAACTTATCAATATCATGACCAGGATTTTTCATCAAATTTACTTGTGACTTCGCTGCCTCTACATATTTTTCAATATTTATTTCCCTATCAAACGTTTAAAAAAGGTTCACTTAGCAGCCTTTTAAGCGTAGCTTCATCGTAGCAACCACTTACAAATTGGTCACACAAATTTTCATTTACATCAGTAAGTAAATTTGCACTTGTTTGCCTGAGATTCAAGCCTCAAAACAAATTTTCCCACAGACTCATTTTATTTTTGTACAATCTTGTGAAATAAATATATTTCATAGTGCTTATTTTGTACCGAATAAAAATAGTTGGTTAAAACTTCTACTAACCTTCATATTTAAGGTCATTTGACCTAATCGCGCAAAGTCTTATAAACATTAACATCAATAGACGTTAATAACACAGATACTTTGTCTGCTTCTAATGTTTTATTAAATTTAAACATTCTTCTAATCGTTCCAAATAACAATTTAGATATTCACCTTCACGAAACCTTGGAAAATTTAAATTAGTGGTGGCCATACTTACATTAATTCTTTGTCACCATTTAATAAGTTTATATTATAGGGTTAGATTTTAATAGTCAAATTTATTTTATATTTTATAAGAAATCGCACTTTATATTAAGATATCTTTAAAAGAAAAATAGAAGATGCAAAATTTCATGCTACTATAATTGTTTTATTATTTTACAATTTTGCATACATACACATTATAAACAAAGTTTCAAATATATTTACATATCTTTAATTATCTCAAATCAAACAAAGTAAAATAATTATATAATATATCACTGATATAATTATCTTTAGACTAAACAAACAGATCAGATCAGTTTTTAGTGAGGTTCTTTGCAAGGATTCCTTTGATAAGTCGACTCCTCTGCAATATAGTTGGCAACTATCTTTTATGATTTACTTTCTCATATTTTTTCCCCTTCATTTTGAATATTTTATTCAAACCCTTCACCAATGCCCTATAGTTTCTTACCTGAAAGGTATTTTTTTGTATTATTCATTATCAATTATTTTGATTTTTATTTACTTATTTTTACCACTGCTCTATACATAAATTTTGTACATTTTCAGTGGCCGCTGCTCGCCTCTGTAATACCCTTTTAGCGGCAAAGTTGTATTTAGACAACAATCAAATCTCGAAATTTGAATTTCAAAATGGTCAAATTATCGAAAGAGTCGAATTATCAATAGTGTCGAATTACAGTTTGTTATATGATAGGCCGTAGGTCGGGACAAAAAAAAATATGGTCGAATTATAGTGTGTCGAATTAACGAGGTTATACTGTATATATAAAACTAGATATGTAGTTTTTAATGAGGAATAATGGAATAAAGGAATAAATGAATTTATTTCTTTAAGGATGTCCTCTAATCTGCATTATAGTTGTGTTGTTTGTAATTTAATTTTCTGATTTGTTAGTTCTTTCTTTTTTTTTCCACCTCAAAAATATTTATTTATACCTTTCACCAATGCTTATAGTTTCTCACCTCGAAGGAATTTTGATTTTTTGTCTTCTCTATATTTATATATTTTACCACTGATCTACTTATTAATTTCCTACATTTTTGCCCTGTGCTGTCTAATATGTTGTTAATTATGAGGTTTGTTGTGGAGGATATGATTTCATTCTCATTTTGATATATATAAAGATATATAATATCTTCCCGAATGTATATACTTAGAAAGTATTTTTACATACCCTTATACTTGTAATGCCGCTTCTATATAGAAGATCATATTGTCCCATTGCAATTTTTAAGCCACTATGTATACTCTTGATGTCTCTGCGAGCCCTTCGCGAAAACCCCGGGTCACTCGGCTAGAATATAAAATATTATCTAAACTATCTTTCCCTCTGGAAACTCAAATAGTAGTATCAGAATCTTTAGTAACTTCTCATATAGATTAATATATCCGAATTACAAATTTATATTACACTTGCAAAGTCTATTTATTTCGTCCTACTTCCAAATTTATCAGCTTCCCTTGATATTAGAAGAATTCTTTGGGCTCACCTAGTTTATAAGCCCAGCAGAATCATTTAATACTAGAAAAATTCCTTGAGTTCATCTAGGTCACAAGCCCAACAGAGTCACTTAATAATAGAAAGATTACTTGCACTCATCTCTCTATTTTACCGGTCCAAGCAGAATTTATTAAAACCATAAAGATTTATTTTAGCTCTTCTAGTTTACCAGGCTAGCAAAATACTCGATGCTCAAGATCTTCTGGTTCGTCTATTTCACATAAACCCTAGCAAACTTCTCAAAATTAAGAGCTTCCTTTTTATTTCGCCTATCTTCAAACCTATAAAAAATGACCAAACGGTATCAAAGTCTTCAATTACCTAGTTTTAAAAAGAAGGATAATTCTTCAACATTAGAATAACTTTTTAATTCACCTGGCTTAATGTACTATAAATATTATCTAACATTAGAACATAAACGTCTTATGATTCATCCAACTCTACATCCGAGAAGAAACTCCAAAATCTATAACATTATAATTTCAATTATTTTCAAATATCTTCACAAAATCCCAATACTCCAAGAGTTCGCCTAACTTCAAGCGCCAATAGAATTACCCAATTCCCCTCTCATCCTTAGAAGACTAATCAAATATTTAAGTTATATTTCTTGATTTCGCTTAAATTTAAACAAAAGCATAATTCTCCCAACACAATAAACTCTTAATATTCGCCTAGACTAAATTCTTGACGAAATTATCTAATACCAGCTTAACTTTTGGATATTAAAACCCCAATATAATTCTCTAAATATGGAAAAACCTTTTTATTCACCTATCTCACCTAGTGCCGCGTCCCCAAAACATCAGCGTATATTTTTGATTTCTCCAAATTTCAACCGTTATAATCATCAACACCGTCGAACTTTCTTAATTAGTTTCGTTTCAAATATTCGAATAATCACCTAGCATTTGTTTTATTTCTTATATCATCGAGCTTTTTGAATATTAGAGCAGAATCACTCGAAACCTGAGCGAACCTTTTAATTCACCTAGTGTCAAACTTCTGCAAGGTCTTTCCAACACTAGCATAAATTCTTGATTTGCATAGCTCAAACTTCACTATAAGTTCCCAAAATAACATAAACTATTGATTTGTGTAGGTTCAAACCCCGTTCCTCAACACCAGCATAAAGTTTTGATTCACAGAGCCTAAACCTCAACATAAATGCCCATCACCAGCCTAACTTCTTGTTTCGCCTAGACTCAAACCTAAACATAATTCCCATAGGCCAGAATAACTTCTTGATTCGCCTATCCTCGAACTTCAGCACCACTAGCCTTGTAGCCTCCGCCCCCACCAGCGGGTGCAGAGAGGGTGGAGCAGGAAACGTTGGGAAACGCCGTAACCCGCTCCAATTGTGCTACCAAACAATAACTACCCATTAGACCGATTGGGCCGACCTTTGCCACTTAACGCTTTATTACGAAAATAGCATTATTCACTTCCACGTGTTAGAATTACACGCTTTTCTAGAAATTTCTACGTTTGAAGTATATATACTATAATACAATATAATACACTGCGGCCTGTGATTGTAAAACGACACTTGAAGTTACACCGCATGAGTTTCTTTTAAACGAAAAATAAAATTTTTATTTCAAGGTAAAATATTGACTATTTTTAACCTTTTTGGATGAGGTATGGAAGGGTGAATTATGGAGAGTAATGACGAACGGAAAAATAAAAGTGTCCAGGGATGGGAATCGAACCCACAATGTTCCGCTTACCAGGCAGATGCCATGTCCACTAGGCTACCCTGGACGTATTTTTCCGTTCGTTAATGATACATAAAGTAACTTATAATACAATATAATACACTGCGGCCTGTGATTGTAAAACGACACTTGAAGTTACACCGCATGAGTTTCTTTTAAACGAAAAATCAAATTTTTATTTCAAGGTAAAATATCGACTATTTTTAACCTTTTTGGATGAGGTATGAAAGGGTGAATTATGAAGAGTAATGACAAACGGAAAAATAAAATACGTCCAGGGTAGCCTAGTGGACATGGCATCTCTGCCCGGTAAGCGGAACATTGTGGGTTCGATTCCCATCCCTGGACACTTTTATTTTATTTTTCCGTTCGTCATTACTCTTCATAATTCACCCTTTCATAGCTCATCCAAAAAGGTTAAAAAATAGTCGATATTTTACCTTGATATAAAAATTTGATTTTTCGTTTAAAAGAAACTCATGCGGTATAACTTCAAGTGTCGTTTTACAATCACAGGCCGCAGTGTATTAAATTGTATTATAAGTTACTTTATGTATCATTTACGAACGGAAAAATACGTCCAGGGTAGCCTAGTGGACATGGCATCTGCCCGGTAAGCGGAACATTGTGGGTTCGATTCCCATCCCTGGACACTTTTATTTTTCCGTTCGTCATTACTCTTCATAATTCACCCTTTCATACCTCATCCAAAAAGGTTAAAAATAGTCAATATTTTACCTTGAAATAAAAATTTGATTTTTCGTTTAAAAGAAACTCATGCGGTGTAACTTCAAGTGTTGTTTTACAATCACAGGCCGCAGTGTATTATATTGTATTATAAGTTACTTTATGTATCATTTACGAACGGAAAAATACGTCCAGGGTAGCCTAGTGGACATGGCATCTGCCCGGTAAGCGGAACATTGTGGGTTCGATTCCCATCCCCCTGAACACTTTTATTTTTCCGTTCGTCATTACTCTTCATAATTCACCCTTTCATACCTCATCCAAAAAGGTTTAAAATGTCGATATTTTAGCTTGAAATAAGAATTTGATTTTTCGTTTGAAAGAAACTCATGCGGTGTAACTTCAAGTGTCGTTTTATATATACTATATTATAGAGCAATATATATATATATATTTTTTTTTTCATATATAGTATTTTTATTATTGAAATTTTCTTATATTTATGTATATTAAAATCAGAAAGGTATTTATATGGTTTTATTTTCTAACAATATATATATGATTCTTATATTCTAAACATTTCATTTTCTACAAAAGTCTTATCTAAAGGGAGAGATAAATAACTGTAATGAAGAATAATATTTTGATAATTTTCTCTTGCAGCCTATATATCTTCCTTTGGGATATTAATTCAGATAGGCTTTAAATGATATATTTAAAACCAACTTTTGAAATCTTGTAGTAGATATTTTGACTGGTACTTGAGTTAATGAAATTTCAAGACAACATGGTCATCATCGAATGTAGTATACAAATGACAGAAGCTTTAAATTTTCAGCGAATGATAGTAGAGCGTTGTGTAAATGGAACTGCACCCAAAATGGTCATATTTGAACAAACACCTGTGAAAAGATCCATGATTGGTAATCTCTGTTGTTTCAACATTATTTGCAACTGAGGTATTAAAATAATCTCGATTACGACAAAAATGTGATTATGGGTAATTATACCAATTTGAGTGGTACGTGCAGTTGGTATACGAGTGGATTGTTCCGTCGAATTTGTGGTGAATGGAAATATCAAAAGTATTCACTTGCTGGCGGCAGTGGTCTCGTGGAAGCTCTTAAAACAAAAAGATGGTCCTAGCGGTTCAATCTGCCCAGAAAATAGAGCGGTATTCAGTGGATTGCAGCACGGATCGAAGTCCGTCAGCAGCTGAAATTCGAGTTGCAGATTTTCGGTTATGTGTCCACTTACTATTATTCACAGTCGAAAACCTCTTATGATTCTTCATCAATCAACATATATATGGCATATGACTGACGGATATATAGAATCAGAGCTATTACACTGCAAGAGTCGAACATTGCTGATCTGACCTGCCATATAGAGAAATCGTCGAATACTACCGTCTCACATCGACAGGTATATAGGAGTGCAAATTCCTGTATATACCAAAGGAATCTTTTCAGCTATACGTTAGTATAGGATCACCTTGTAGTAGAGAGAGAGAGAGAGAGAGAGAAGTTAGATATTTCTAAAATTAAAAAATAGCCTTCGCTACTGACTAGCAGTCAGGTTGCAGTTCAGGTAGAGGGGTTTTATTTTTTGGGTTGAGGTCACCACCAAGTTAGAATAACTTCGACTAACTGGATGTTGGAATTTTGAAGCTTTTAAAAATATAAGTTCTGGGTCGTCGTTTTGTAGAGTTATTTAATATCAAATTGAATCAAATCCTGTTTCTTTTTTTTTTAACTTTTTTTAAAAATTATTAATCAATCAGGCGCAAATATTGAAATATTTGCTCCTAATATAGAGGAAACAAAACATCAAACAAGTTATAACTTAGAATTAAATATTTTCAAGTGGCTGAGGTGAAAGAGTTAGATCATATAAATCAGGGAACAAACGATGTCTTACTTCAGCAAAGATTTAAATCCTGTTTCTAATTCACATTTAATAGGTGGTATGGATCATTTGCAACTCAATAAACAACATAAAAAAACCTTTTCTAAAAAATGACCATAAATAGAACCGGCAAAGGTATATTGTAAAAATTACAGATCTGGGTGACCCCCAAGAGCATTAATGCATATATTATCCTCGGCCACATGTGGATAGGATGAAATTTTACAAACATCATAAGGAGTGGAAGGAAGTTAATCAATCGCGAGTGATGTATCTATTACATCATATATATTTAATAGATTCAAGAGAATCCGCATAGACAATCGCTTAAACTTAAAAAAAAAAAAAAAAAACGTTTCGTTTGGGTTTATAAAAGAAACGCTTTGCCTTAAAGTTTCAGAAAGCGTCTATTGATCTACAAAAAAAAAAAAAACTTTTAAAATAATTTTCTTTTATTTTCATAAGGTAATGTTTTGGTGCGGCATGTTTTAAACTTAATTTGTCTCTATCAAAATGTGTATATAATTGAACACCTTTTGATTATGTAAAATGTTTGAGTATTCTCTTGTGTTGTTAGGTCATCTGCGCTATTAGACAGCTGAAGAAAAAAAAAACAAGATATATTGATTTTGAACCTTCAAAGTAACATTCTCGCCAACACTGGTAACAAAATAACGAAATCGTTGTTTATATCAAGTCTTTACATCCAAGTGACACTCTGAATATTTATTGCTATTCCTGGCACGATATACCAATTTTATTGATATCGAAAAAAGGCGTTCTTGGATCTGTGTCATTAATATATTTTTTTCTTGAAGGTTTCAACACTGTGTAAGCACAAGATGGTTGTTGGCGCTTCGCCACATAGTTATCTAATAGAGTAGGTAAAATAATTGTGAATAAGTTTGAAGCTTGATATATGCCTCCTTTCCTTTATATTGATTATAAATATTTTTGTGACTCTATGGGGATATAAAAATATAATTTTTTTCTATATTTTAATTTGATAATAAAAGTAAATAAATACTTTGGAATTGGATCTCTTTTTATAATTCGATAAGAGGCAAAGAGGAATGCCGAATATTTATAGATTATAAAAGGTTTCATTAATGTCTAAAAATGTTATTATTGTGATTATTATATGCTAAAAATTTTGAGCAAATTGGAGCATATGTTTTGCCCGCCCTCAGAAAGGCTCTTACTCCAATTGTCGTCATGACAACAAGACTGATTGTATAAAACACGTATATTTGTTTTGATTTTATTTTTACTTTATATGATATATGAATAATTTCTGATAACAATATTCAAAAATAGGAAAATAGAGAAAAAATGTATTTGAAAGGTATATAATATCTCTCAGAACTTTTTTTTAAACAACAAAATTAAAAACAAGTCCAATGAATAGCAATCCAATCTTATAGAAAAATTTCACCAAAATTAGTTTTAAATTCGGAAGGAATTCTAACGCGGAGGTTTATTTTGTTAATAAATAATCCAAATATATATACCGTTTACAAACTAAGCTTTTGTATTTTGTGTTTGGGCCACATTTCATTAAGATAAAAATATTTTATTACAGATGAAATTCAACAGAAAAAAGATTTAGCCTTTAAATATATGGCGTTTATTCCTACACAAGGTTTTATTAAGTCCTCACACACATAGTCTTATTTACAGATTCTCCCCATCCAGTATCTAAAAGCAATATATACAAGGTATGTCCCATAAGTTCCCGGACTAGGTCCATAAAAAATAAATAAATGAAAAATGTAAATAAATTTGACAGTTTATTATAGAAAAAAATATCTGGCAACACGGTGGTACCAATATCGAGGCGGTACGTGCGCGCGCGCCAAAGTTATTCTGATTTATTTAAAGGTTATACCTTGCGCTGCGGCGATTTTACGATGGAACAAAAATTGAAGCAGAGGATTTGCATAGAATTTTGTGTGAAACTTCAAATATCAGCAACCGACACTTTTGAAATGCTTAATAAAGCATTCCCCAATAACGCCCCAAAGAGAACAACTGTTTTTGAATGTCATTCTAGATTTAAAGCTGGCAGAATTTCCATTGAAGATGATCCTCGTCAAGGACGCCCAACATTTCAAAGGACTGATGAAAATGTGCAAAAAATCACCGATTTGATAAAATAAAATCTTCGAACCACTTTGCTGGAGCTAGAACAAGACACAGGCATCTCTAAAACAACGATTGGAAGGATCGTAACCGAAGATTTGAGGCTCAAAAAGACTCCTGCAAAATTCATCCCAAGATTCCTCACTAATGAGCAAAAACTGTGTCGGCTTGCAACCTGTGAGGACATGCTGGAAATGACAAGAACGGATCCGGAATGGAAAGACAAGATAATCACAGGCGACGAGACATGGGTCTATGGCTATGACCCTGAAACCAAGCGTCAATCTGCCGAGTGGAGAGGTCAGGGTGAGCCTAGACCCAAAAAATCCAGGATATTGAAATCCAGAAACAAGGTGTTGCTGGTCGCATTTTTGGATAACAAGGGCATTGTTCATCACGAGTATCTTCCTGCAGGCCATACAGTTATTAAGGAAATGTATTTAAGCATTCTTCGCCGTCTAAGGGAAGCGATTCGAAAAAAAAGGCCAGAAAAATGGACTAATGGTGACTGGATCCTACACCATGACAATGCCCGCCCTCACACAGCGCACTTGGTGACGAGTTTTTTGGCGAAAAACGGGACAGAAATCCTACCTCAACCACCCTATTCCCCAGATATCGCACCAAATGACTTTTTCCTGTTCCCCAAACTCAAAGCAGTTCTAAAAGGAAAACATTTTGACACCAGGGAAGACATAATAGAAAAATCGCTGCTGGCATTGAAGAGCATTCCAAAAGAGACCTATAAAAACTGTTTCGACAATTGGGAGAAACGATGGCGCTGGTGCGTTGAAGCAAGGGGGGATTACTTTGAAAAGTTTTAATTAAAAAATTTTAAAAAAATCTTACCTTTTTTTTATGGAGCCAGTCCGGGAACTTATGGGACATACCTTGTATATATATATTTAATAAAATAAAAAGATAACAAAAGTAAAAACCTATACAGAAACAAACAAAAACTGAATGCTATATCCCCTCAAATATTATGAGTTAATTTTAGATACAATTTCTCCCTATATATTCAACAGCTTAAATAAAAAAGCGCAACAAAGAGAATATTGGAAGAATAGCTTACTAAATTTACTTTTACACATACAGTCATGGAGAGACAAAACTTAAGGAAGTGAAAAGTCTTTGATGTCGTTGGTCGTTTTTTTTTTTTTTTTTTTAAGGAGACAGACAATTTCGTTCACATTTGGTTATCTCATGTATATTCAATAAAGGTCGCTGTGTATTAAATATCTATAAGAGTTATTGTCTGAATCACAATATACAGACTAAAAGGTACACCTTCCTCAAGGTTTGTCCATGAGGGCATATATACCCGCACATATATAAGGAAACTTGGAAAAAGGAACATGAAAATAGAAGTAAAATAAAACTATATGAGAAAGGACTATCCTTCGTCCTTTCACTCTCTCTTCAATTAATCAATTTCCCCAACAATATGCTTTCTCCACATCTTAATTTTAAAAGCAGCTTCAAATATCTAAAGTAATCGTAAACGAGGATTTTTTAAATAAAGGAATTAAAAAGAGGCTGATCGTCATACCCATATTTATAGATCCGAATCTGCCTACTTATTTCATGTAACAATAGGAAGAAGTATTATCTTAGAAAATTCTGATGGAGACGTTTATTATTTTGAAAGTGCGCAAAATATTGAATTTGACTCTCCTTGCTTTTGTAGATTATAAGCTATTTTTTATTATAGATTTTACACTTTGAAAACAAGCGGGACCAACATAATGATGCTTAGCTAACTCAATCCTTTCAAAGATGCGGTTCTCTATACATTGTATTCAACGGAAAGGGACAAATTAACTTGGTCAGTGAACACCAACCATTACATCAGGACTGTATTTCCCGCGGATATCTTGTTGGAAAGGGGTGTATTTTGAGAAGGAACAACACCCTGGCTGCCAAGTCGGTCAGCCCCCTCCCGAGGTGTGTTGACCTTCCATGGCCGGATGATATTTGGAGCAGCTCCAACCGGCAAGAATAACCCGGCTTTCCGCGGCTTTAAACGATTTCAATAGCCAGTATAAAACTGTTTCTTATCAAACGAGAATTTGAGGAGTAGCAGAGGGATGAAGTTATACAAAATTCTGATACCAAACCTCAAATCGATTGACCTTTTTTGAATGTGATGAGTAAACTTCGGAATTAAGGCAAAAAAAAAAGCATGCTCCCGGAGATAAGAAACTTTTTTAAAATATTTAATACGACGGTCTAAATACGGACTCGAAAGCCCTTCTACAGGAGAACACGATAAGATAAATTCCTAAAGCTAGAGAATCATATTAAATAGTTTTTTAAAGAAACGTCTCCGGAAGCTTGATGTTTCACTTTAATTTGATCAGCGGATCAATTTATTGAATTTTAAACTCAAATTTGGAATTGTTTTTTATTCAACAAACACATTTAGTAGGACTCCTTACTTCTATATCAATTGGAAAATATAGAAGGAAATATTTTGAAATTATTCTTCTAATAACTTTTCTCTATATTTAGGAAACATCGACCATAGATGTACCATAGATAGACCATAGAGAGACTGTGCGGCCATGGAATTGTAGCATCATATCCTGAATAATTATAATACAAAAAAGGTTTAGAAACTTAGCCTCAGTGTACACACATGAATTGAAATTTCTTAATGGACGATAAAAATAGTAACAACCTTTTACAAGCACGCAAAAACAAACACATGAATATATAATTGGTCCGATATGGAATGTCTGGTCTGGTCCATAGACATTAATTATTAAGTCACTAGCTCAAATAATATGGGAAAATATACATTTCTTGGAAATCTCTATACACATCACCATACTTTTCTCAGTAAATTTAAAGTATTTTTATATGTCTGTTTCAAACCAAGACTTTAGTACAAATGAATTGTTCAAAGGTCATTTTGAGAACTTCCGATTTTAAGAAATTTTACAATTTATTTTTGAAGAAAGCATCAATATGCTTGAAAACATGTTATTCTGTAGAAGACTTGTCTGGGGTGAGTATGAAAACCAAGGTTGAATCTCAAACTCAACTTGTTCAGATTCTGTGAGATGTTTCACATGTGCAAAATAATCTTGCATTGTGCGGTGAAACATTGTATCTTTTGAACTGACTGATGTTTGTTTGTTCAGAAAAGTTTTAGGATACTTTTTATCCATTTATTGACAGTAGATCTGTGCATTTTCGATTTCTCTAGAAACCTGTGATGCATAATTATTCCTTTTAAATAACGATAAAAATAGCATATAATAGAAAATTATGAATAAAAAGAAAATAAACCATACAATGCCTCTCTTTAATTTTCAAAAAGACGACCATTCGCCATAACTGGCAATAATTTCAATCTTGCTCAACCCAAAGTCCATTACCATAATATACATAGTAAATACTCAAAGCGCATCTTTGGATTTTCCCTATTTACTGAATACAGCAACATCGACAGGAAAATAGACCTGCCTTAATAGTTTCTGTATATCAATAGTTTCTGCATGCAGCAATCATTGACCAACGCTTACAACTTTCATATTTATTATTATTTTATTCTTATATAGATTTTATATTGAGCTCTCTGGTAATCTGTTTAATACATTATTTTAATGCTAGATAAATATTTTAATAAAATACAAATTCTCAGTGATGAAATTAATATTTTAGTGGTATCAAATATTATTTATTATTCCTCACAGTCTCAGAAAGACCCGTTGTAGAGCTCCAGTTCGGACCTTGTCTTTGAAATAAAATACCATTGCTTAACTTATCTTCAATTTTAAAATTATTATTATTTTTAATCCTAACACCCCGCCCCTTTATAATTTCGCCAAGAGGTTACCATAATCTTTAATGGTTGTATGCTTTGGTATATCCCACATGAATATATTCATCATCATATGTGTGTTTACAATTATCACTTAGTAGTCATTTTTCATGACAGGTAAATAAATGAGCCAAAATGGGTGATCTTAATATTAATAAAGTACGAGTAGCTTCCGTCTATATTTCCTTAGCCTCCCACAAACCCCATTTGTTCAATCAACCTTTTTTTTCTAAGAGCTTCAGTATTTCCGGACTACACCCAATTCAAAATCAGAAGTGATTTATCAAATAAATTCAGATGGATTAACTTTGCACTTACGTGATCAGAACAAAAAGAGAATTCTCAGGTCTACCACAAGGTTTATTTTGTAAGACCACATTTCCTAAAGAGAATTTTGCAAACCATCTCACTAGAAGGAAAAATTCAGATATAGGAATATTGCGATATACTATTATAAAATATCAAAAACCTTGTGCTATAAGTTTCTTTATTCTATAATACAATTTATTATATAATAAAGAAACATATTGCGCAAGGTTTTTGATATTTTATAAAAGGAAAAATACCACTAAATAATATTGCACAGATATGAGGTTTAAATTTAGAAAAAGGCATCTACTGACCGTGCAAATGAAATCTTTCGGAGTAAATATTGACTAATCGTTGATTATTATTTTCCAGAATAATGCCCAAACAACCTTTCTTGTTTAATAAAGAAAAGCCAATAACGCACGCGGTTCAGTCTGTTGGTCCTCGTGGTGCAGGATGTACCTTAACGAATAAAAAGCTGGTCCATAAGGCTTCCTTAAATATCGAGAATTATGAAATAATAAAAAAAAACGATTAGTTGATTTTTATTCCGACAAACGCCATTAGCAACTTTCAGTTGCAACGATAATAAATTTCTCTTCAATTATAAAACGGATCAATATAATTATACTTTTGTACTATTCAAATATACACTATATTTATATGAAGCGCGCATATATTAAATCATGAAAAATTAAAATATTTTGATTTTGGTACAAATTGTCAATTTTATCAAGGCATGATAACGTATTTATTTTGTCCCATATGATAAATGCTGGCGTACAGGTATTCGAAATGTAGTAAGTAAAATAATATTATGACCCAAAAATGCCTTTTTCATCTGAAGATTTAATTAGGGCTTAACATATTATCGCAATGGCGTATATTAGAATTATTAACGTTGGATAACCACCTAAGGTATTTTAAATCAAGAAAAATAGGTGAAGTTGGAGAGTTTCCTTTATCTAGATTTCGATTCAACAACATGTGGTGTCCATTTTTTACTAAGCACAGAGGACGATAATTTATTCATATCTAAAAGTGTTTTGTTTACTATATTAATGGAACTTGTATGTTATAAAAAAAAACATATATACCGTATGTATTATTCTTTTAATAATTCAGGCGAAGTCTTTTAATTCAATTCAAAATAGTTTTTAATTATTAAATATATAGTATAAAAACATTACAAAAGCATAGATATATATTTAATTTAATTCACATTTTCCCCAAATAAAGAGTTTTAAAAACCAAAAAAAAAAAAAAAAACACACACACACACAAAAATAGTGAATTTTGTAAACATATTTCGGACATTATACTTGTTTAAAGAGGTTGAGCTTTTATAACTCTTCTGATTTACTTGTTTTGTTCTTGTAATTATTTCCTTGTGTATAAGTGTGATGCTAATAGTACATTGACGCAGATATTCTGAGTATGGATATTGCGTTTTGAATAAATTTTATAATATTCGTCTTATTATTCTTGATTTATATTATAATTATATTCCCTTGGTAACTGCGACAGAACCAAAAATAGAAATGATAAAATTATGGTCAAATAGTTAAATATATTAAAGGATAATAAAATTTAAAAGTTTATATCGAATGCCTCTTCTTTTATACGATCATAGCTTTTCCCACGAGTGGTGATAACAATAACAAAAAAAAATGAATTTGATATTTGCCAAAAAAGAATTACCGTTCAACATAAGTGTGTGTGTGGGCGATTGGCAATTTCAAGGGGTAAAAGTGAAAGATAAGTTGTGAAAGAATTTTCGTCCTTCATCAAGATGACGGACTAACATTTCGAAATGAGCAGGTTAGCTTGTCAGTCTATTCACGACCTTTTTTAAAATAGATATTAGGAAATAGATTTATTTATCTAAAGCCAAATATATTCTCACGTTGAAGAAAAATGTATATATATTTTAATAATCAAATTAACTTGAAAAATATTTAATGATATATCCAAATATAAAAACAAAAGTTATCAGTTTATTTTATTGAAATTAAAATAATTCAATAAGAAATTCACATTTTAAAATCTGAATACCTTTTCTTGTAATTCCACCTTTATAAGTGACTACGTTAAAGAAAGAAATCAAAATAAAATTTGTGTTGTTAGAACTTGATAAGGTATGTGAGAAAAATTATCGATAAAATTAATTGATAGAATATTTTTGAAATCACATAGAATTTTTAAATCCATAATTCCAGTTATTTTCAAATATTCCATTATTTTGTGTACGTCTAATTTATTAATAATCTACTAAGTGATGGGGAATTAGATAGAACAAAGGTTAGTCAATTTCTACGAAATTTTGCTTATATGATTTTGCCTAAATATTTGTCTTTTGAGAAGTTGGTTTGTTGGTTTTGAAAAAGGATTTTTTTTTCTTCCGACAATGACTCCCTCCCTTTTTACCAAAGATAAATGAAATTCGAAGCAATTTTTTATTTTTATTATTTTATTGACATTTAAACTGATTAAATCATAGCTTGAAACTATAAAATGAAAGTAAGCTGAAAGAATCTGATGTTATAAACGAAAATTATATTGTTAGTTAATTATATTTTTATCATATAATGATTAAAAATAATAAATTATATTATTAAGTTATATATATACCGATCTGCGCGTAGTAAAGAATAAAAAATCAATAAATCCGATAATGAAATTTGTTACTTTTGTACACATGGTTGCCCTCTTCGCTCTGTAAACTGCAGTGCGATTCACACTAATGACTCTATTATTGGACCTTTTCTATTTAAACATAACTAATACTCGAGACTCTTGTTTTAAATTGATGGATACATTTTTTAAACTTTTGTGAGAACTGTTTCTAGCTTAAAAGATTGCTCTATCTACGTAAATAAATTTGTATATCCAATTCTACTATTCTAAAAACGAATGTCCGTATAGTTTTCTTGATTTCCATAAATGATATTTCATCCTGTAATGTATCGATTTTATAAGCAAAAACGTCCAATACAGTATTAGAACTCTCTGGAGGATTAAATTGTCGAAACCGCCAGAAACGTTCATTACTGAAGCCCTCCCAATAAATACAGTTAATACAGTAGAAAGTTTGTTTTATTTGAAACATTCATGCTTGGTGGTTTTATTTCTTATATAATAATTTTATGAAAGTTTTTTATTGAACTTTTACGTAATATTATAAGTAATTAGAAAGTTCTCGAGCTAAAAGGGAATAAATAAAGAGATCAGTGTCAATACTATGAATACTTTTTTAATGAACTCTTTTTTTTTTTGGGCTGTATTTGGGCTGTATTGGGCTCGAGAGTAGAGTTGTTTGCGTTGTAGAGTAAACGTTTGTGTTTTTACAAATATTCAAAGTATTTATATGAGCATGTTACTTTATTCCTTAATTTGAATGTTTTAAATAAATAAATACCTTGTGACAAAATTTATAGTTATTCTATTTTACAAAACTTCTATAAATTAACCTCACAAAAAGCCTTCGTTAAGCCTTAAAAAAAATAAATACACGTTTCTTTATCTAGATGTATGTAAGTTACCACATACACAGTTACTTGTGAGTAGAGGATATAGCCATTCAAGGCTATTCCTTTTTTTAAAAAAAATAATGGACAAAATTATTAATTATAATATAAAAAATAATTATTAGTCTTGGCGCATCAGTGATGAACCTTCCCAGTGATTTCACCAATACTCCTGTCGTTAAATCTCTTTTATGTTGATTCTGCTTGTATGATCTGTACTTGAAGGTTTACTTTTGGTCATGGTGTTTAACGAAACTATGGAAAGATGAATCTGTATTTGTAGAAATTTCACATACTTCAGGTTTGAGCACAGAATTTCGGCTTAAACAAGACAACAAGCACAGAAGACTGTTTTATAAGGTAACTAAACAATACACATAATGCAGTCTGCAGGTAGATAAAGAAAACATTCAACGCTAAAAAGGTAATAGTGTTTGGAAGGTTCAATCCTATATAAACACTTTCTTGGACATTGTAATTTAAGTTAGCTAATGTTAGGTTTACTTTTTGGAATATTAAAAATATATATTTTCTAATAACTCTCTCTTTCTTTTTTTCAGCCGAGGCTAAAGTTGAACAGGTCATTTGTAATCGAGTAAACTATTCTAAAATTAAGATAAACCAAAAGAATTTCAACAGAATTCAGATTGTGATTATCACCTACCATTCAATATAACATATGGCTTCATGGACACCAAAGTAATTACATATAGGATTTCGTTACTTTTAAAGAAAGATATTTCTAGCTTGCAGTAACCAGTCTTCGACATTTCAACAAAATGGTAGGGGAGGTGAATTTAATTGCACACTTTAAAATGTAATTACTATCACAAGATTCTTTCAAACATGCGATAGACATCAATGTTGCATTTATCGTTTTCTTGAAACATCTTGGCCCTGATTCACAAGGCTCATTCATCGACTGTGTTGGATGCTGATAAAAAAAAAGGTTCTAATTACTCCAGCCTTCAACCTTCTTAATAAGGCGTTGAAACAATTAAATTTAGAATAATAGCTGATCGGCCATTGACGCCATTAAATAATTGTTTAGTTCGGTGTAGATTACTCTATATCCAGCTAGCTACTTTTAAAGAGTTGTTATCGACATGTTTTATTCGTAATAGCAATATACGTATATTGGTATTATATATATATATACGTACCAAAAAGGCACCTCAACCTTTATATATGCATCAAAACAATTCAAAAATTGCAATTCGTTGTTAAACAAACGTCAGTACAAAATGTAATGGTGGCGATAAAGAATGTGTCCCAACACCAGCCTGGTAAATAGAGATCAAAATCAACCTGTATACCATGGCTTCGGCCCTCATCAGTACAGGGGCGGTTTCGAATTCATGGAAATCTGCGAGAGGAGGTACAAAATATTAAATAGTTTAGCATTCCAAGCTACTTACTTATATCGTGGAATACGTGGATAGAAAGTTTTACCAGAGATTTTCTAAGGAAATGGGCGTCCAGCTTTAAAAAAAAAAAAATTACCCTCATTTAATAATCACATATTTTAAGATATTTTATTATATATACGTGTTTGTATTTGATTGAAATGTTTATCGAAATCAAAATGTAGACTCTGCCAGAAATCAAATCTTTGTCAAGCTACAAAGTGTGTGGGTGCAAGTATTTGCGTAGAAATAAAACACCGCTTAATTTTTTAAAAAAAGATTGGCGTTCTGCCACCCATAATTTTTTACCTGATCAGAATTTAAATTAAAAAAATATGACCTAATAAGGATTAATTTAATAATACAATGTAATTGATTTTTAAAGCTTTCACATATTGAAAAGATATAGAAACATCAATTATGCTGTAAAATTTTGAACGTGTGTAGCCATGAAATGGATTTGTGGAATTTGCATATTTTCGTATTGCATGTGTGTGATTATGTTATACCTTCACGTGCTGTGGTACATTATCCCTTGTACAGGTAGATAGAATAGCACCAATAATTAGCAAACAATAGCGGCCTCATTTTGCTATGTCTTTTAAGTATTAATCAAGACAAGAGAAAAAAAGTACTCTGCACAATCATTATCATTTTTGTTATCATCATATCATTAAAAATACATGTTATAGAATTTTATTAATTTTAATAATCATATTTGTCCTGGAGAAAGGAAGAACGTTATTGAACATTTAGGCCTAGAGTGAAATATGCAAAAATGTACTAATATTTCTCCAGAGCACAAACGCAAATTTTGTGAGGTATATTGGTCCTTTTTTACTTTCAAGATACTAGAGTGCAGGAAAAACACTCATTTATTAGGGGCAAAAAGAAAATTGTCTTACAAATATATGTGTGTTCAAAAAGTATTTAGTTAAAAGTAAAAGTATTTTATGTTTTTTCAAAAATTATTTATTTATTCATGAATACCTATTTTGTCCCCTTCAAAGTAATCCCCATGAAATATTATACACTTGTGCCAACGGTTTTTCCAATCTTCGAAGCACTTCAAAAAATCATTTTTTAAAATCTTTTTTAGCTCCTCCTTCGATGCCGTCTTTATCTCGTCAAGCGTAGCGTAACGTCTCCCTTTCATGGGCCTCTTCAGTTTAGGGAACAAGAAAAAGTCACAGGGGGCCAGATCTGGAGAATACGGTGGCTGCGGCATCATTAGTGTGTTGTTTTTTGGCCAAAAAGTCGCGCAAAAGCAACGATGTATGAGCAGGGGCGTTATCGTGGTGCAAAAGCCAATTTTTGTTCTTCCACAAATCCGGGCGTTTCTGGCGGATTGCTTCGCGCAAATTGCGCATAACTTGCAGATAATATTCTTTATTGACCGTTCTACCCTGTGGCAAAAACTCATGATGCACCACGCCCCTGCAATCGAAGAAAACTGTCAGCAAAACTTTCACATTCGACCGAACTTGGCGCGCTTTTTTCGGTCTTGGTTCGTGCGGCAGCTTCCATTGAGATGATTGAGCTTTGGCTTCCTCGTCATAACCATAAACCCACGCTTCGTCACCAGTTATGACCCTCTGGAGAAAATTTGGGTCGTCGCGGACAGAGTCCAACATCTCATTAGCATTGTTCATGCGATGCTGTTTTTGGTCGCAATTGAGCAATTTTGGTACGAATTTCGCGGTGACCCGTCTCATGCCCAAATCATTGATAAAAATCGAATGGCACGAGCCAATCGATATGTTTAGGTCCTCAGCAAATTCTCAAACGGTGATTCGACGATTGGCCAATATCCTTTTCTCCACTTCATTATTTTTTTTCGTCTGTTGTTGAAGTGATCGGGCGTCCGGCACGCTCTTCGTCGTTCACATCTTCTCGGCCTTCTGAGAACATTTTGTATCACCGATAAACGTTGCTTCGGTCCAAGGTAGCTTCTCCGTATGCCACCGTCAACATTCGGAATGCATCCGCGCACTTAAATTCGTTTTTCACACAAAATTTGATACAGGTTCTTTGATCCATTTTTTTAATAGGTAAAAATCGAAGACGATCCAAAATCGGCAAGCAAAGCAGCTGTCAACAATTAAGTGAACATTCAAAATGGCCGAGCTTGTCGGCATAAGTGAGAGACATGAGTACCAACATAAAGCCACAAAAAGATCGAAATTCGAATATACGTAACCCGCGAAAATTCAAAAGTCGCGATACCTTTTGAACACACCTTCGTATACTAAAAACTTAAAAGCGACTATATTCTTCTGTAAATTTTCTTTGAATATTGAATAAAATAATTGGCGAAATTGTTCAGTAGGATTTAGGAAAAAAATACAATAAATTTTAGGCATCTTTTTCCTCTATCTCTTTTATAAAATACAAATTTTAAGCTTTATTTAGTGTTTCCATTGATTATAATGACACACACATTAATTAATATATAAGCAGAGAGAAAGAGTCTATAAACATATATTGAGTTGTAAAGAAAGTTCGTTCGGTTTTTGTATCCCTTTTTTCATAACGGTTTTTGTTGTTTTACGGTAAATTGTTTATATTCTTTAAAGAGTAATTGTTCTGCTCTACAAACTTGTATTTTTTGCTTTTTAAAAACGTAATTTTTATTCTTTTTCCAGGCTTGAAAATGGAATATCCAGGAGGCAAAAATCAACATTTTCGACACCTGCTTTTCTTCGCTTTTCATCGAGTTCAAAAGTAGCCAAAGCAGCTCGGGATATATGCAACGTGTATGGAAAAGGTGTCATAGGGGAGCGAACAGCACAAAAAATAGTTTGAAAAGTTCAAAAACGGCGACTTGGACCTTATAGACACGCCTCGAAGCGGACGACCATCAGAATTCTATAAGGAACATCTAAAGGCCCTGTTTAAGGAAGGAACCCGTGAGTTGGCCGAAAAAAAAAAAAGAAATGTAGTGCTGGGACCATCTCCAACGATTTTCAATCAATAGGTTTTTCTCAAAAACTCGGAGCTTGGGTGCCTCACGAGCTTAATGAAACCATCAAAGAAAATCGCCTTCAAATTGCTGCTCAATATCTCGCACGCCATCAATCAACACGGGGACATAAACAACGATTTTTATAGCGAATCGTTACGGGAGATGAAAAATGGTGTCTATACGTGAATATGAAGCAAAGAAAAGAGTTGTGGCTCCAGGAGATACGCCGGAGCCAAGAATAGAGCAAGATCTTCACCCACAAAAGGTTATGATCTGCGTTTTTTTTTTTTTTGGGACTGCGAAGGTGTACTGTACTGGGAAATGCTCGAAATGAATGCCATGGTCAACAAGTACTTCTACATTGCCCTATTGCATCGCGTAAATGAGGCTATTCAACAGAAAAGACCCGATCGACAAGCTCAAATTATTCTCCTTCACGACAGCGCAAGTTGCACACGTCGTCAAAGCTTCAAGAGCTCGAATGGGTTGTTCTACAGCAGCCGCCGTACTCTCCGGACCTTGCAGCAACCGATTACCGCATTTTCCGCTCCATGTCAAACCATATGAGACGCCATACCTTCGATGATGCAGAAGACCTCAAAACCTGGCTCAACAACTTCTTCGACACCAGACCGGGCGTTTTTTGGCGGAACGGCATCATCAAACTATTCGAACGTTGGAAGGAGGTCGTAAATAATAACGGAGAATACATAATTGATTAATTAATTGTTATAATTAATGTTTTTTTTTGTCTGAATAAAATTATCGAATAAAACCGAACGAACTTTATTTACAACCCAAAAAATCGATTTTTTAAAAGAAATATTTCAAAGTTTAAAATAGTGCACACACACCCAAAAAAAAGGCTTCTATGAACTATTTTTATTATTATGTGTTAAAAAAACTAAAAATAAGTAAAAAATGCGTTTAATCCGTTTTCTATATATATATATATATATTCACATATACAATGAATCTTCAATCAGAGAAAAAAAAAAACATTATGTCGAAGACAAAAAAAGCCATAATATAAACAGATATTAAACCTTTTTTTCATATCAATTAAAATTAAAGATACCAAGATTTTCCGCCAATAGGCAAAAACACTGTAAAAGTAGATATGTGGAACATTGTCACGTAAAAAAATTAGGGAAGAGAAATTTCAGGCTGATGCAGCAATTTATTTAAGGTACAAGCACAAACTAAAATTTCAAAATACAAGAGAAGCAATAAGAGAAGTATATAGAGTAGCAAAAAATAGAATATCAAAATTAATGAACTGTTCATAAAAATAATAATTTCGCTACATATGTTCCTTTCCTATGGGAGCTGTGACTCACAGCTTGCATATCTTGTTGCTACTGACATAGATCTGACGTGCTTCTGCCAGGATTCCCTCGGAGTCTTGGAACTTTGTCCCTAGTACTTTAACGTCCTATTTCTTGCGGCATGAAGAGCGGCTTTGTTGTCGTATCGTCTATAGAGACATCGTCATCTTGAAGGAAAGTCTTTGCTTTTCCACGGCGGTGAAATCCTGGAGTCATTAGCTGAAAGTGTAGATCACATTGCCTCAAGGATTTCTAGGCGATCTTCAGTTTATCTACCCTGATTTACCCAGCATCTCCACCAAATGTTATGTAGAAAATTAGGAAAGACAAACTTCAGGCTGACTAAGAAATTTATTTAAGGCACAAGCACAAACTAAAATTTATAAAATATAAGAGAGGTAATTAGGAAAGTATTACCGAGTAGAAAAATATAAATATCAAAATTAATAATATTTTCATAAAATTGAATATTTCCCTACAATATAAAGGAATATTTAGCCAGTATAAACCCAATAGCAAGTAGCATGTAACGCATAAAGTACTTTGTCGAAGCCCTAACAAAAACAAAGTAAAATTCTAAGGCTCACCCATTCATAAGTTATACAACAAATTATAGAAGTATGAATCAAAGAGCGAATTTTATCACATTATACAAATAATACAAAAACCATAATACATTCAAGCAAAATGAATATCCATCGATAATTAAAAATTATTTTTTTTATCAGAGATCTCTCTCTTTAACTAAATAAAAGCTTCCACATGTTACAATATTTAAAAAGATATTTTAAAAAGATAAGGAAATGGTTCGGGATGATATATAGCATAATATAAGGATAAAAATATCTGATCGTGCAATTGAATGTTGCTGATGGCTTTGACATCTTTCGAAAATATATCAATTATTTGTTTTATTGAGTTGGTTTATACCCTTGAAAAATCAAGAAAAACAGGAACATTCAGTTGCGCGATCAAAGTGCCTTTTTATTATATAATATTTTACAATAAAGATCGGCCAGAGACATACATCGTTATTTTTCTGTGTTCTAAACTATCACCAAAGAAGCAGAAAGAAATTTCCTCATTGATAATTCCAGGAAGTCCTATCACTTTCAACGCCTGCACTACCGCCATAATGATAGATGACAGCCTGAATGACGTTCAGCAGTTAGAAATTCTCTAGAATTTTTAAAGTAATTGATATTTGGACTATCGGATAATATCTAAAGGTTCAAGAAGTATGTAACCGGAACCTTATGTAGTTATAATGGGAATTGTAGCCATAGGGCACCCCGTGTCCTACTATCCATGCCGCCATATCCTAAAAGTAATACAATCAATGCACCTATTTTTCAAAATATTACATTAAAATAATAACATCCATTATAAACAAAACGTTTTTATTAAAGTGTTGTTTTAATGAATTTTAACATGCAAAATAATTGTTAATGTATAGGATTCGATTTTGTTAACTAAAGAGAGAGATGTATTCATTAAAATAAATATATCTGGAGAGACAGAATTCGGCTATTTCTTTCTTACTCTTAGTCAGCGTAGGGTACAAGATATCGTGTAAGTTTTACTTTACGCCGAGATAAATACACATTACCTGGATTCCTGGAGCGCGAACGCCAACCATCCGGCTGTCCAGCATAAGTACTTGTAAAGTACTTGTCACGGCTTGTGCGGCGAGTTACCAGTTGACTGGTGAGATCAATACTGTCCCCGAGTCTGAAATAGGACCACTATAAAGAAACTATCTGAGCCAATCTAAATGCTAAAGCTGCCTCCATTCTGTGCCTCAGAAAAATGGGAAGCTAAATAGAGATTAATTAACTTTTTCAAACAGTTAGGGCAAATTGGATTCGTTTCAGGATTTCAGAGTGTCAGGAACATTAGACCCAGAAGAGTACCTATGTTACCCGAATTTTAAAAAATAGCAATATCCAATAATGACTTTTCTTTTAATTGAATCATAAACCAGGAAACCCGTGACTAATAATTTAAGCAGGAAGTTTTTTTTACGTAACCAAAATTTGTTGAGAGAAACGAAATTCGCGTGCTTTTGTCTATAGGCATACCTATATAAATATTGGAGGTGGGCTAATTTCCTATATTTGACACTACTGAATTGTAGAGTCTCAGAAAATATATTGATTATAGAAATATGATTATTTTATTTGTGCATACTACCTCGATATAATACGTTATTAGTTATACAATATTCCGTTAAAAATTGTTGTTATTTATCAATATATCTATCGAGTAGCTCATATTTAATATATAATTTGAAAAATTCTGAATAAAATTATTTTCTAATCAAATATAAATGAATATATGGTTTTCATATTCCATTCAAGTCTGATAACTGATTTGACAACAAAGATATTTTATCAGGATTATTCCAAATCTGCATAGAGTGCTTCAAGGGTTTTCAGAGAGAATGGACATATAAATAATAATATTCTTCGTCGCTCAAATTAAGATTATGAGAAAGTAAAACTATTTAGTAAATATTGGCACTATGGCAGATCGGGAAGCCCATATAATACTAATTGCGAACATTATAATTGCTGAGATAAAAAATATTGATATTTTATTTTGAACTTTTAATAAATCCGCGTTCGTTTTGAGTACAATAATACATGAGAAAGAAAATGTCACTTTAACAAACTTTTAAACTTTAACAAGTTATAAATTGATGCCCGATATATTAAAGAAAATCTTATTTATAAATTGATTGGTTTGATTTAAATAATATATAAATTCTGTAAGAAATGATCTGCAATAGAGCCAAGCCACCGCCAAAGTGGGCAGTCACCAGAGACTGACTGTTCCCTAGACGCGGCCATTGCCTCCTGATTATGCGACGAGAGGTCCGGGCGTGCCTCGCCGGCATACGGAGCCCTCATCTGATGTCACCGAGGTCGCCTACCCTCCTGATTCACCTTGAAATGACAACTTTACTGTGGTAGTGCACTTGTGTTCTCATAATATGCTTCGACTTCAAATAACGATGTATGAAGATCATTAACTAGCAGATATTAGGTATAGAATTACTATAACGGAAAGTATTAAAGCTAAGGCGAAATAAATAATAATAAAAAATAAACTTTATTTCTCAGCGCATTTTGTGATTTCTATTATATAAATAATTGATTGTAAATAAATATAAAAATATTAAATTATATATATATATACATAACAACAACAATGAAATTTATTAAGTTATCACGTGTCGTACATCAACTTTTCCCAAAGTCCAAGAATAATAAAGAAAACAATGTGTAAATAAGTAATAAGATATACAGTCTCGGTGGAAAGAAAAAATTAACCTTTTGCTGTCTTGAAGTCATTTTTACTTTCTGACGATATTTTCATTATTTTTGCTGAACTATTATATGTACATTATTTGTACAAGTAGACAAAGCTCTATTTGGCCAATAATTCGGAGATATACTACTAAATCTTTGACCTTTTACATTGAGAACCCTGAGAAACGTCCATTTCCAACGTCCAAGTTTTTTTCCATAGAATCAATATGTTTAACACGAAACATTCATTAAAAATTACAACCTTGCTGATATAAAACTTATTTTACGTTCAATTATCACTCATAACATTAAATAAGAGGAAAACCTTTTTAAAATTGAGTTTCTTCATTTAAAATGGAGACGAGATTCCGTTCTCATACTCTTCGACAAGCCGTGTTTATAGAATTAGGTAACAAGTTAGGATTATATGTACCTCTACCGCATTTTATTACACGCTCAACGAAGAACATAAGCTCGAAAAACACCGTATCCTTTTTAAATATTAAAACTCACTTTTAAAATATTTGAAAAATTAATTTAAACTACAATTGTAATTTTCGCGATAAATTACTTCTAATAAGGTTGATCATGGCTTCACCTACACCTTTTGACAAAAATTAAGCAATCAATATTTGTCTATAAAATCTTATTTCCCTAACTAAATTTTGATTTGAGACAATTATTTTAGAGTTGAGGAAATAGAAAGAATTTGAGTTGACCCAATACAAGTTTATATCTCTCCATGAGCCCTGGTCGTACCTGACCTACTGACGGTACGTTCTCGAACCACTTGAGTGAGTGGGGTCTGAGATTGAAGCCGCTGGTGACGTAACAGGGATATTTCCTTTCTAAATATAAACACGTGGATAGGATGTCTGTCACAACTCTTTCACGGAGTTGACGACCTCTTACTCACCGCTACGCAGTTTCCTCATCGGGTGGACAACACACTTTCAGGATGTACTGCCTTGGAAGATTCGCATAGATGTCTTCTTCTTTAGCGAGACTAGGCTTCAAGATGAAACCTAACTGCGTGTGGCGTTTCAAACGTGGTCCAAAATAAAAAAGCTGTTTATTCACCTCTACTATTTGGAGAGATCACGTCTCTTAAAGCTTGAGGAGTATATTATCCCCAACTCTATAAGTGAATATATAGAAGTCACAGCACATACACTAATCATGATAATGAATAATAAGACACAATGATAATAGGTGCGGAATTTGGCAAATAAAAAAAGAGTAGATAATTCAAAAAATATTGACACTGTACCTTTCGGGTAAGTACCTTCTCAGCTAAAAACGTGTCAACGTATGGATATAGTAAGGAGATATTTTTGCATTTTATCTGGCGTACGAAACTGGCCTTGTCTTTATTGTTTGCGGAAGAGCATTGCTCGATGCAAATATTTGAATGTAAATCTACTGTCCTATAAGCTTATGTCCATAGTTTTCTTAAAAAACATTTCTGAAATCCCATCCTTCAGTGCTGCGTATATAAAAGAATCGTCCAATACAGTATTAGAGCTCTGAGAAGCGGTCTGGTGGATTAAATTGGCGAAACCGCTGGGAGGGTTCACCACTGATGAGCCAAGCCCTGACAATATATTTTTTCATCGCAGTAAGGGCAGTAGAAGTTTGTATTATGTATAGAAGAAACATTCGTGCTTTTAAATAATTTAAATTTATATGTATAGATGGCGCGTTATTGCTTTATGTTCGTTTATTGTTATTGATAAACATGACTAATGCTGGGGAGAGAGGGAAGTTAGAGTAAAACCTTTTTGAGAGAAACAAGACACAAAAGGCCAGAAGCAAAAAAAAACTTACGAAAAAAGACTGCTATAAAGTTTTATATGCTTACTAGCCGAATGACCCGGGCAACGCCCGGGTTTTACCCGATTAAATGTTTTTATTCAAATACTATTCGTTACAATTATAAATTGGCACCGTGGATGTCACTTTTGTGAAACGTCCGGCTCCAAACTTTGTGTGTTTTTAAAATATAAAAATAAATATGTGAATTTTCACAACGATATTTGAAAATTATATTATTTTGATTTTCAAATACTATTCGTTACAATTATAAATTGGCGCCGTGGATGTCACTCTTGTGAAACGTCCCGATCCAAACTTTGTGTCTGAGAAGCGATATTTTTATAGAAAGATGATCTGGCTTTTGGTTTCTGCTCGAATGAATGTTTTTCTGTTAGAATTTTGTTCCTGCGTACAAAAAAATGAACTGGTTTCACCCGTGGTCTCTGCTTTTTGGAATTTTTCCCGATATAATTTTGTATCTAATAATCAAACATGATACAGCAATATAATCATCATCATTTTCTGACTAAAAATATATAGTTTTAATAATTGATTTATATATTTTTTTAAATAGCCTATCGTCTTCCCCGTATTTATTTACCTATGTATGGAAATTTTGGTTTGAATTAGTGAACTACTGCGAATTTGTATACCGGACATACAAACAAACATACAAACATTCATTTTTATATTTATAGATATCAGTAATAGCACAAGGAATTCGCGTTTCTCTCAATACATAACTCTATTTGGGAAACTTTCACTTATTTATACATTTATTGATAGTGGCATTAAACTCAATAGGTAGGGTGGCGGTTTTTCTAACATTATATACAGCACTTATTATATACAGCTGTATATACAGCACTTTTACAATCAATCTCAATTTCGTTTGATTATTGCCTTGTATTTTGGATTTTAGCATCAATTCAATGTAGAAGATTGCTCTAGATAAACTTCTTGTGAGTATTTGGTTTTTGCAGCCAGCTACTCCAGAAGTGTATGAAAAAACTATTTTAAATTATATTGTTCATATATGATTATAGAGAGGCTCTAAATAAATATCTATATTAATAAAATGCAAATTTCATAAGAGGACATCACTAAAAACTTTCGTTACAATGCATCAATTTCAACCAAATTTTCAACATTTATGTAAAACGAGATGGAGCAGGTTTTGCTTAACATCAAAATATTTTTCCCTAACATTAACATGCGTAACTTCGCTGTTATCGATTAAATACAAAAAAAAATCAACAGAGTTAATTTTATTTATATATAAATACAAAATTAAATTTCAACAGAGTTAATTTTTTTACATACTAGCTAATAATCTCAATCTAAAAAATATTCAAAACAAGCAATTTTAAGATAACACCATATGTAAAACAGTCGGCCAAGAAAACAAATAACGTGTAATATATATATAATATAATATATATAATAAAATCTTAAATATTATTTATCAAAAGTAAGATTATCTCAGGATGACACGGCAATTTATTTGAGACAAGAATAATGATACAATTCCAAGGCGAAGATACTATTTCTTTAACTTCCAATTACCGAGGGAACCAATTAATATTGATTTTATTCAACTTATCGAGTATTTTTCAAGGGACCGGAAAAAATGTTCACTAGATAAAACGATGATTTTGTAATGTAGAAAATTAGGAAAGACAAAATTCAGGATGACACGGCACACAGGGACCGGGAAAAAATGTTCACTTTATCGAGAGATTCAAATTTACAAGTTTCAAATTATCAAAATATATCTTTTTTTTTAATAAGTTTATATAGAATTGTTTTAACAAATGTTCGTTAGACAAACCTTTACTCGGGTAAAAACCCGGGCGAAGCCGGGCACATCCGCTAGTATACTGATAAAACTCTTTGAGATAATAATATATATATGTAATAAATATATATAGTAAAAATAAAATAATATATATATATAATATATATAATATATAATAGATATGAGTATAAATAGTTAATTCAAGATGTACTCGTCAACCCTCAAAAGGTTTATTGTACAACATTTCGGCTGCCAATTGTGGGTCTTTCCACCTTGAAAAGTGGGTCACCGAAACACCGGACAATAAACCTTTTGAGGGTTGTAGAGTTTATATCTTTAATTGATCAAACCCAATTATGTATTAAATTTTGCCGAGTAGTCAACGACGCCAGACTCAAGTCTTGGGCTCTGGGAGAGGACATGGGTTCTAGCCCATAAGAGAACCCTACGTTATCATCAAAAGACAAGCCATATAAAGGAAGCTCCAAAATGAAAAGAATATTTCTGCCCACCAACCTATGAGTTGAGAAGAATTTCAGTCTAAGAGGCTTCACAACATACGAGAGTTTTCCTTCAGACAATGAGAATCTCTTCACGAACTTCCTTCACATCTAGTCTTAAAAGAAAATCATAAACACATGCGATGGCAGAGACGAGATAGTTTATAAGACATACCTGTCATAGTTCGATAACCTCTGAGCTTATAAGAGGGAACTGTTGCTGAAACTCATTCTGTTCTTTTGGATCTAATGAAACCATATTTTAAGCATATTCTATGGAGTATGTGTGTTCTTAAGATAGAAATTATAGAAACATGAAGCTTTTTTTATATGGGAATTGTTACCCAGAAAACCGATATTCATAAAATACATTTTATAATTTCACAAAAGACAAAATAGCTATACTGACTTTTGGAATTGTTTTCTTCGAGATAAAAAGGATTCAAAGATTCTCTAAAGGTATTAAACCTGTATAAGAGCGGAGACGCTTGAACGCTGGTACAGTTAAGATTGTCGCACATTGAAAAACTATTCCACTTGAGTTTTTCCCATTTAATCTCATACATTTATTAAGTAGAGTATAGTTTCCTCAAATTAACTTTTGTAATCTCTCATTATTGAGTAATCCTTTAATCAAGAATAGTGCATTGCAAACGGAGAGGATTATATAATAACCCATGTATTGTTAAATGTTTATAAACAAACTAATGCCCCTTTAGATGTTCTAGGCCTTTGCTAATTGTATTTCCTTTGTTTTTGTTCGTGATCTATTGAAACCATGACTGAGATCCTTGTCTTTCGAAAGCTTTTGACAATAATAATATTATTATATAAGGCAGAAAAAAAGAGTTATCAACAAATAAAAGACAATCCACAATATGTCGACTGTAATTTTGAAAAATCGTTTATTATAAACTATAAATATAGTATAACTAAGTTCATGAAATGTGAATTATTTTTAAACTATTGTTTTGAGCTCTCTGGAATTTGATTAAGTTAAGATGACTTTGCTTTCAAAGGCAGAGCCACTGGAGCACCAACAGGAATTGTAACTAGTATGTTGTTACTGGTTCTGGTAAAAGAGGCAATTTGTTTAAAATAACTTTCAATTTTAAAAACTTTCTAAACTAGAAGTATTATAAGCTTATTTTAAGGGAAAGATGTGTTTTCGATAAGTATTGATTTGGTAAAAATTCAATCTAGTTGATATTGTCCGATAGAGTTAATGTAGTTGTATTATCATTAAGCAATATACACTCTATAACAGAAAACCTGACGTTCATAACAAATAATTGTCAGATTGGGACAAAATATCTTGTATATGAAGAACATATATAGGGAAAATTGACTTATATTTCAGAACAGTTAATTATTTTATTCCAAAGTTTGATCGTCACAAATTGAGAAAGTCAATATGTCGTTGATAAAGATTCTGGATGGTGTGCTGCGGGATTCCTTGCCAAATTGCATACAACTGTCAGGTTAAATAGTGAACATTCCGGGATAGTGGCAATCGCTTTCCCATTACGTCCCAGACGCGCTATAGGTGAGAGATCTGGCGACCTTGCTGGCTACGGAAGTGTTCGGCAAGATTGAAGACAATCCATATTCCATAATAATTGGAATGAATTTATAGATTAATTTAGCGAAATCGCTGAGAAAGTTTACCACTGATGAGCCAAGCCTTTCAATATATATGTTTAATTAAAAAATAATATTAATAATTATAGAAATTCATTTATATGATTAAAATAAATATCGCTGAATACATCCATCCTTAACATAAGAATCGATCACTGTATTTTTGAGAGAGAGGCTTCAAGATAAAACAATGCTTATAACTTAAATTCCTTCCTGTAGCCTAAAGGTATAAAGATAAAAATATTTATAAGCTATATACCGTTGAGGTGATGAGGCAAGTGGTAGGAATCGAAAGCGAGGGAGTATTTTATCAAAGTGATACCTAAGTACAGAAATGTCAGTTCAAGTAAAATCCAAATTTAGTATTAAGAACATGAACAAATTAAGGAAAAATATTTTTACAATGATTGTAAACAAAATTTCATAAAGACCAATTTCATAAATATATATGGCATCATAATCAAAATGAAAAAAAAAGTGCCAAGGATAGATAGGTCTGTTAGTTATTTTAATTTGTTCAATGAAATAATGAAGCTTGTGGTGGAGATGAAGCATATAGAAAACGCTCTTTGCACCTCACAAAGGATTCATCCCTTGGCGGAGCACTTAGCCTTCCCCGGTCACTACCACATACGAGGTGTGTTCAAAAGGTATCGCGACATTTGTGTTTTTTCAAAAATTATTTATTTATTCATGAATACCTATTTTGTCTCCCTCAAAGTAATCCCCATGAGATTATCCAATCTTACGGTTTTTCCAATCTTCGAAGCACTTCAAAAAATCATTTTTTAAAAATCTTTTTCAGCTCCTCCTTCGATGCCGTCTTTATCTCGTCAAGCGTAGCGTAACGTCGTCCTTTCATGGGCCTTTTCAGTTTAGGGAACAAGAAAAAGTCACTGGGGGCCAGATCTGGAGAATACGGTGGCTGCGGCATCATTAGTGTGTTGTTTTTGGCCAAAAAGTCGCGCAAAAGCAACGATGTATGAGCAGGGGCGTTATCGTGGTGCAAAAGCCAATTTTTGTTCTTCCACAAATCCGGGCGTTTCTGACGGATTGCTTCGCGCAAATTGCGCATAACTTGCAGGTAATATTCCTTATTGACCGTTCTACCCTGTGGCAAGAACTCATGATGCACCACGCCCCTGCAATCGAAGAAAACTGTCAGCAAATATTTCACATTCGACCGAACTTGGCGCGCTTTTTTCGGTCTTGGTTCGTGCGGCAGCTTCCATTGAGATGATTGAGCTTTGGTTTCCACGTTATAACCATAAACCCACGCTTCATCACCAGTTATGACCCTCTGGAGCAAATTTGGGTCGTCGCCGACAGAGTCCAACATCTCATTAGCAATGTTCATGCGATGCTGTTTTTGGTCGCAATTGAGCAATTTTGGTACGAATTTCGCGGCGATCCGTCTCATGCCCAAATCATTGATAAAAATCGAATGGCACGAGACAATCGATATGTTTAGGTCCTCAGCAACTTCTCTAACGGTGATTCGACGATTGGCCAATATCATTTTCCCCACTTCATTAATTTTTTCGTCTGTTTTTGAAGTGCTCGGGCGTCCGGCACGCTTTTCGTCGTTCACATCTTCTCGGCCTTCTGAGAACATTTTGTACCACCGATAAACGTTGCTTCGGTCCAAGGTAGCTTCTCCGTATGCCACAGTCAACATTCGGAATGCATCCGCGCACTTAATTTCGTTTTTCACACAAAATTTGATACTGGTTTTTTGATCTATTTTTTTAATAGGTAAAAATTGAAGACGATCCAAAACACCTGCAAGCAAAGCAGCTGTCAACAATTAAGTGAACCTTCAAAATGGCTGAGCTTGTCGGCATAAGTGAGAGACATGAGTACCAACATAAAGCCACAAAAAGATCGAAATTAGAATATACGTAACCCGCGAAAATTCAAAAGTCGCGATACTTTTTGAACACACCTCGTACATATTATGTTTGAGAGTATAAAATAAGGTACACATGCTCAGTGTAACTTGGGTTTCTCGTCTTTTTGTTTTTGTCTTTCTAAAATTATTTCTTTTACTTCACAAGGTTATTTATTTCACACTTATATTCTATTAGTGTCTTAAAAATAAGTACACAATATACGTCCTTATTATGTATTATTCCCCCGAAAATTCCAAAGACAAATTAAACTCGCTACATTATAAAATTCTCAAACATGGTATACAAGCCTACAATACGACATCGTCAAATTGTACGCATATCATTGTTAGAACACCAAAGCTCACACACTTCATTGAATCAAATATATTGAAAATAAATATAGATTACAACCGAGTTGTCCCAGCAAAAATAATCATAATATCTAAATTTATAAACCAGAAACAACAGGAATACTACGAAGCGACCAATGAAAATTTCAAAAGTTTCTTGAGCGGCCCAAAAATTCCTAATTATATCAAACCTAAATTCTATAATGTGCAATTCTTCACTGGACATGGCGACTTCAACTCATACCTGTTTAAAATTGGCAAAGCTGAATCACCTGGATGCTCGTGTGGAGGCGAAGAACAGAACCCCAGACACTTATTAACTGACTGCCCGCTGACCTTAGGGAACTAAATCAACTTCCCATAACGAATATGCAACATCTGGTCTACACTAAGGACATACACCAAAGATTCAACAAATTCTGCAGAATGTACTTAACTAAATAAGTGACTACTAATGTAATAAATTTGCATACTGATATGTAAATAATGTATAAAATTCACACGCAAATATCCGATTTGTGGATATAGCGTGTATTCTGCAATTGTTAAAAAAAAGTAAATATATATATGTTGGTCGTTTTTAAATAACACAATCAGTTATACGTGGGCAACTTCATTTTTAAATGCAAAATATCCTCTTTATAATAATCACGAGAAGCTTAAAAATGCAATAGAGAACTTGTTCTCTTTGGTTAGTATTCAAAATTTGATTATAGTTTATATGTTGCTATCGTATGGGAAATATGAGTACATTCGAAAAGAGTTACATATTATTTTTATAAACATAAATGGGTATAGTTCTCCATATGTTCTAATGGCATAAATAGCGAAAGGCAAACCCAATGAATTTAGATTTTCACATATTCTAGAAAACGGTATAGAAAGTAGGCGAAACACAAATGATGAATCCAACTTGAAGAGAAAGGTCGATCTTATCTTCTGTAAGATAACTGCTATGTCTACTTCTGTTTACCCATCTGGAAAAATACTGTATGGGGCGAGTGTTCTTAATAAAATTATTTTGTTGTTGTATTTTCTCGGGTGGATTGCTTTTGGAATTCGATTTTGTAAGATATTTAATCTCATACGCAGTGTATATGAACGTTGACATTTAGTTATTTATTGAAATTAATAGCATACCTAGAATGTTCAGAAGTAATTTGAATTAAGTGGTTATTTTTAGAAACATCATTAAATTTCAAAAAATTAACTCTATGAACATGTATAATTTCAGTTAAAGATTTTCCAGCCTAAATTTAACCCATGTTTTATTTTCTGTAATGCTTTCTTTTAAGTTTGTAATTCGTTAGTTAAGGTCCTTCTGCCAACTATGTGATGAATTACAATATTATCGGTGGTGGGCATATTAAAAAACAATGTGTAAAAACTATTTTGAAAAATAAAAGCTAAAACACTTCTACTCTTATCTTTATATATGTAGCTGTATAAGCAATTGTCTCTCCAAACATATCATACTGCAAAGGAAAGACGCATCGATTTGAAGAAGAATCGAGACTTCACACAAGTCCCAGTTTTTTGTGTGTCGCTATAATTGCGGCCAGACTGTCACATAACCTTGTCACTATTTCCAGCGTCACGTGACAGGGGGTCACCAACCGACCTCGATATAGAGCGTCTGACAACCCTGGCAATCTCTCTCTCCACTTTCTTCTTTCTTTCCCTTCTTCGGTATCGGCGATGTCATCGAATTTCATCACTTCTGCTTTATTTATTTTGTTGTGTATATAGGTAGACATGTAGTTTAGCATCGAAAGGCAACAAACGATCGCTAGTGCATTTGGGTAGAAAAAAAAAAGAGTTTCTTTTATTAAAAGACATTACCCTTTGTTTCAAATATGTGTATTGTGATATATATTAGATAATCTATTTTCCTAAACAATACATTTTTACAAGTTATCAGATCTATTATTTTTCAGCCAATCTAAAATATTCTTCCTGCTTTGTGCATTGAAAATTGATTTCTTCTTTGTCTGCAGTTGTGTCATATAAGAGAACATTTTAACAAACATTGAAAACATCCACACACACATATCGCCTTGTTATATCACCAGAGGAAGCATATCACACCCGCCCACTATATTGCCTTTTGGTTGATAAATTATTCAGCAAACTACTTGGTAAACATTAAGGGGCAATATATAGGTATATACAGATATAGTGTATACGCATATACAGATTATTATATATTTTATTTCATATTGAATTAAAATTCTAGTTAATAATCTGTATTTCTGCATGCACACGCATAAAAAAGGCCTCAAGAGGTCAGTATTAAAGAAAGAGAGGCTATGTTATGTAAAGCAAATTAAATGATATCTTTTAAGAAATTCCCCACAATATAATTTTATTTACATACGCACCTCTCTGTCCGAGTTCAGGGAACTTGTTGCTTTCACAATAACCAATATGGAGACCATCGTATGCCAAGTATATGGTTCAGTTTGATGGATTTCTACAACAAGGAGAAAGCAGGAGGCTCCAACATCCAGTCTGTATCCCGCGTCGTGGTAATTCTGTAGTTTCCTGCGACGAAATTGGTTACATACCTTCAGGGATTGTTCTTAGATCATTCACAAATGTGTCTTTCCAATTACTATTAATGTGAAAGCTGAAAACGCTAATTTTCTGAAGGATATTGTTTTCTTGAGAAAATATTATCTGATGGTATTAATTTATTATTATTATTATCCCTAGCACACGTGGTGCAGGCCATGATAATAATGGTGCGTAGAAGTTGGCGACTGCTTTTACTGTAAGTGCACCACATGTCTCCACATGTGAAAAGCAGTTCGAATTTGCACTTACAAATGTGCCACTTGGTTGCTTTATACTTCCACTCGCTAAGATTGGAACGATACAGAGAAGATTAGCATGGCCCCTGCGCAAGGATGACACGCAAAATCGTGAAGCGTTCCACTCGCTAATCGGGTTGGCTTTTGCAAGAATTTGGGGCCATTGGAGCATTTTTTTAATTATAAAAAAGTTCCCAAAGCGGGATTTGATCCCGGGTCGTAGCAGTCGAAAATAAACGGTTTAGACCACCCTTCCACCGACCCTTATACACCTATAATAATTAATATTTTATCATTAAGAATTTATAAAGTGAAATGTATTTTGGCTTTAGCAATCTAGTTAATATGTTACGAGATATCCTATTTTAATATTAAATATCTTTATCGATTTTTTCGATTTTATATTCGATAAGAGAGCGATGTGATTTAATGGCGAAGGAAAACTCCTCATTATTTATTGCGATAATAGCCAACGCGCACAATACAACATGCGTAAAAATATAATTATTATAATTAAACCTATCCATTTATCATTTTTTTCGAAATAATTAATTGTATGTTGAATGACATAGTGGGCAAAATATTGCACGTATAGACGTTACTCAAGTCCTAAATCTGGAAACAATATTGCCCCGCGACTTCCTTCATAGATATTCCTGGGGGATGACGGCCTTGAGATCTGGTAGTTAGATGACATGAGCAGCAATGTTTTTGTAGGCTGTTTTTTGATATTTGCTGATTTTTTTTTTGTATTTTATTATATTACTCTTCCTTATATTTTAATTTTTTAAAAGGTGCAGCTAATATTTATGAGAATTAATTAGTATTGAGTGTGTGTTCTATCATAAGCTTCTTTATTTTAAACATTGGGGTGAGCGCTTTGGATTATTCTTCGGGTTAAAAAAATAAACAAGTAGAATTAATCATAAATTAAACATTTGAGGAAACCTTCTGTTTAACTCTAACTCAACTTTTTTGTTGAGTAAACGTCAAAAAGTCACTACAGTATTTAGAATAAGAAAGCGTATCGCAAAAGAAGAACGGTTTAAAATGTGAGCTGACACTGAACTAACCGCAAGTTAAATGAGCAAAGCAAGCAGCTCGCAGTCTACCATATCACATAGGCCAAATTGAGAATATCGATCGAATTTGAAATTGGGAAAATAAATTGTGATATAAATGTTTAAATACTAAAGATATGAGATAAACAATAATTTTCTTTTACAAGTCCGAAAGCTTGAAACTAAAAAAGTTGCACAAGAAACTTAGCCCTAGGAGTTTTATTTATTTTTTAATAAAAATTATATTTATTTTGAAATTATTAAGTGTACACTGAGCTTCTACAGTTGAATAAAAGTGTTTATCCGAAAGCTTGCCTTTTTAAATAAAGAAGTATTAATTATCTCGTCGCATTAGCCTTCAATCTCGAAATATATTTCTCGGCCCATCTCGGTCCACAGAATGTTAGGTTTTCTTTCTCAAATAACTGAATACACCACTTTAGAGAATAATAGAGGATCGCGCTATATGGCGCTGTTCTCACTTTTAATATTGTCGCGGAGATAAATAAAGCAAGGGTAAATTTGGGAATGAATAATTTATTATAAGGGGTATTTATAGGGAGAGAGAGGGAGTACAACTTACCCCAAGTTAAAAGATAATCCTAATGAGGGATGTCAGCTCCCCCGCCGACCAGATTCCGCGAACCCGTAACACCCGGTGTCCAGGGATGATTGAAAGGCGTCCCATGGGGCCTCTCGTGGTTGGAACCGTTGAGCCGCTTGACATTACTCCCTCCTTAGAGAAAACAGCGACCCGCTGATTAGCTTGTCTCAGCCCTTGTTCTGGAAGGAAATCTATCACGGCTAGTGTTCCCTAGTAGAATAGAATGTTGTTCTTCAGGGTCCAGATAGGGCTTCATCCGAATGACATGAACGATATCCTTGGCTTTCCGTGATCGGGGAGAGGGGTCCACGGGCTCTACTTCATACGTAACTTCTGAAAGCTTCTTGGTCACCTTGTAGGGACCGAAGTATCTCTTCAGTAGCTCTTCTGATAGTCCTACTTTTCGGATGGGAGTAAAAACCCACACAAGATCATCCTTCTGGTAATAGACTGGAGTATGTTTCTGGTCGTAGAGTCTACGGTCTTTCGCCTGTGATTGTAGAAGACGTGATCGGGAGAGTTGACGCGCTTCCTCAGCTCTGGTCACAAGTTCTCCAACATAGTCGTCAGAGATCTCATCTGGTAGGTAGGGTAGTACGGCATCGATGTAGGTCTCGGCCTCGCGGGCGTGGACAAGAAAGTACGGGGTGTAGCCGGTCGCCTCCTGTTTTAGCAGTGTTGTAAGCAAAAGTTACATAGGGCAAAACTTGGTCCCAGTCCTTCTGCTCAACACCTGTGTACATGGACAACATGTCTCCCAGAGTTTTGTTGAACCTTTCAGTCAGGCCGTTGGTCTGGGGATGGTAGGCCGTTGTAAATCTGTGCACAATTCCGCACAGAGCATTGATCTCTTTTATTACTTGAGAAATGAAATTTCTGCCGCGATCTGTTATCATTTCTCTAGGAGCTCCATGCTTCAAGATGACGTCTTCAACCAGGAACTTAGCTGTTTCGATTGCTCCTCCGTCTGGGATCGCTTTCGTTATGGCAAACCTTGTCATATAATCGGTGCACACAATGATCCAACGGTTTCCATCTTTAGAAACTGGAAATCTTCCAAGGAGATCAACCCCGAGCTTATAGAATGGTTTTTCTACCGGCGGTATGGATACAAGTTGTCCAGCCGGACGTCGAGGTAATTCTGACTCTTTGTGTTACTTCTGGCAGCAGAACTTTCCAATACGAAAGAATAAAATTATTTTAAAAAAAATGGAAATGTGTCTAACCAGATATAGGGGATTTAAAACTTAATTTAAATGTGAGAAATATTTGGAGAAATATCAACGTATATATATTTAATATTTTGCAACCTATGTATATATGCATAATAAGGATTCCTGAACAGATATTAAATCAATAAGGGCCTAGGTTTAAAGATAGGTATAACCGACCGAATTTTATAATTAATAACTTTGACCTAGGTCTCTCAAATATATTCCCGTAGTGAATAATAAAACTACTGCCATTAACCTGATTCGATTGCATTCTGGTTAATTGATTTGGTGTCATGCAGAGTCAGTTTCATCGCGCCTAGAACTACATGGAGTGAGGAGTTGACTCGCTACAGACGTCGCCGCATAAACAAACAATTTGCTAAAGAAAACTTCGAAGAAGTCTTGCAGAGAATAGTCTTTCCAAAGTCACTTTGAAAATTATAAACCTTTTACAACGATTTTTTTTTCTTTTTAAATAATCTGTCCTTACACAGTGACGAAACATATTAAGGGGGAGGGACGCTAATCATAGTGAATCATGCCAGCGGATTTTCTAATTTAATCCACTATACCGCCGATTTTTAGAGCTCTAATATTAAAAGCAGTGGATTGAAGAAACCTCTGGGAGGGTTCATCGCTGATTAGCAAAGCCCTCTCAATATTTTTCATCCAGTAAAGCCAAAATAAATTTATAGAAAACACATTTTTCTCGCTTAATGATTTTATTTTCATATATATATGACGCGTTGTGGAATTATGTTTTATATTATCATTTACCTGTTTGCATGATTTTGCATGTATGAACAGAAGGAGTTCGGACAACAAATCCCAATGCAACAAGTGTTTTCTTACTTTGCTTAAATTTGGAGATCAAATTAAATGTTCAGATATAAACAGACAACAACGGCATATTTTATTTAACTGTTATAATGATGCTTTCATATTTATATATAAAAAACCTTTTAAATATATATTATTAAAAACAAAAGTTTAAAATCAATTATATATATATAAATATGTTATCTTTACATTCTGAATATCGAATTGAAGGGAGAATAGTAATCATGATACCACAAAGTTATATATAAGAAATAAAATCATTAAGCACGAACTATTTCGTTTAAAAAATATTAGGAGGACTTGGCTAGTCAGTGGTGAACCCTCCCAACGGTTTCGCTAATTTAAACACCAAGCCGCTTTTTAGAACTCTAATTCTTTATTTGGACGATTATGCTCATATATGCGACACTAAAGGATGAAATTTTAGTTTTATAATTTGTGCCAACTATGAGATTAAGATTTTAGGACAGTAGAATTACATGGAGCACTATTGCTTTATAATTTATTTATGCCTAACTGGCCTTGTCCTTATTGTTTGCGGAAGATCATTACTCGATACAAGTATTTGTATTCAATTATACTGTCCTAAAAGCTTATCTCTCTCCATAGTTCACTTAAATTCCAAAAACTAAGATTACATTCCTAAGTATCGCATATATAGGCAGAATCGTCTAATACAGTATTAGAGTTTTAAAATGCGGTCTAGTAGATTAAATTTGGAAAAACCGCTGTAAGGGTTCACTACCGAAGAGTTAAGCTCTCACAATAATTTTTCAAAGCAGTAAAGACGGTATAAGTTCATTTTATTCGAAAAATAAACAGTCGTGCTTAATTGTTTTATTTCAAATATATAGATGGTAGGTTAAATTCGATTTTTATTTTATATTACAAGGTACGATCAAAAAGTAACCGGACCACTTACATAAAATTAAAAAATATATATAAAGAGAGAGAGAGAGATTATATTATTTTATTCATCAATATTTTCAAAATAGGATCCTCCACTATCTACATATTCTTTCCATGGGTCAAAAGCTGTTTAAAAGTGGTTTCAAAGTCCATTTTCCTGAGTTTGTTTATTTCAGTCGTCGCATTTTAAATAAACTCGTTAGATGAAAGGTATATTCTTTTTAACGCAAGTTTGAGATTATGGAAATAAAAAAAATCACAGGAGTAGAGGTCTGAGAAATAAGAGGGATGTGATTAAACAGTCACAGAGTACCGAACTAAATAATCCATAACCAAATTGACTTTATGAATAGTAGGGCCGTTTTCATGCAGCAACTTCCATTGTTGTGACTAAAAGAGCTGGTTCTTTTTCCTTCGAATTGAAATTCTAAGGCGCGCAAGTATTTCAATATAGTTTTTCAATTTTATTTTAGAAGTTCCCTCTAAAAAAACCCAGAATGTACAACTCCTTAGTAGTAAAAAAAATAAATAATAATAGGCATCATTTTTCCCTTTGATCGGTCAATACGAACTTTTTATTTCCTAGAAGAACTCGGAATGTGCCATTCAAGTGATTGTTTCTTTGTTTGTGGATCATAAAGTTAGCAACAAGTTTCATGTTCAGTTATTATTGTTTAAGAAAGATCTCGGTTATTGATTTCACTTTCAATTATATGTCAATACAAATTTCTAATCTGATTAAGTAACTACAAAGTTTTTCTCATGTTTAAATATTCATGAACAATGCTTTGGCAGCTACCATATGAAATTACAACTATTTTCGCTCTCCTTTCGATAGTTATTATTTTTTCAGCATAAATTAAATCACTAAAGTGCTGGATGGGGTGCTCCGTCGTCGAAGTTGAGGGACGCCCTGACCTTGAATCATCCTCGATTCTCTGATGGCCATTTTTAAATCTATTGTACCAGAAATGTACTTGAGTGCTTTAATTGCTTCATATCCATTCGCTTCTTTTAACAATATGAATGTTTCAGTAAAATATACTTTTGATTTAAAACAAAATTTTATATCATCTCTCCGTTCAAAAGCCAAAATCACAAAATCCGATGGGGGCAAAAAACAAAGAGCCTTTATTTTCATACAATGATATAGTCAACGCAGGCACTATTGCCAGGGTTCCCAGTATTATTTGTTGTTTGGCTTTATTCTATATATAAAATGATTTTCTCTTTTAAAATTTTTTATTTTAACTCTTGATTTAAAAAGTTCGTTTACCTTTTGATCATGTTTGTGCCTTGTATATTAAATTTAAATGTATTAAAATATTTTGAATTCCATTTTAAAACTAACAAAGAAAATAATAATATCAATATTAGCGTCGTCTATCGATTAAAATAAATTTTACAAAGTAAGGTGAAAAATATTGCCTCAATTTCCAAAAAGTAAATGGTGAGAGAACAGTCATTTTAGGTGATGGAATACATGAAATATAGTTAATTCACCAAATTTCAGAGAGAGACTCGTGATAATACCAGTCTATTAAAATTAATAAAGTCTTTATTGCATTTAGTATTTTTTAAAATGTAAAATGCAAGCGAAAAGCAATTTTCAAAACCTTCAGCGCCAAATAATATTAAGCCTGTAGAGAGGAGAGCGATTTCACTTAAATTTTTCCATTTCATAATGTAGTTGAGGTTTTAACATATTTAATAATAGAAATTATTCATTATAAATGATAGAATTTTCACAAAAATTTGTCCTCCTTTACTTCTGCAATGATTTTGAAAATAATGCACATATATACAAAATGTATCAAAATATTTGAATTATTATTTTAAGTAAACAGAAGAAGATGTCTCGAAAACTATTGATGTAGTTGGATTTATTATAGAGTTGAGGCAGAGTGTTTTTTTTCTATATTCTTTAACAATTAGAATTGTGTTATGGCTCATAACATATATGTAAGATCTTTTACCATTGGAACCACTAGAATTATATTGTGAAGCGAAATAATTTAGGAATTTCATTTTCTCAAGTAATAAATGAATTAGAATATTAAAATATTAAATTAACAGCATGTCAAAATAAAATTCTAAGTTTTAATATATAAGTATTATTGTTTCAAAAGGAAGCGCTACAACTAAGAACGCGGAAAATACTTGGGGCAATTTGATTTGAAAGAATAAACACGCACATAACATGGGTGGAAGATTTAACTCTGATAATACAACGTGTTCTTTTGTGTAATAGTCTAAATTATTAGGAATTCTCTAGGTTCACACACGTTTAAAATATAAACAATGGACTCCACCAACGTGTGAGAGGAAATAAATCTAGAGCCATTTTAGTCGGAGGCATCAATATAACGTGGGATATATAGGTGGTTCAACTCCGCTATAACAACGGATGTGTTCTTCCTTATAACAGTCTGAAAAAGGAATTAGGTGTTAACAACACGTTTAAAATATAATTTATAAATATTATCAAATGAACTCGTACTACACAAATGAAAGAAAATAAATATGGAGCAATTTGAGTTGAAAGAATCAACACAACGTGGAGTGGTTGAACTCCTCTAGAACAACGGTTTCTTCCGTATCTAAAAATGAATTAAGTCTTCACAGCGTTTTTAAAATAAAATAATTCCCAACGGCAAATAAAAGAAAATAAATATTGGGCAATTTGAATTGAAAGAATCAACACAACGTGAGGTGGGTAGTTCAACTCCGCTAAAACAACGGCTTCTTCCGTAAAAGAATCTAAAAACGAGGAGTTGTGTGGCGAGTGTCGGAAGTGGCGCCGCCGTCTCCTAGCAACCGCTCAGTGTCGAGTTGGTTGATGTTGCTGGCGCTCACTCGAAGCCGGCCTCCGCGCACGACGACCCGGTACGTACCCTCCTATCCCGGCCCTCGCTGTTTACCGCACCCTTAACGTAGGGTTACATTGTTTGCATGCCTATCCATTTAATTACATACGTCTCTTTGTTTGACTCACATAACTAGAATTTTGTTGAAGTTTTTCAATCACACTCTCTTTCTCTCTATAAGTGGTCCTTAACCCATTAGCGGTACACTACTTTTAGTGACACAAAATATTATTGAACAATTTGAATAGCAATTCCTATTTAGTATGGATATATTTCAGAGCTATTTTTTTATTTATTTTTTTTTTTGAATGATTGTGAAGCTTTCCAGAAATATGTTCCAGATTTAACGCTCTGTATCGGGATAAAGTCAATTTTTACATACATTATGAGAGAGCTTACAACCCACCTGAAGAGCACACTTGTTTATTATAACACACCTTTTAAAACCCTGACGCCAAAATGTGAATGTGTGAATAGTAATGAGTTTTTAGAACTTAAAAACACTCTAAACTATTTTTTTTAAATAATTA
>CP092864.1:160545053-160610186 GCA_030710605.1 Cordylochernes scorpioides
ATTAAATAATTGTTTAGTTCGGTGTAGATTACTCTATATCCAGCTAGCTACTTTTAAAGAGTTGTTATCGACATGTTTTATTCGTAATAGCAATATATATTGGTATTATATATATATACGTACCAAAAAGGCACCTCAACCTTTATATATGCATTAAAACAATTCAAAAATTGCAATTCGTTGTTAAACAAACGTCAGTACAAAATGTAATGGTGGCGATAAAGAATGTGTCCCAACACCAGCCTGGTAAATCAACCTGTATACCATGGCTTCGGCCCTCATCAGTACAGGGGCGGTTTCGAATTCATGGAAATCTGCGAGAGGAGGTACAAAATATTAAATAGTTTAGCATTCCAAGCTACTTACTTATATCGTGGAATACGTGGATAGAAAGTTTTACCAGAGATTTTCTAAGGAAATGGGCGTCCAGCTTTAAAAAAAAAAAATTACCCTCATTTAATAATCACATATTTTAAGATATTTTATTATATATACGTGTTTGTATTTGATTGAAATGTTTATCGAAATCAAAATGTAGACTCTGCCAGAAATCAAATCTTTGTCAAGCTACAAAGTGTGTGGGTGCAAGTATTTGCGTAGAAATAAAACACCGCTTAATTTTTTAAAAAAGATTGGCGTTCTGCCACCCATAATTTTTTACCTGATCATAATTTAAATTTAAAAAATATTACCTAATGAGGATTGATTTAATAATACAATGTAATTGATTTTTAAAGCTTTCACATATTGAAAAGATATAGAAACATCAATTATGCTGTAAAATTTTGAACGTGTGTAGCCATGAAATGGATTTGTGGAATTTGCATATTTTCGTATTGCATGTGTGTGATTATGTTATACCTTCACGTGCTGTGGTACATTATCCCTTGTACAGGTAGATAGAATAGCACCAATAATTAGCAAACAATAGCGGCCTCATTTTGCTATGTCTTTTAAGTATTAATCAAGACAAGAGAAAAAAAGTACTCTGCACAATCATTATCATTTTTGTTATCATCATATCATTAAAAATACATGTTATAGAATTTTATTAATTTTAATAATCATATTTGTCCTGGAGAAAGGAAGAACGTTATTGAACATTTAGGCCTAGAGTGAAATATGCAAAAATGTACTAATATTTCTCCAGAGCACAAACGCAAATTTTTTGAGGTATATTGGTCCTTTTTTACTTTCAAGATACTAGAGTGCAGGAAAAACACTCATTTATTAGGGGCAAAAAGAAAATTGTCTTACAAATATATGTGTGTTCAAAAGTATTTAGTTAAAAGTAAAAGTATTTTATGTTTTTTCAAAAATTATTTATTTATTTATGAATACCTATTTTGTCCCCTTCAAAGTAATCCCCATGAGATATTATACACTTGTGCCAACGGTTTTTCCTATCTTCGAAGCACTTCAAAAAATCATTTTTTAAAATCTTTTTCAGCTCCTCCTTCGATGCCGTCTTTATCTCGTCAAGCGTAGCGTAACGTCGCCCTGTCATGGGCCTCTTCAGTTTAGGGAACAAGAAAAAGTCACAGGGGGCCAGATCTGGAGAATACGGTGGCTGCGGCATCATTAGTGTGTTGTTTTTGGCCAAAAAGTCGCGCAAAAGCAACGATGTGTGAGCAGGGGCGTTATCGTGGTGCAAAAGCCAATTTTTGTTCTTCCACAAATCCGGGGGTTTCTGGCGGATTGCTTCGCGCAAATTGCGCATAACTTGCAGGTAATATTCCTTATTGACCGTTCTACCCTGTGGCAAGAACTCATGATGCACCACGCCCCTGCAATCGAAGAAAACTGTCAGCAAAACTTTCACATTCGACCGAACTTGGCGCGCTTTTTTCGGTCTTGGTTCGTGCGGCAGCTTCCATTGAGATGATTGAGCTTTGGCTTCCACGTCATAACCATAAACCCACGCTTCGTCACCAGTTATGATATTCTGGAGAAAATTTGGGTCGTCGCGGACAGAATCCAACATCTCATTAGCAATGTTCATGCGATGCTGTTTTTGGTCGCAATTGAGCAATTTTGGTACGAATTTCGCGGCGACCCGTCTCATGCCCAAATCATTGATAAAAATCGAATGGCACGAGCCAATCGATATGTTTAGGTCCTCAGCAAATTCTCTAACGGTGATTCGACGATTGGCCAATATCTTTTTCTCCACTTCATTATTTTTTTTCGTCTGTTGTTGAAGTGCTCGGGCGTCCGGCACGCTCTTCGTCGTTCACATCTTCTCGGCCTTCTGAGAACATTTTGTACCACCGATAAACGTTGCTTCGGTCCAAGGTAGCTTCTCCGTATGCCACAGTCAACATTCGGAATGCATCCGCGCACTTAATTTCGTTTTTCACACAAAATTTGATACAGGTTCTTTGATCCATTTTTTAATAGGTAAAAATCGAAGACGATCCAAAATCGGCAAGCAAAGCAGCTGTCAACAATTTAGTGAACATTCAAAATGGCCGAGCTTGTCGGCATAAGTGAGAGACATGAGTACCAACATAAAGCCACAAAAAGATCGAAATTCGAATATACGTAACCCGCGAAAATTCAAAAGTCGCGATACCTTTTGAACACACCTTCGTATACTAAAAACTTAAAAGCGACTATATTCTTCTGTAAATTTTCTTTGAATATTGAATAAAATAATTGGCGAAATTGTTCAGTAGGATTTAGGAAAAAAATACAATAAATTTTAGGCATCTTTTTCCTCTATCTCTTTTATAAAATACAAATTTTAAGCTTTATTTAGTGTTTCCATTGATTATAATGACACACACATTAATTAATATATAAGCAGAGAGAAAGAGTCTATAAACATATATTGAGTTGTAAAGAAAGTTCGTTCGGTTTTTGTATCCCTTTTTTCATAACGGTTTTTGTTGTTATACGGTAAATTGTTTATATTCTTTAAAGAGTAATTGTTCTGCTCTACAAACTTGTATTTTTTGCTTTTTAAAAACGTAATTTTTATTATTTTTCCAGGCTTGAAAATGGAATATCCAGGAGGCAAAAATCAACATTTTCGACACCTGCTTTTCTTCGCTTTTCATCGAGTTCAAAAGCAGCCGAAGCAGCTCGGGACATATGCAACATGTATGGAAAAGGTGTCATAGGGGAGCGAACAGCACAAAAAATAGTTTGAAAAGTTCAAAAACGGCGACTTGGACCTTATAGACACGCCTCGAAGCGGACGACCATCAGAATTCTATAAGGAACATCTAAAGGCCCTGTTTAAGGAAGGAACCCGTGAGTTGGCCGAAAAAAAAAAAAAGAAATGTAGTGCTGGGACCATCTCCAACCATTTTCAATCAATAGGTTTTTCTCAAAAACTCGGAGCTTGGGTGCTTCACGAGCTTAATGAAACCATCAAAGAAAATCGCCTTCAAATCGCTGCTCATTATCTCGCACGCCATCAATCAACACGGGGACATAAACAACGATTTTTATAGCGAATCGTTACGGGAGATGAAAATTGGTGTCTATACGTGAATATGAAGCAAAGAAAAGAGTTGTGGCTCCAGGAGATACGCCGGAGCCAAGAATAGAGCAAGATCTTCACCCACAAAAGGTTATGATCTGCGTTTTTTTTTTTTTTTGGGACTGCGAAAGTGTACTGTACTGGGAAATGCTCGAAATGAATGCCATGGTCAACAAGTACTTCTACATTGCCCTATTGCATCGCGTGAATGAGGCTATTCAACAGAAAAGACCCGATCGACAAGCTCAAATTATTCTCCTTCACGACAACGCTAGGCCGCAAGTTGCACACGTCGTCAAAGCTTCAAGAGCTCGAATGGGTTGTTCTACAGCAGCCGCCGTACTCTCCGGACCTTGCAGCAACCGATTACCGCATTTTCCGCTCCATGTCAAACCATATGAGACGCCATACCTTCGATGATGCAGAAGACCTCAAAACCTGGCTCAACAACTTCTTCGACACCAGACCGGGCGTTTTTTGGCGGAACGGCATCATCAAACTATTCGAACGTTGGAAGGAGGTCGTAAATAATAACGGAGAATACATAATTGATTAATTAATTGTTATAATTAATGTTTTTTTTTTGTCTGAATAAAATTATCGAATAAAACCGAACGAACTTTATTTACAACCCAAAAAATCGATTTTTTAAAAGAAATATTTCAAAGTTTAAAATAGTGCACACACACCAAAAAAAGGCTTCTATGAACAATTTTTATTATTATGTGTTAAAAAAACTAAAAATAAGTAAAAAATGCGTTTAATCCGTTTTCTATATATATATATTTTTTTTTTCACATATACAATGAATCTTCAATCAGAGAAAAAAAAACATTATGTCGAAGACAAAAAAAGCCATAATATAAACAGATATTAAACCTTTTTTTCATTTCAATTAAAATTAAAGATACCAAGATTTTCCGCCAATAGGCAAAAACACTGTAAAAGTAGATATGTGGAACATTGTCACGTAAAAAAATTAGGGAAGAGAAATTTCAGGCTGATGCAGCAATTTATTTAAGGTACAAGCACAAACTAAAATTTCAAAATACAAGAGAAGCAATAAGAGAAGTATATAGAGTAGCAAAATATAGAATATCAAAATTAATGAACTGTTCACAAAAATAATAATTTCGCTACATAAGTTCCTTTCCTATGGGAGCTGTGACTCACAGCTTGCATATCTTGTTGCTACTGACATAGATCTGACGTGCTTCTGCCAGGATTCCCACGGAGTCTTGGAACTTTGTCCCTAGTACTTTAACGTCCTATTTCTTGCGGCATGAAGAGCGGCTTTGTTGTCGTATCGTCTATAGAGACATCGTCATCTTGAAGGAAAGTCTTTGCTTTTCCACGGCGGTGAAATCCTGGAGTCATTAGCTGAAAGTGTTGATCACATTGCCTAAGGATTTCTAGGCGATCTTCAGTTTATCTACCCTGATTTACCCAGCATCTCCACCAAATGTTATGTAGAAAATTAGGAAAGACAAACTTCAGGCTGACTAAGAAATTTATTTAAGGCACAAGCACAAACTAAAATTTATAAAATATAAGAGAGGTAATTAGGAAAGTATTACCGAGTAGCAAAATATAAATATCAAAATTAATAATATTTTCATAAAATTGAATATTTCCCTACAATATAAAGGAATATTTGGCCAGTATAAACCCAATAGCAAGTAGCATGTAACGCATAACGTACTTTGTCGAAGCCCTAACAAAAACAAAGTAAAATTCTAAGGCTCACCCATTCATAAGTTATACAACAAATTATAGAAGTATGAATCAAAGAGCGAATTTTATCACATTATACACATAATACAAAAACCATAATACATTCAAGCAAAATGAATATCCATCGATAATTAAAAATTATTTTTTTTTTTTATCAGAGATCTCTCTCTTTAACTAAATAAAAGCTTCCACATGTTACAATATTTAAAAAGAGATTTTAAAAAGATAAGGAAATGGTTCGGGATGATATATAGCATAATATAAGGATAAAAATATCTGATCGTGCAATTGAATGTTGCTGATGGCTTTGACATCTTTCGAAAATATATCAATTATTTGTTTTATTGAGTTGGTTTATACCCTTGAAAAATCAAGAAAAACAGGAACATTCAGTTGCGCGATCAAAGTGCCTTTTTATTATATAATATTTTACAATAAAGATCGGCCAGAGACATACATCGTTATTTTTCTGTGTTCTAAACTATCACCAAAGAAGCAGAAAGAAATTTCCTCATTGATAATTCCAGGAAGTCCTATCACTTTCAACGCCTGCACTACCGCCATAATGATAGATGACAGCCTGAATGACGTTCAGCAGTTAGAAATTCTCTAGAATTTTTAAAGTAATTGATATTTGGACTATCGGATAATATCTAAAGGTTCAAGAAGTATGTAACCGGAACCTTATGTAGTTATAATGGGAATTGTAGCTTCCATGCCGCCATATCCTAAAAGTAATACAATCAATGCACCTATTTTTCAAAATATTACATTAAAATAATAACATCCATTATAAACAAAACGTTTTTATTAAAGTGTTGTTTTAATGAATTTTAACATGCAAAATAATTGTTAATGTATAGGATTTGATTTTGTTAACTAAAGAGAGAGATGTATTCATTAAAAGAAATATATCTGGAGAGACAGAATTCGGCTATTTCTTTCTTACTCTTAGTCAGCGTATGGTACAAGATATCGTGTAAGTTTTACTTTACGCCGAGATAAATACACATTACCTGGATTCCTGGAGCGTCGAACGCCAACCATCCGGCTGTCCAGCATAAGTACTTGTAAAGTACTTGTCACGGCTTGTGCGGCGAGTTACCAGTTGACTGGTGAGATCAATACTGTCCCCGAGTCTGAAATAGGACCACTATAAAGAAACTATCCGAGCCAATCCAAATGCTAAAGCTGCCTCCATTCTGTGCCTCAGAAAAATGGGAAGCTAAATAGAGATTAATTAACTTTTTCAAACAGTTAGGGCAAATTGGATTCGTTTCAGGATTTCAGAGTGTCAGGAACATTAGACCCAGAAGAGTACCTATGTTACCCGAATTTTAAAAAATAGCAATATCCAATAATGACTTTTCTTTTAATTGAATCATAAACCAGGAAACCCGTGACTAATAATTTAAGCAGGAAGTTTTTTTTACGTAACCAAAATTTGTTGAGAGAAACGAAATTCGCGTGCTTTTGTCTATAGGCATACCTATATAAATATTGGAGGTGGGCTAATTTCCTATATTTGACACTACTGAATTGTAGAGTCTCAGAAAATATATTGATTATAGAAATATGATTATTTTATTTGTGCATACTACCTCGATATAATACGTTATTAGTTATACAATATTCCGTTAAAATTTTTTGTTATTTATCAATATATCTATCGAGTAGCTCATATTTAATATATAATTTGAAAAATTCTGAATAAAATTATTTTCTAATCAAATATAAATGAATATATGGTTTTCATATTCCATTCAAGTCTGATAACTGATTTGACAACAAAGATATTTTATCAGGATTATTCCAAATCTGCATAGAGTGCTTCAAGGGTTTTGAGAGAGAATGGACATATAAATAATAATATTCTTCGTCGCTCAAATTAAGATTATGAGAAAGTAAAACTATTCAGTAAATATTGGCACTATGGCAGATCGGGAAGCCCATATAATACTAATTGCGAACATTATAATTGCTGAGATAAAAATATTGATATTTTATTTTGAACTTTTAATAAATCCGCGTTCGTTTTGAGTACAATAATACATGAGAAAGAAAATGTCACTTTAACAAACTTTTAAACTTTAACAAGTTATAAATTGATGCCCGATATATTAAAGAAAATCTTATTTATAAATTGATTGGTTTGATTTAAATAATATATAAATTCTGTAAGAAATGATCTGCAATAGAGCCAAGCCACCGCCAAAGTGGGCAGTCACCAGAGACTGACTGTTCCCTAGACGCGGCCATTGCCTCCTGATTATGCGACGAGAGGTCCGGGCGTGCCTCGCCGGCATACGGAGCCCTCATCTGATGTCACCGAGGTCGCCTACCCTCCTGATTCACCTTGAAATGACAACTTTACTGTGGTAGTGCACTTGTGTTCTCATAATATGCTTCGACTTCAAATAACGATGTATGAAGATCATTAACTAGCAGATATTAGGTATAGAATTACTATAACGGAAAGTATTAAAGCTAAGGCGAAATAAATAATAATAAAAAAATAAACTTTATTTCTCAGCGCATTTTGTGATTTCTATTATATAAATAATTGATTGTAAATAAATATAAAAATATTAAATTATATATATACATAACAACAACAATGAAATTTATTAAGTTATCACGTGTCGTACATCAACTTTTCCCAAAGTCCAAGAATAATAAAGAAAACAATGTGTAAATAAGTAATAAGATATACAGTCTCGGTGGAAAGAAAAAATTAACCTTTTGCTGTCTTGAAGTCATTTTTACTTTCTGACGATATTTTCATTATTTTTGCTGAACTATTATATGTACATTATTTGTACAAGTAGACAAAGCTCTATTTGGCCAATAATTCGGAGATATACTACTAAATCTTTGACCTTTTACATTGAGAACCCTGAGAAACGTCCATTTCCAACGTCCAAGTTTTTTTCCCTAGAATCAATATGTTTAACACGAAACATTCATTAAAAATTACAACCTTGCTGATATAAAACTTATTTTACGTTCAATTATCACTCATAACATTAAATAAGAGGAAAACCTTTTTAAAATTGAGTTTCTTCATTTGAAATGGAGACGAGATTCCGTTCTCATACTCTTCGACAAGCTGTGTTTATAGAATTAGGTAACAAGTTAGGATTATATGTACCTCTACCGCATTTTATTACACGCTCAACGAAGAACATAAGCTCGAAAAACACCGTATCCTTTTTAAATATTAAAACTCACTTTTAAAATATTTGAAAAATTAATTTAAACTACAATTGTAATTTTCGCGATAAATTACTTCTAATAAGGTTGATCATGGCTTCACCTACACCTTTTGACAAAAATTAAGCAATCAATATTTGTCTATAAAATCTTATTTTCCTAACTAAATTTTGATTTGAGACAATTATTTTAGAGTTGAGGAAATAGAAAGAATTTGAGTTGACCCAATACAAGTTTATATCTCTCCATGAGCCCTGGTCGTACCTGACCTACTGACGGTACGTTCTCGAACCACTTGAGTGAGTGGGGTCTGAGATTGAAGCCGCTGGTGACGTAACAGGGATATTTCCTTTCTAAATATAAACACGTGGATAGGATGTCTGTCACAACTCTTTCACGGAGTTGACGACCTCTTACTCACCGCTACGCAGTTTCCTCATCGGGTGGACAACACACTTTCAGGATGTACTGCCTTGGAAGATTCGCATAGATGTCTTCTTCTTTAGCGAGACTAGGCTTCAAGATGAAACCTAACTGCGTGTGGCGTTTCAAACGTGGTCCAAAATAACAAAGCTGTTTATTCACCTCTACTATTTGGAGAGATCACGTCTCTTAAAGCTTGAGGAGTATATTATCCCCAACTCTATAAGTGAATATATAGAAGTCACAGCACATACACTAATCATGATAATGAATAATAAGACACAATGATAATAGGTGCGGAATTTGGCAAATAAAAAAAGAGTAGATAATTCAAAAAATTTTGACACTGTACCTTTCGGGTAAGTACCTTCTCAGCTAAAAACGTGTCAACGTATGGATATAGTAAGGAGATATTTTTGCATTTTATCTGGCGTACGAAACTGGCCTTGTCTTTATTGTTTGCGGAAGAGCATTGCTCGATGCAAATATTTGAATGTAAATCTACTGTCCTATAAGCTTATGTCCATAGTTTTCTTAAAAACCATTTCTGAAATCCCATCCTTCAGTGCTGCGTATATAAAAGAATCGTCCAATACAGTATTAGAGCTCTGAGAAGCGGTCTGGTGGATTAAATTGGCGAAACCGCTGGGAGGGTTCACCACTGATGAGCCAAGCCCTGACAATATATTTTTTCATCGCAGTAAGGGCAGTAGAAGTTTGTATTATGTATAGAAGAAACATTCGTGCTTTTAAATAATTTAAATTTATATGTATAGATGGCGCGTTATTGCTTTATGTTCGTTTATTGTTATTGATAAACATGACTAATGCTGGGGAGAGAGGGAAGTTAGAGTAAAACCTTTTTGAGAGAAAAAAACAAGACACAAAAGGCCGGAAGCAAAAAAAAACTTACGAAAAAAGACTGCTATAAAGTTTTATATGCTTACTAGCCGAATGACCCGGGCAACGCCCGGGTTTTACCCGATTAAATGTTTTTATTCAAATACTATTCGTTACAATTATAAATTGGCACCGTGGATGTCACTTTTGTGAAACGTCCGGCTCCAAACTTTGTGTGTTTTTAAAATATAAAAATAAATATGTGAATTTTCACAACGATATTTGAAAATTATATTATTTTGATTTTCAAATACTATTCGTTACAATTATAAATTGGCGCCGTGGATGTCACTCTTGTGAAACGTCCCGATCCAAACTTTGTGTCTGAGAAGCGATATTTTTATAGAAAGATGATCTGGCTTTTGGTTTCTGCTCGAATGAATGTTTTTCTGTTAGAATTTTGTTCCTGCGTACAAAAAAATGAACTGGTTTCACCCGTGGTCTCTGCTTTTTGGAATATTTTTCCCGATATAATTTTGTATCTAATAATCAAACATGATACAGCAATATAATCATCATCATTTTCTGACTAAAAATATATATTATTTTATTAAGAAAAAGGCATCTACTTATCGTGCAACTGAAAGTTGCTGATGGCTTGCGCCATCTATCGGAATAAATATCAACTATTCTCGTTGATTTTTAATTATTCCAGAATTGGCCAAATACCCATTCTTGATTAATCAAGAAAGCTAACCACGGACGCGTTTCGGGCTGTTGGCCCTCATCAGCGTGGTGCAAGCTGTACCTCAACGACCAAAAAATTGGTCATTAAGGCATCCTGAAAAATCATGAAACGGGTAGTTAAGGCCAGAATTGCGTGAGGACGCTACAAAATGTGAAAAAATAGTACAAATGTAATATTGTACTGTGATAAGATGCATAAATTAATAAAAAGGCATCTACTTATCGTGCAACTGAAAGTTGCTGATGGCTTGCGCCATCTATCGGAATAAATATCAACTATTCTCGTTGATTTTTAATTATTCCAGAATTGGCCAAATACCCATTCTTGATTAATCAAGAAAGCTAACCATGGACGCGTTTCGGGCTGTTGGCCCTCTACATTTTGTAGCGTTCTCACGCAATTCTGGCCTTAACTACCCGTTTCATGATTTTTCAGAATGCCTTAATGACCAATTTTTTGGTCGTTGAGGTACAGCTTGCACCACGCTGATGAGGGCCAACAGCCCGAAACGCGTCCGTGGTTAGCTTTCTTGATTAATCAAGAATGGGTATTTGGCCAATTCTGGAATAATTAAAAATCAACGAGAATAGTTGATATTTATTCCGATAGATGGCGCAAGCCATCAGCAACTTTCAGTTGCACGATAAGTAGATGCCTTTTTCTTAATTTATGCACCTTATCACAGTACAATAAAAATATATAGTTTTAATAATTGATTTATATATATTTTTTAAATAGCCTATCGTCTTCCCCGTATTTTCTTACCTATGTATGGAAATTTTGGTTTGAATTAGTGAACTACTGCGAATTTGTATACCGGACATACAAACAAACATACATTCATTTTTATTTTTATAGATATCAGTAATAGCACAAAGAATTCGCGTTTCTCTCAATACATAACTCTATTTGGGAAACTTTCACTTATTTATACATTTATTGATAGTGGCATTAAACTCAATAGGTAGGGTGGCGGTTTTTCTAACATTATATACACTGCGTGACATTGAAAATGGAACACCAAGAAATAGTGGTCAGAAAGTGATGAAACTCGGCAGACAGAGAGAGACAGGGACGAGCAATAAGTGATCTTTATTTCAAAATGATAGTCATAATACAGAGCGAGAACGGCGTCGGCTTAGTAGCAAGTAGGACCACCGCGGACGGCGATGCACGCAGCAACACGTCTAGGTAGAGAGTCAATCAGAGTACGGATGGCGTCCTGAGGGATGGCTCTCCATTCCCTCTCAACCATTTGCCACAGTTCGTCTTCTGAACGCGGCTGTGGCAAGCATGCAAACGGCGTCCAATGATGTCCCAGACGTTCTCGATTGGTGAGAGATCAGGAGAGTACGGTGGCCAGGGAAGCATCTGTACAACTTGCAGAACTTGTTGGCTAATGCGAGCAGTGTGCGGTCGGGCGTTATCCTGCTGATAAAGGGCATTGGGTACCCCCTGAAGGTAGGGGAGTGTCACCGGTCGCAGCACATCACCAACGTATCGTTGGGCCGTCATAGTGCCCTGAATACGAAGTAAAGGTGACCTGGAATCATACGCGATTGCGCCCCAAACCATGATTCCACGTTGTCGCACGGTGAGGCGTTCCACAATTGCTGCCGGATTGGACCTTTCTCCACGTCGACGCCACACGCGTACACGGCGACTATCACTGGACAAGCAGAAACGCGACTCATCTGAGAACACGACCCTGTGCCATTCCGTCATCCACGTCGATCTAGCCCGGCACCATTCCAAACGTTGGCGCCTATTCGGTGGGGTCAATGGCAGTCTTCTTAGCGGACGGCATGAGTGCAAGCCATTAGCAACTAATCGACGGGAAATGGTTCTGGTCGAGATATATATATATTGCGTATGATATTGTTTTTTACAGCACAATACAACAATGTTGGCAAGTCTCTCTAGAGTGGAATGTCGAGGTGACGAATCCACTCCAGGGCCTCCTCTGTGCACCGGTGGATATCCCCAAGTGTTCCCTGGAAGAATCTTCGAGGACAGTCCCTTAGGATATGGTGCATTGTTTGTATTTGTCCACAGTCGCAGTTCTGGTCTGGACTCATGTTCCACTTATTTAGTAGGTAGTTGCATCTACCAGTAGAGGTCCTGATTCTATTGAGGGTTGACCAGGTCCTCCTAGGTAGGTTGTAGCCGGGAGGTTTGGTGTTAACTATTTTTTGTCCGATTCATTAGTGCTGTAAAGACCAGGATATCCTAAAGGATATTTGGTCATCAGTTGGTGATATCTGTCGATCAAAAGATCTAGCCCGAGGGCGCATGCCGGCCATCACCTTCCTCGGAAGAAGCCGCTCCTAACATGGAGGACAGACGCTTCATCAGCCGTTCCTAACATGGTCGAGATGAAATCATCTAGGGTGACTTGCACATGTTGCAGGATGGCGGTACAAGTGGCTTGTGGGGCCGCCACTGCTTGTCGAAGGATACGCCGATCCACACGTGCTGACGTCACTCTGGTTGCACCGACATCCCTATAAATTGCCACATTTCCTTGTTCCAACCATCTTCTCCACAGTCGGTGCACCGTGGACGCACCAAGGTGTGTATCAGCTGCGATTTGACGTATGGACCAACCTGGCCTTTTCATCCGATCACCATGCCCCTCGTAAAAGCGTCTGTCTGCTTGAACTGCCTCCGTTTACGATGACCTGGCATTCTCTGTTATTACACGTGTCTTTTGACACAAGAACAAAATTTCTACAATGATTTTCCTTGAAGAAATAACGACACGAATACTGTCCTTTCTGCAAGTTCCTTCCCTTATATCTTACTCCATATACGCACGAGAGCTGCGCATTTTACATCATTTGCATAACTCGGTTAGGCGCGTCTACCCTGAAATTTGCATAATTTTCTGGCCACTATTTCTTGGTGTTCCATTTTCAATGTCACGCAGTGTATATACAGCACTTTTACAATCAATCTCAATTTCGTTTGATTATTGCCTTGTATTTTGGATTTTAGCATCAATTCAATGTAGAAGATTGCTCTAGATAAACTTCTTGTGAGTATTTGGTTTTTGCAGCCAGCTACTCCAGAAGTGTATGAAAAAACTATTTTAAATTATATTGTTTATATATGATTATAGAGAGGCTCTAAATAAATATATACCGATAAAACTCTTTGAGATAATAATATATATATGTAATAAATATATATAGTAAAAATAAAATAATATATATATATATATAATATATATAATATATAATAGATATGAGTATAAATAGTTAATTCAAGATGTACTCGTCAACCCTCAAAAGGTTTATTGTACAACATTTCGGCAGCCAATTGTGGGTCTTTCCACCTTGAAAAGTGGGTCACCGAAACACCGGACAATAAACCTTTTGAGGGTTGTAGAGTTTATATCTTTAATTGATCAAACCCAATTATGTATTAAATTTTGCCGAGTAGTCAACGACGCCAGACTCAAGTCTTGGGCTCTGGGAGAGGACATGGGTTCTAGCCCATAAGAGAACCCTACGTTATCATCAAAAGACAAGCCATATAAAGGAAGCTCCAAAATGAAAAGAATATTTCTGCCCACCAACCTATGAGTTGAGAAGAATTTCAGTCTAAGAGGCTTCACAACATACGAGAGTTTTCCTTCAGACAATGAGAATCTCTTCACGAACTTCCTTCACATCTAGTCTTAAAAGAAAATCATAAACACATGCGATGGCAGAGACGAGATAGTTTATAAGACATACCTGTCATAGTTCGATAACCTCTGAGCTTATAAGAGGGAACTGTTGCTGAAACTCATTCTGTTCTTTTGGATCTAATGAAACCATATTTTAAGCATATTCTATGGAGTATGTGTGTTCTTAAGATAGAAATTATAGAAACATGAAGCTTTTTTATATGGGAATTGTTCCCCAGAAAACCGATATTCATAAAATACATTTTATAATTTCACAAAAGACAAAATAGCTATACTGACTTTTGGAATTGTTTTCTTCGAGATAAAAAAGATTCAAAGATTCTCTAAAGGTATTAAACCTGTATAAGAGCGGAGACGCTTGAACGCTGGTACAGTTAAGATTGTCGCACATTGAAAAAACTATTCCACTTGAGTTTTTCCCATTTAATCTCATACATTTATTAAGTAGAGTATAGTTTCCTCAAATTAACTTTTGTAATCTCTCATTATTGAGAAATCCTCTAATCAAGAATAGTGCATTGCAAACTGAGAGGATTATATAATAACCCATGTATTGTTAAATGTTTATAAACAAACTAATGCCCCTTTAGATGTTCTAGGCCTTTGCTAATTGTATTTCCTTTGTTATTGTTCGTGATCTATTGAAACTATGACTGAGATCCTTGTCTTTCGAAAGCTTTTGACAATAATATTATTATTATATAAGGCAGAAAAAAAGAGTTATCAACAAACAAAAGACAATCCACAATATGTCGCCTGTAATTTTGAAAAATCGTTTATTATAAACTATAAATATAGTATAACTAAGTTTATGAAATGTGAATCATTTTTAAACTATTGTTTTGAGCTCTCTGGAATTTGATTAAGTTAAGATGACTTTGCTTTCAAAGGCAGAGCCACTGGAGCACCAACAGGAATTGTAACTAGCATGTTGTTACTGGTTCTGGTAAAAGAGGCAATTTGTTTTAAAATAACTTTCAATTTTAAAAACTTTCTAAACTAGAAGTATTATAAGCTTATTTTAAGGGAAAGATGTGTTTTCGATAAGTATTGATTTGGTAAAAATTCAATCTAGTTGATATTGTCCGATAGAGTTAATGTAGTTATATTATCATTAAACAATATACACTCTATAAAAGAAAACCTGACGCTCATAACAAATAATTGTCAGATTGGGACAAAATATCTTGTATATGAAGAACATATATAGGGGAAATCGACTTATATTTCAGAACAGTTAATTATTTTATTCCAAAGTTTGATCGTCACAAATTGAGAAAGTCAATATGTCGTTGATAAAGATTCCGGATGGTGTGCTGCGGGATTCCTTGCCAAATTGCATACAACTGTCAGGTTAAATAGTGAACATTCCGGGATAGTAGCAATCGCTTTCCCATTACGTCCCAGACGCGCTATAGGTGAGAGATCTGGCGACCTTGCTGGCTACGGAAGTGTTCGGCAAGATTGAAAACAATCCATATTCCATAATAATTGGAATGAATTTATAGATTAATTTAGCGAAATCGCTGAGAATGTTTACCACTGATGAGCCAAGCCTTTCAATATATATGTTTAATTAAAAAATAATATTAATAATTATAGAAATTCATTTATATGATTAAAATAAATATCGCTGAATACATCCATCCTTAACATAAGAATCGATCACTGTATTTTTGAGAGAGAGGCTTCAAGATAAAACAATTCTTATAACTTAAATTCCTTCCTGTAGCCTAAAGGTATAAAGATAAAAATATTTATAAGCTATATACCGTTGAGGTGATGAGGGAAGTGGTAGGAATCGAAAGCGAGGGAGTATTTTATCAAAGTGATACCTAAGTACAGAAATGTCAGTTCAAGTCAAATCCAAATTTAGTATTAAGAACATGAACAAATTAAGGAAAAATATTTTTACAATGATTGTAAACAAAATTTCATAAAGACCAATTTCATAAATATATATGGCATCATAATCAAAATGAAAAAAAAGTGCCAAGGATAGATAGGTCTGTTAGTTATTTTAATTTATTCAATGAAATAATGAAGCTTGTGGTGGAGATGAAGCATATAGAAAACGCTCTTTGCACCTCACAAAGGATTCATCCCTTGGCGGAGCACTTAGCCTTCCCCGGTCACTACCACATACGAGGTGTGTTCAAAAGGTATCGCGACTTTTGTGTTTTTTCAAAAATTATTTATTTATTCATGAATACCTATTTTGTCCCCCTCAAAGTAATCCCCATGAGATATTCCAATCTTACGGTTTTTCCAATCTTCGAAGCACTTCAAAAAATCATTTTTTAAAAATCTTTTTCAGCTCCTCCTTCGATGCCGTCTTTATCTCGTCAAGCGTAGCGTAACGTCGTCCTTTCATGGGCCTTTTCAGTTTAGGGAACAAGAAAAAGTCACTGGGGGCCAGATCTGGAGAATACGGTGGCTGCGGCATCATTAGTGTGTTGTTTTTGGCCAAAAAGTCGCGCACAAGCAACGATGTGTGAGCAGGGGCGTTATCGTGGTGCAAAAGCCAATTTTTGTTCTTCCACAAATCCGGGCGTTTCTGACGGATTGCTTCGCGCAAATTGCGCATAACTTGCAGGTAATATTCCTTATTGACCGTTCTACCCTGTGGCAAGAACTCATGATGCACCACGCCCCTGTAATAGAAGAAAACTGTCAGCAAATATTTCACATTCGACCGAACTTGGCGCGCTTTTTTCGGTCTTGGTTCGTGCGGCAGCTTCCATTGAGATGATTGAGCTTTGGTTTCCATGTTATAACCATAAACCCACGCTTCATCACCAGTTATGACCCTCTGGAGCAAATTTGGGTCGTCGCCGACAGAGTCCAACATCTCATTAGCAATGTTCATGCGATGCTGTTTTTGGTCGCAATTGAGCAATTTTGGTACGAATTTCGCTGCGATCCGTCTCATGCCCAAATCATTGATAAAAATCGAATGGCACGAGACAATCGATATGTTTAGGTCCTCAGCAACTTCTCTAACGGTGATTCGACGATTGGCCAATATCATTTTCCCCACTTCATTAATTTTTTCGTCTGTTTTTGAAGTGCTCGGGCGTCCGGCACGCTTTTCGTCGTTCACATCTTCTCGGCCTTCTGAGAACATTTTGTACCACCGATAAACGTTGCTTCGGTCCAAGGTAGCTTCTCCGTATGCCACAGTCAACATTCGGAATGCATCCGCGCACTTAATTTCGTTTTTCACACAAAATTTGATACTGTTTTTTTTTATATATATTTTTTTAATAGGTAAAAATTGAAGACGATCCAAAACACCTGCAAGCAAAGCAGCTGTCAACAATTAAGTGAACCTTCAAAATGGCTGAGCTTGTCGGAATAAGTGAGAGACATGAGTACCAACATAAAGCCACAAAAAGATCGAAATTAGAATATACGTAACCCGCAAAAATTCAAAAGTCGCGATACTTTTTGAACACACCTCGTACATATTATGTTTGAGAGTATAAAATAAGGTACACATGCTCAGTGTAACTTGGGTTTCTCGTCTTTTTGTTTTTGTCTTTCTAAAATTATTTCTTTATACTTCACAAGGTTATTTATTTCACACTTATATTCTATTAGTGTCTTAAAAATAAGTACACAATATACGTCCTTATTATGTATTTTTAAAAAGGCGAGCTTTCAAGCCAAAGGCTCTTCAACGGGCATATTCATAAGGCCGCAAGCTCAAATACATCACAATAGATATATATATATTACAATATTAGAGCTATTTGGTAGATTAACTGGCCGAGGGGAGGTTTTAGCACTGATGAGCCAGGCCCTCTCAATATTTTTCGATATATTCATTGCGATTAGGTCAATAGTGAAGTGTTTACTGATGATGGTACTGGTACTGGTGATACGGCGTGCCATGCCAACCTCACCAAATTCGGCCAAGTATCCGCCGAGGAATCACCAATTGAATCTGAATTCCTAAAAGTCATTCAGATTCAAAAAATGACAAGAATACAAATACTAAGCCAGCGGCGGACGACGGACATGCAAATTCTTGCCGCAATTGGGCTGATTGCCCGGAACAGGAAGACCAGCTTATCGAGTGACAAGATGTGAGCTTCACTAAAGTGGTCGGCTCCAAGAAGAGGCCGCATGACTCTGACCACACCAGGTCGGGGACCAAAAAGGGTTGCATCCAGGCACCGGGAACAGCAGCAGGTCACGAGCCACAGTAAGGTGCAAGAGTGCCAGACCACCAGGCAGAAGCAGGCAACCTTCCGAGCAAGGTCGGCAGCGGGGCAGGCGGACCAATGTGTCTACCTAGAGTTCTGCCCAGGCTTCACGCAAGAGAAGTATTTCCGTGCGTTGGAAACCAAGATGGGTAAGGGAACCATCTACCAACTAATGAAGATGGAGGGACACATCCTGGTCGGCCTCTCCAGCGTGCAGCTCGCCGACAAACTAATAGAGGAGGGTCTCAACATCGAAGACGCCATCCTGCGTGCTTTCCCCCTCAGGAATGCGCTGCGGCCCTACGGACAGTTCAGGTCCATCATCCAGAAGATGATGCTACTGGAGGATTCCTGCTGAACTGATTCTCGTCGGAAGGCTTTTATAACTCTGCGCGACTGAGTAAAGCTCTCCCAGATCCCGGCCCGGCTGGACGTCAAGGCCAAGGGAGTGGTCACGCACGTCTACGTGACCTACGGCATCAAGTGTTCCCTGTGCTACAAGCAGGGACAGAAGCGTGCCAACTGTCCTCGCAAGACTGGTCTCTAGCCTCCTAGCTGGTGATCCCTGTGGATGCTCCTGATGCACGCCTTAAAGCCTGGACCAAACAGCCCTCCACTTCGAACGCCCCTCCTCTTGCAGCAGCACCACCGACTGCTACTGTGGTCGCAGATCCTCCTCCCAGTGACACAGTGAGAGCAGAAGAGGCGGTCGTCCTGACTCCTCCTACGCCGGAAAATCAAAGAGAATCTCTGTCCGAATCTCCCCAAGAAAATCGCTTTCTGGCTGAGAATCAGATGGACAAATTTCAGAAAAATAAAAAGACGTCTTAAGCCATCGCTCGTGCCCAGAAGCTGGGCCAGGAGAGAGAATAATTCCTTCAGGCAATCCCGCATAATAGGGAAATGGACAGATTGATTAGGAAATCAAACAACGATCATAGAAAGACCATTTCCAACTTGGCCACCGCGCTGCTGGCTCTGACAGGAGAAACGAGTAGTATAAGAAGCTATCGCGCGCCAGAACCTCTGCTCGCAGGCACAAATGAACTTCCGAGTTGCGACCCTGAACACGCTCGGCAACGCCGCTCTTCGCCGGAGAATCCAGCTCTGCTGCTTTCTCAAGGAGCATGATTTTGACGTTTGCTTCCTACAGGAGACGAAAGTCATATCCATTGATGACGCAGGAGATCTCTGCCATGGCTACAGCGCCGTCGTTGCACCCGCAACGACCACCGTGGGATCAGGCCTCGCCTGCGTCTTCGGGCCTGGGGTTGTTGTACACCGGCAGCAGATCCTGTGGCCTGGAAAGATTGCAGTAATCGACATCACCGTCCGGGGGGCTCCATGACCTGCGTCAACGCCCACGTCTCTCATGCTCCTGAATAACGATGCCGCCAGCTACAGATCATCACAGCTTTGGCGAATAAAGAAGATACGTGGATCCTCGGTGACCTAAACATCTCCGAGGATTCGGCGAATGACCTGGCATCGGGTTCAGCAGAAGCCCTCGCGGAGCTCCTGGACCAAGCCGACCTCGTCGACGTCGCCACCTTCTTCGATGCTATACTGGAGGACACCAGGGTTGCTACTGTCGGAAGCTGGGTCGACGTGGGCCGTCTGGACAGAATTCTACCTCCATCAGGCTTCTACGACCGCGTCACCCAATACCAAGCTATCGACTATGCCTACTCGGACCACCGTGCCGTCCTGATCCAAGTAGGAGACCCAATTCCTACAAGACTTCCCTGCATTGGCAAGCTGCTACGGTCATACCTATTTTCCGATCGAATGGAAACTGTTTAATTTAGTTAGAATATTTATGTTTATATAAAGGTTTAACTTAATTTTTCTATGATTGTGTGAATATTCATTGAATTTATCATCATCACCTTTGTTGTTTACAAAAATGTTATATGAAAAATAAAGTAATGTAAAATAACGAAATGGCTGCCCTCATGTTTACTGATCCAATGTTTTAATAATCTAAGGTTTATGTTGTAAGAAAATTATACATTGAGAAGAATTATACATTGGTCCCTCGAGCCGGATTGAACGTAAGTAAAAGTCAAGTTAAAATTGATCGAAAAAAAGGGCAACTTATAAGTATTTTGTAACCATATATTCCAACTAAAAGTATTTGGGAAGAGAATTTAATAGCAATCATGGATGTAGAAACTTTAATTAAAAATTAAAAAGGATAAAAAAAAACTATAAAAGGCATAGAGGAAAATATCGAATCCATTGTGTCTATGGTAGATATTAATGCATCGAAATGCAACTAGATTATGCAAATAATGATTTGATGAAAATGAGGGATGTTTTCTTGCAACAACTTGAGGATGATGATTTGAATGACGAAGTGGAAATTTGTATAGATAAGTGTATAAGATTAAAGTGTGAATTAGATTTAAAGCATAATGGGCAAGAACCATCTGAAAAAAAGAGATGTTAATCTACATGTTAAAATGCCTAAACTTGAGTTGCCAACTTTCAATGGCAGATTAGAATCATGGCTTTCATTTAAAGATCTATTTTTTTTCTGCAATTGGTTCTAACTCACAAATACCTGATATTGAAAAGTTACAATATTTGAAAGGCCAACTGAGAGGCGAAGCCCTAAGACTGGTCAACGCATTTCCAATTACAGCCGATAATTATGTTGAGGTTTGGCAAACTTTATTAACAAGATATGATAACCCAAAGGATCTAATTTTCACCCAAATAGATAATGCATTAAGATTACCAAAATTAGCCGATGACAACCATAATTCAATGTTTAAACTTCTAGATAGCTGCAACGAAATAGTAAGAACAGTGAAGGTATTGGGTTACCAAATCGATAGTTTATCTGAGGTATTTTTCGTCGAGATCATACAAGATAAGCTTGATAAAACCACAAGAAAACAATGGAAATTGCAGAACAACTCAAGAGTTGTGCCTTCAATTAAGGATTTAATGGAATTTTTGGAAATCCACGCAAAAAGCTTGCAGAATTTACCAAATAAAATTCAAATGTGGAGAAACATTCAATGAAAAAGGAATTACAAAAGGTGAAAATGAAAGTGAAATCCATTTTGTGGAAACACATGGAAGGGATTCCACAGGCAGATATGTTGTACAACTGCCATTTCGGAATGACTGCCAATTAAGAGATTCAAGATCCAATGCGATCAAAAGACTTTGTTCTTTGGAAAGATCTTTGATTCCACGACCTGAAGTTTATGACCAATATAGAAGCTTCATTAAGGAATATATTGAATTGGGACATATGAGCTTAGTACCAAAGGAAGATATCATTAAGGGAAGGTACTATCTGCCTCATCATCCTGTAATAAAGGAAAAAAGTTGCACCACCAAATTGCGAGTAGTATTTGATGCATCAGCAAAGACTGATTCATGTTTGTCCTTGAATGATGCTTTAATTCCAGGGCCCAAAATTCAACAGGATTTGTTTCACATCATTCTGAGATTCAGAATTCATCCTGTTGCTATAAATGCTGATATCGCCAAGATGTATAGGCAAATTAGAATATCACAAAAAGACTCGGAATTCCAAAGAATTGTATGGCGGAATGATCCTCATGATAAAATAAGGGACTATCGGCTAGAAACTGTCACTTATGGGACTAGTTGTGCACCACTTTTGGCCACTCGTATCATCAAACAGTTGGCTTTGGATGAGCAGAGTAAGTTTCCAAAAGCTAGCAAAATAGCATTGACAGATTTTTATGTTGATGATCTAGTAACTGGAACTTGTTCAGTAGATGAAGGCAAGAATTTGGTGCAAGAACTCTATGGTTTACTAAGTGCAGGAGGCTTCGAACTTCGTAAGTGGACCTCCAATGTTCCTGATGTTCTGTCACTTTTACCAAATCATTTAAAATCCACCAACACAAATATTGGGTTTGAGGAATCCAAGGAATTTGTCAACGTTTTAGGCCTTCAATGGCAACCAAGAACTGATGGTTTCACATTTAAGGGAATAGTTCTGCCACTGAACTCTATGACAAAACGAGGAATACTATCACAGGTTGCTAAAATATTTGATCCACTGGGTTGGATCTCACCATTTACGACCACTATCAAGCTGAATTTGCAAGAACTTTGGAAGACTGGTTTGGAATGGGATGACCCAATTCCAGAGGAACTAAGAAGGAAGCTGACTTTGATAAACCAGGATCTTCCATCGCTAGAGCACATTCAGATCCCAAGATGCGTGGTACCAGGTAATTTTATGAATAAGAATTTCATGGATTTTGTGATGCATCACAGAAGGCATATGCTGCATCTCTGTATCTAAAGGTGATCCTCTCAAACACAAGCGCTAAGACATTTCTCTTAGTGGCAAAAACAAGAGTCGCACCTATGAAGGTGGTGTCACTTCCAAAGTTAGAATTATGTTCTGCTCTACTTTTGGCAAGATTAGTGAAAACTGTATATGATAACCTTCCTCTTACCATCAATGAAATTTATTTAAGGTCTGATTCTACTATAGCCTTATGCTTGATCAATTCCGAGCCGTGCCGATGGAAGACATTTGTGGCAAATCGAGTTGCTGAGATACACCGGCTTGTATCCGGGGTTTGGTGCCATGTTGATGGAAGGCAGAATCCAGCAGACTGTGCATCACGAGGAATATTTCCATCCGACTTAGTAGAACATCCACTATGGTGGAATGGGCCACCATGGCTAAGTGAACCTGCCCTTGAAATTAAAAAATTCATTAATAGCTCCAAGGAAGAATTTAAAGAAGAAGAAAAAATAAAGACGTATTTTGGTACAATTGAGTGTGAATTCCATCCATTGTGATAAACTGCTCATCATTAACCAAACTGAAATTTATCATAGCTTGGTGCTTAAGATTTGTCAAAAACAGTCGAATGCCTTCACATTCAAGAAACAGGGAGCCCTTAACATTAAGAGAGTTGAATGATGCCCTGTTGACAGTTGTTAAGTGTGTTCAAACTATTGAATTTTCCAAAGGAAAGCATTGCCTGTTAAGCAACAAGCCAATCCCGAATAAGAGTAGAATATACAATCTATGTCCCTTTTTGGATTCAAGGGGAATCATTAGAGTTGGCGGACGATTAAAAAATATAAATGTTTATGGTGATCGGATTAATCAAGTTTTACTTCCAAGATCACATCATCTTACCACTCTTATTGTAAACAATGTTCATGTCCATAATCTTCACTCATCAACTCAAGCTACGCTTGCAGCAATAAGAAATATATTCTGGATACCTTCTGGAAGAAATGTTGTACGGAAAATTTTAAGAACATGCATGAAATGCGCTAGATTTCGTAAGGAAGCTCCTTTTCAATTAATGGGAAATCTACCTTTTGCAAGGATCAACAGATCAAGGCCGTTTTTGGTAACTGGAATAGATTTTGCAGGACCTTTTCTGATTAAACGGAACATGGGACGTACAACTTCAACCATGAATGCTTACGTTGCCTTGTTCATATGTTTCAGCACTCGGGCCATTCATCTAGAATTAATAAGTAGTCTGACAACAGATGCTCTCATATCCACAATAAGAAGGTTCATTGCTCGAAGAGGTAAACCAGCAACAATTCATAGTGACAACGCCACTAATTTTGTTGGTGCGCTAAGATTATTGGGAAACTATGTCACAATGCCAGTAAAGTTCTTACGAATTCAGAGGGAATTCAGTGGAAATTTATTCCACCAGCAGCTCCACATTTTGGTTGACTGTGGGAAGCCGGAGTTAAGTCCATGAAATATCATCTTAGAAGAACAATGGGCAGTGCTTTGCTAAATTTTGAAGAACTAACAACATTGTTACCACAAATTGAAGCTTGCCTGAATTCGCGACCTATTTGTCTTCTTTCTGAGGACCTTGAAGATCTACAGGCATTGACTCCTGGTCACTTCTTAATAGGTGGTTCTTTAACAGCGCTTCCCGATGAAGATTACATCATAGCAATGAGTTTGCCAAATAGATTGCAATTAATTCAAAAATCAATGAATCATTTTTGGACAAGATGGTCCCAAGAATATGTGTCACAACTTCAACAAAGATCCAAATGGTGTAAGCCCCAACCCAACATTAAGGAAGGATGCCTGGTGTTGATAAAGAATGAACAACAACCTCCACTAGCATGGAAGATTGAAAGAATTTCAAAGGTGTTTGCAGGAGATGACGCTAGAATCAGAGTGGTAGAAGTCAAGACTGCTAATGGGACTTACAGAAGACCTATTGTAAAATTATGTTTGTTACCTATATAATGTTTTTTGATGGTCCCCCATCAAGTTGTTGGCGGGAGAATGTTTAATTTGGTTAGAATATTTATGTTTATATAAAGGTTTAACTTAATTTTTCTATGATTGTGTAAATATTCATTGAATTTATCATCATCACCTTTGTTGTTTACAAAAATGTTATATGAAAAATAAAGTAATGTAAAATAACGAAATGGTTGCCCTCATGTTTACTGATCCAATGTTTTAATAATCTAAGGTTTATGTTGTAAGAAAATTATACATTGAGAAGAATTATACAGCAACGTTCATTGATGAAATATCGGAAGACCTAGCAAATACTTCACCTTCGATGTTATGGGAACACTCGACCAGGAAAAAGGCAGAACTGGTGGCGGAGATACGATCACTCGCACCTGCCGTCGCCGAGTCCGACGGTGGATACATCGAGAGAGCAAGCCACTGATGAGGCGGAGACTGGAGGACGACACTGCTCGTTCCGACTATCCTTCCTTGTCGGACCTCGGGCGTTCCCTCCGAGCTAGACGTCAAAGCTTGGCAGAATCCATCGTCGATTTCCTCGCTGAAGTGGCCCCCTTGGAGTTCCACGAATGGGACCAGCTCTTTCTCGCCAAAATCTACCGCGACCAGATAGCGGCCTCCATCCACAGCCTGGCAAAAGGCCGTGCCCCTGGATGGGACGGATTACCCTGCGAGTTTGCCAAGGCCTTTGAGGATTTTTTCGCCGAAGTCCTTTGGCAAGTATTCGAGTATTCTCGACTCCGCGGGGCCCTGCCTTTATCATCAAGGCGCAGCAAGGTCATCCTGCTGCCGAAATCGCACGGTGGTCCGGGTCTACAGGCATTCCGACCAATCAGCCTACCAACGACCGACTACAGGATTCTCAGCAGCGTGCTCATGGGCCGTCTACGACGTCATCTGATGAACCTCGTGCCCGACTGTCAGACCTACGCCGTTCCGGGACGGTCATCCTCCTGGAACATTGCGCAAGTGGCAGACAGCGTCGCCTGAGCAGCGAGACATGACACACCGCTAGCCGTCATCTCCCTAGACCTGAAGTCGGCGTTCTACAGCCTGAGTAGGAAATACTTATTCGTCCTGCTGGAGAAACTAGGCCTACCATCTGCCTTACTCGGGTGGATTACTGTCCTCTACGGGGAAGCAGACGCCTCCATCCGGATCGGAGATGTATACACCAGAGCCTTCCCGCTTTTCAACGGGGTGAGACAGGGCTGCCGTCTCAGCGCCGCTCTCTTCAGCATCGGAGTAGGGCCTCTACTACGCCGCCTCGAGAGGATCTTGGGCCGGGGCAGCGTAGTCGCCTATACGGATGACATCGTACTCTACATCAAAGACGACGCTTAGTTTGAGCTCGTTCTCCTGATCTTCGAAGAGTTCCGCATGGTCTCTGGGGTGTCTGTCAACTTCAGCAAAAGCTGCGGGCTCTGGTGCGGTTCCTGGAGGCACCGGACGGATTCTCCTCTGGGAATCTTCTGGATGTCCGAGTCGCTTAATATCCTGGTCCGCACGATCACCGCTGGGAACACCGTTGCCTCCCAGGCCTCCCACCTGATGGGGCTGCTAGAGCGAGCCATTGTGAGGTGGTCTCCCTTCATTCGCGGACTGTTTCTGGTGGATCGTGCCCACGCGGCCAACTGCTTGGTCCTGGGTTCCATCCTGCACCACCTCCACGGCTACGTTCCACCTGAAACTACCATGGCCGGTTGCAGGCGCGGCTGGCGCGCTTCGTGTGGGGTACGAGCCGAGTCTCGTGGCTCCCTGGGGGCATTCTGGCTCGCCCAGTCTCCGAGGGTGGCGTCGACCTGCTTGACATCGCGGGCCAGCTTCGGCTTGCCTGCCTGAAGGGCGTTCAGGCTTCTCTACGCGGCACTGCCAACGGCTACTCTTGGCTGGTCCGTAGCCGTACGAGGATGACATCGCGGCTCATGACGTCATGCTATCACCGACGGGTCGCTGACCTACAGATATTGGAGTTGCCGTGCTATACGACCCCTGCTCCGGGAGGTGTTCGCCTCCTTCGAAATGCCCCTGGATCTGCAGGCCTGGCTATTCGGCGTCGGTCTCCATCCCGAGGGAATGAAGATCACAAGTATGGCGAAGGCTATCATCTACATCTTGGTCTTGAGGTGGGCAACGCCAGCCATCGCATCGACCTGCTCACTCTGTGGGAAAGAACTCTCGCTGTCCACCGGTGGCGGAGTCGTTCTCGCGGTGGGCCCCACCAATGAAGACTGTATATATTATATATATATGTATATTTATCAATTATTATATATATTTATATCTATTTATTCATATATTTATCAATTATATAATCTTATTTATTCATATTTATATTTATTCTCTATTTAACCTTATATAATCTTATATGGACATTGTAATAAATCAGTTTCAATCACAATCTCTCTCTCTCTCTCTCTAGAAGGGCAGGTATTTAAATTAAGTCAAGATCGTTCAGGTTAACAGTTTTAAATATGTATATCTTTGCGTGTGTTGATGAAGAAACTATTTTGCTAAAATATATAAAACGTATTTTGCTTTCTATTTTCAAAATTAATCGCAAATCAGGATCCACACACAATCAAGAAAATAAAAGATTCATTACAAAGATAAAATGTGATATATTTTCATATTATATGTACTTTCGATTTAAAAGAAATACACTTTTACAGCCCTAAAACACTTCCTGGTGCTATAAACAATCTATTCTATTTAAATGCATTTTGTAGGCTAATTTCATATATATATGGAGATTGGAACATAACCAGAAGCCTTTCATAATATTGTTCGTATTCCATCCCCAATATACAAAATAATGAAAAAATATCACCACGTAGAAAGTTAGGAAAGACAAACCTCAGAATGACACGGCAAATTTTTTTAATTCAAAACAATTAAAAACCAATAAGATACCAGAGGGGCAATGAGGAAAGTTACAGTGTAGCAAAAGTATGAATATCAAAAATTAATGATAACTATTTTGATACATAGATCATTCCCCTTGAGAGCTGTGACCTTGCATAACCTGTTGCTAATGTCATGGATCTGACTTGTTTCTGTTTAGGATTCTCTTCCTAGATCCTTAGATCTTCCAATGACCATAGTCTTCTACAAGATGCCCTAATTATTCAGAGTTTCATGGAATAATCCCACACACATAAGTAACGTTAGTTTTTAGATTAACTACGTTTGATTAAACCATTCTTTTATATGTGTATTTTGTGAACATCTGTTTGTCTCTTCACAACTCTTAAACCCTTTTTAAGATATTTGAAGAAATCGGAAAAGGCATAGTTTTTAAATTGTCTATTTATGAATATTTATGAACTTGTTAACTAAGTGAATATAGTGAGTGAAAATAAAATGAGTGGAAGAAAGCAGAAGTGTTGGTTATCCCAAAGCCAGGTAAAGCTGACTACTGCGAGTATAAGAGCTACAGACCCTTATGTTTGAACTCAAACATTTCTGATATCTTTGAAAAAATTATTAATAATAAAATAATCAAGCACTATGAAGAAAATAAGATGTTCAGCAATCGCCAACACGGATTTACAAAATCACGATCAACAATAACAGCGCTAACTGACATTGTCAAAACTGCTTTAGACCACAAAGCTATGGAATTTACGGCCATTATAACAATCGACATCAGTGGAGCATTTGATAATGCACGGTGGCCAATGGTGCTAAAAAGAATCGATGAAGATAATGTAAATGCATCTATTGTTAAACTTTTCAAGTCATATATTTCAATAATAGAAAAATAAGATACAGATACACATTAATTGAAGTTCAAAAACATTAAGCAAAGGATGCCCGCAGGGAGGACCTATTTCCCCTACAATATGGAATATAATTATTAACGATTTACTATGCGAATATACTGAGCCGAATAGTGAAATCATCGGATACGCAGATGATATAACGGTGATATGCTGGAATAAAAACTTAATAGAACTTGTAAATACAATAGAAAGCATAATGAGAAAAATAACAAATTGGTGTGAAAGCAGCAAATTGAGAATATCCAGGGAGAAAACGAAGGTATTGCCTTTGTTCAATAATAAAAGGTTTACAATAAATTTGAATAACAATACCATTATTCCGGTAGATAGGGTAAAAAAATTGGGAATAACCTTCAAAACCACAGAAATAAGAACAAACTTGATTTTATCCCGCAAATTAATGATATTATCACGAAAACAACCAGAGCAAGTGGATATCTATTAGGACTAACAAAGAAGGCCTGGGGTCTTGACAGCAAAAGGATAATTGTATTGTACAGAACACTATTTAGAAATACAATAACATACGGATCTACGATATGGTAACAATTCATCCCCCGAAAAAAAATTCCAAAGACAAATTAAACTCGCTACATTATAAAATTCTCAAACATGGTATACAAGCCTACAATACGACATCGTCAAATTGTACGCATATCATTGTTAGAACACCAAAGCTCACACACTTCATTGAATCAAATATATTGAAAATAAATATAGATTACAACCGAGTTGTCCCAGCAAAAATAATCATAATATCTAAATTTATAAACCAGAAACAACAGGAATACTACGAAGCGACCAATGAAAATTTCAAAAGTTTCTTCAGCGGCCCAAAAATTCCTAATTATATCAAACCTAAATTCTATAATGTGCAATTCTTCACTGGACATGGCGACTTCAACTCATACCTGTTTAAAATTGGCAAAGCTGAATCACCTGGATGCTCGTGTGGAGGCGAAGAACAGAACCCCAGACACTTATTAACTGACTGCCCGCTGACCTTAGGGAACTAAATCAACTTCCCATAACAAATATGCAACATCTGGTCTACACTAAGGACATACACCAAAGATTCAACAAATTCTGCAGAATGTACTTAACTAAATAAGTGACTACTAATGTAATAAATTTGCATACTGATATGTAAATAATGTATAAAATTCACACGCAAATATCCGATTTGTGGATATAGCGTGTATTCTGCAATTGTTAAAAAAAAAGTAAATATATATATGTTGGTCGTTTTTAAATAACACAATCAGTTATACGTGGGCAACTTCATTTTTAAATGCAAAATATCCTCTTTATAATAATCACGAGAAGCTTAAAAATGCAATAGAGAACTTGTTCTCTTTGGTTAGTATTCAAAATTTGATTATAGTTTATATGTTGCTATCGTATGGGAAATATGAGTACATTCGAAAAGAGTTACATATTATTTTTATAAACATAAATGGGTATAGTTCTCCATATGTTCTAATGGCATAAGTAGCGAAAGGCAAACCCAATGAATTTAGATTTTCACATATTTTAGAAAACGGTATAGAAAGTAGGCGAAACACAAATGATGAATCCAACTTGAAGAGAAAGGTCGATCTTATCTTCTGTAAGATAACTGTTATGTCTACTTCTGTTTACCCATCTGGAAAAAATACTGTATGGGGCGAGTGTTCTTAATAAAATTATTTTGTTGTTGTATTTTATCGGGTGGATTGCTTTTGGAATTCGATTTTGTAAGATATTTAATCTCATACGCAGTGTATATGAACGTTGACATTTAGTTATTTATTGAAATTAATAGCATACCTAGAATGTTCAGAAGTAATTTGAATTAAGTGGTTATTTTTAGAAACATCATTAAATTTCAAAAAATTAACTCTATGAACATGTATAATTTCAGTTAAAGATTTTCCAGCCTAAATTTAACCCATGTTTTATTTTCTGTAATGCTTTCTTTTAAGTTTGTAATTCGTTAGTTAAGGTCCTTCTGCCAACTATGTGATGAATTACAATATTATCGGTGGTGGGCATATTAAAAACAATGTGTAAAAACTATTTTGAAAAATAAAAGCTAAAACACTTCTACTCTTATCTTTATATATGTAGCTGTATAAGCAATTGTCTCTCCAAACATATCATACTGCAAAGGAAAGACGCATCGATCAGGCGATTTGAAGAAGAATCGAGACTTCACACAAGTCCCAGTTTTTTGTGTGTCGCTATAATTGCGGCCAGACTGTCACATAACCTTGTCACTATTTCCAGCGTCACGTGACAGGGGGTCACCAACCGACCTCGATATAGAGCGTCTGACAACCCTGGCAATCTCTCTCTCCACTTTCTTCTTTCTTTCCCTTCTTCGGTATCGGCGATGTCATCGAATTTCATCACTTCTGCTTTATTTATTTTGTTGTGTATATAGGTAGACATGTAGTTTAGCATCGAAAGGCAACAAACGATCGCTAGTGCATTTGGGTAGAAAAAAAAAGAGTTTCTTTTATTAAAAGACATTACCCTTTGTTTCAAATATGTGTATTGTGATATATATTAGATAATCTATTTTCCTAAACAATACATTTTTACAAGTTATCAGATCTATTATTTTTCAGCCAATCTAAAATATTCTTCCTGCTTTGTGCATTGAAAATTGATTTCTTCTTTGTCTGCAGTTGTGTCATATAAGAGAACATTTTAACAAACATTGAAAACATCCACACACACATGTCGCCTTGTTATATCACCAGAGGAAGCATATCACACCCGCCCACTATATTGCCTTTTGGTTGATAAATTATTCAGCAAACTACTTGGTAAACATTAAGTGCAATATATAGGTATATACAGATATAGTGTATACGCATATACAGATTATTATATATTTTATTTCATATTGAATTAAAATTCTAGTTAATAATCTGTATTTCTGCATGCACACGCATAAAAAAGGCCTCAAGAGGTCAGTATTAAAGAAAGAGAGGCTATGTTATGTAAAGCAAATTAAATGATATCTTTTAAGAAATTCCCCACAATATAATTTTATTTACATACGCACCTCTCTGTCCGAGTTCAGGGAACTTGTTGCTTTCACAATAACCAATATGGAGACCATCGTATGCCAAGTATATGGTTCAGTTTGATGGATTTCTACAACAAGGAGAAAGCAGGAGGCTCCAACATCCAGTCTGTATCCCGCGTCGTGGTAATTCTGTAGTTTCCTGCGACGAAATTGGTTACATACCTTCAGGGATTGTTCTTAGATCATTCACAAATGTGTCTTTCCAATTACTATTAATGTGAAAGCTGAAAACGCTAATTTTCTGAAGGATATTGTTTTATTGAGAAAATATTATCTGATGGTATTAATTTATTATTATTATTATCCCTAGCACACGTGGTGCACGCCATGATAATAATGGTGCGTAGAAGTTGGCGACTGCTTTTACTGTAAGTGCACCACATGTCTCCACATGTGAAAAGCAGTTCGACTTTGCACTTACAAATGTGCCACTTGGTTGTTTTATACTTCCACTCGCTAAGATTGGAACGATACAGAGAAGATTAGCATGGCCCCTGCGCAAGGATGACACGCAAAATCGTGAAGCGTTCCACTCGCTAATCGGGTTGGCTTTTGCAAGAATTTGGGGCCATTGGAGCATTTTTTTAATTATAAAAAAGTTCCCAAAGCGGGATTTGATCCCGGGTCGTAGCCCACCCTTCCACCGACCCTTATACACCTATAATAATTAATATTTTATCATTAAGAATTTATAAAGTGAAATGTATTTTGGCTTTAGCAATCTAGTCAATATGTTACGAGATATCCTATTTTAATATTAAATATCTTTATCGATTTTTTCGATTTTATATTCGATAAGAGAGCGATGTGATTTAATGGCGAAGGAAAACTCCTCATTATTTATTGCGATAATAGCCAACGCGCACAATACAACATGCGTAAAAATATAATTATTATAATTAAACCTATCCATTTATCATTTTTTTCGAAATAATTAATTGTATGTTGAATGACATAGTGGGCAAAATATTGCACGTATAGACGTTACTCAAGTCCTAATTCTGGAAACAATATTGCCCCGCGACTTCCTTCATAGATATTCCTGGGGGATGACGGCCTAGAGATCTGGTAGTTAGATGACATGAGCAGCAATGTTTTTGTAGGCTGTTTTTTGATATTTGCTGATTTTTTTTTTGTATTTTATTATATTACTCTTCCTTATATTTTAAATTTTTAAAAGGTGCAGCTAATATTCATGAGAATTAATTAGTATTGAGTGTGTGTTCTATCATAAGCTTCTTTATTTTAAACATTGGGGTGAGCGCTTTGGATTATTCTTCGGGTTAAAAAATAAACAAGTAGAATTAATCATAAATTAAACATTTGAGGAAACCTTCTGTTTAACTCTAACTCAACTTTTTTGTTGAGTAAACGTCAAAAAGTCACTACAGTATTTAGAATAAGAAAGCGTATCGCAAAAGAAGAACGGTTTAAAATGTGAGCTGACACTGAACTAACCGCAAGTTAAATGAGCAAAGCAAGCAGCTCGCAGTCTACCATATCACATAGGCCAAATTGAGAATATCGATCGAATTTGAAATTGGGAAAATAAATTGTGATATAAATGTTTGAATACTAAAGATATGAGATAAACAATAATTTTCTTTTACAAGTCCGAAAGCTTGAAACTAAAAAAGTTGCACAAGAAACTTAGCCCTAGGAGTTTTATTTATTTTTTAATGAAAATTATATTTATTTTGAAATTATTAAGTGTACACTGAGCTTCTACAGTTGAATAAAAGTGTTTATCCGAAAGCTTGCCTTTTTAAATAAAGAAGTATTAATTATCTCGTCGCATTAGCCTTCAATCTCGAAATATATTTCTCGGCCCATCTCGGTCCACAGAATGTTAGGTTTTCTTTCTCAAATAACTGAATACACCACTTTAGAGAATAATAGAGGATCGCGCGCGCGCTATATGGCGCTGTTCTCACTTTTAATATTGTCGCAGAGATAAATAAAGCAAGGGTAAATTTGGGAATGAATAATTTATTATAAGGGGTATTTATAGGGAGAGAGAGGAAGTACAACTTACCCCAAGTTAAAAGATAATCCTAATGAGGGATGTCAGCTCCCCCGCCGACCAGATTCCGCGAACCCGTAACACCCGGTGTCCAGGGATGATTGACAGGCGTCCCATGGGGCCTCTCGTGGTTGGAACCGTTGAGCCGCTTGACATTACTCCCTCCTTAGAGAAAACAGCGACCCGCTGATTAGCTTGTCTCAGCCCTTGTTCTGGAAGGAAATCTATCACGGCTAGTGTTCCCTAGTAGAATAGAATGTTGTTCTTCAGGGTCCAGATAGGGCTTCATCCGAATGACATGAACGATATCCTTGGCTTTCCGTGATCGGGGAGAGGGGTCCACGGGCTCTACTTCATACGTAACTTCTGAAAGCTTCTTGGTCAACTTGTAGGGACCGAAGTATCTCTTCAGTAGCTCTTCTGATAGTCCTACTTTTCGGATGGGAGTAAAAACCCACACAAGATCATCCTTCTGGTAATAGACTGGAGTATGTTTCTGGTCGTATAGTCTACGGTCTTTCGCCTGTGATTGTAGAAGACGTGATCGGGAGAGTTGACGCGCTTCCTCAGCTCTGGTCACAAGTTCTCCAACATAGTCGTCAGAGATCTCATCTGGTAGGTAGGGTAGTACGGCATCGATGTAGGTCTCGGCCTCGCGGGCGTGGACAAGAAAGTACGGGGTGTAGCCGGTCGCCTCCTGTTTTAGCAGTGTTGTAAGCAAAAGTTACATAGGACAAAACTTGGTCCCAGTTCTTCTGCTCAACACCTGTGTACATGGACAACATGTCTCCCAGAGTTTTGTTGAACCTTTCAGTCAGGCCGTTGGTCTGGGGATGGTAGGCCGTTGTAAATCTGTGCACAATTCCGCACAGAGCATTGATCTCTTTTATTACTTGAGAAATGAAATTTCTGCCGCGATCTGTTATCATTTCTCTAGGAGCTCCATGCTTCAAGATGACGTCTTCAACCAGGAACTTAGCTGTTTCGATTGCTCCTCCGTCTGGGATCGCTTTCGTTATGGCAAACCTTGTCATATAATCGGTGCACACAATGAACCAACGGTTTCCATCTTTAGAAACTGGAAATCTTCCAAGGAGATCAACCCCGAGCTTATAGAATGGTTTTTCTACGGGCGGTATGGATACAAGTTGTCCAGCCGGACATCGAGGTAATTCTGACTCTTTGTGTTACTTCCGGCAGCAGAACTTTCCAATACGAAAGAATAAAATTATTTAAAAAAAAATGGAAATGTGTCTAACCAGATATAGGGGATTTAAAACTTAATTTAAATGTGAGAAATATTTGGAGAAATATCAACGTATATATATTTAATATTTTGCAACCTATGTATATATGCATAATAAGGATTCCTGAAATGGAACAGATATTAAATCAATAAGGGCCTAGGTTTAAAGATAGGTATAACCGACCGAATTTTATAATTAATAACTTTGACCTAGGTCTCTCAAATATATTCCCGTAGTGAATAATAAAACTACTGCCATTAACCTGATTCGATTGCATTCTGGTTAATTGATTTGGTGTCATGCAGAGTCAGTTTCATCGCGCCTAGAACTACATGGAGTGAGGAGTTGACTCGCTACAGACGTCGCCGCATAAACAAACAATTTGCTAAAGAAAACTTCGAATAAGTCTTGCAGAGAATAGTGTCTTTCCAAAGTCACTTTGAAAATTATAAACCTTTTACAACGATTTTTTTTTCTTTTTAAATAATCTGTCCTTACACAGTGACGAAACATATTAAGGGGGAGGGACGCTAATCATAGTGAATCATGCCAGCGGATTTTCTAATTTAATCCACTATACCGCCGATTTTTAGAGCTCTAATATTAAAAGCAGTGGATTAAATTGAAGAAACCTCTGGGAGGGTTCATCGCTCATTAGCAAAGCCCTCTCAATATTTTTCATCCAGTAAAGCCAAAATAAATTTATAGAAAACACATTTTTCTCGCTTAATGATTTTATTTTCATATATATATGACGCGTTGTGGAATTATGTTTTATATTATCATTTACCTGTTTGCATGATTTTGCATGTATGAACAGAAGGAGTTCGGACAACAAATCCCAATGCAACAAGTGTTTTCTTACTTTGTTTAATTTGGAGATCAAATTAAATGTTCAGATATAAACAGACAACAACGGCATATTTTATTTAACTGTTATAATGATGCTTTCATATTTGTATATAAAAAAACTTTTAAATATATATTATTAAAAACAAAAGTTTAAAATCAATTAAATATGTTATTTTTATATTCTGAATATCGAATTGAAGGGAGAATAGTAATCATGATACCACAAAGTTATATATAAGAAATAAAATCATTAAGCACGAACTATTTCGTTTAAAAAATATTAGGAGGACTTGGCTAGTCAGTGGTGAACCCTCCCAACGGTTTCGCTAATTTAAACACCAAGCCGCTTTTTAGAACTCTAATTCTTTATTTGGACGATTATGCTCATATATGCGACACTAAAGGATGAAATTTTAGTTTTATAATTTGTGCCAACTATGAGATTAAGATTTTAGGACAGTAGAATTACATGGAGCACTATTGCTTTATAATTTATTTATGCCTAACTGGCCTTGTCCTTATTGTTTGCGGAAGATCATTGCTCGATACAAGTATTTGTATTCAATTATACTGTCCTAAAAGAGAGCTCCATAGTTCACTTAAATTCCAAAAACTAAGATTACATTCCTAAGTATCGCATATATAGGCAGAATCGTCTAATACAGTATTAGAGTTTTAAAATGCGGTCTAGTAGATTAAATTTGGAAAAACCGCTGTAAGGGTTCACTACCGAAGAGTTAAGCTCTCACAATAATTTTTCAAAGCAGTGAAGACGGTATAAGTTCATTTTATTCGAAAAATAAACAGTCGTGCTTAATTGTTTTATTTCAAATATATAGATGGTAGGTTTAATTCGATTTTTATTTTATATTACAAGGTACGATCAAAAAGTAACCGAACCACTTATATAAAATTAAAATATATATAAAGATTATATTATTTTATTCATCAATATTTTCAAAATAGGATCCTCCACTATCTACATATTCTTTCCATGTGGGTCAAAAGCTGTTTAAAAGTGGTTTCAAAGTCCATTTTCCTGAGTTTGTTTATTTCAGTCGTCGCATTTTAAATAAACTCGTTAGATGAAAGGTATATTCTTTTTAACGCAAGTTTGAGATTATGGAAATAAAAAAAATCACAGGAGTAGAGGTCTGGGAAATAAGAGGGATGTGATTAAACAGTCACAGAGTACCGAACTAAATAATCCATAACCAAATTGACTTTATGAATAGTAGGGCCGTTTTCATGCAGCAACTTCCATTGTTGTGGCTAAAAGAGCTGGTTCTTTTTCCTTCGAATTGAAATTCTAAGGCGCGCAAGTATTTCAATATAGTTTTTCAATTTTATTTTAGAAGTTCCCTCTAAAAAAAACCAGAATGTACAACTCCTTAGTAGTAAAAAAAAAATAAATAATAATAGGCATCATTTTTCCCTTTGATCGGTCAATACGAACTTTTTACTTCCTAGAAGAACTCGGAATGTGCCATTCAAGTGATTGTTTCTTTGTTTGTGGATCATAAAGTTAGCAACAAGTTTAATGTTCAGTTATTATTGTTTAAGAAAGATCTCGGTTATTGATTTCACTTTCAATTATATGTCAATACAAATTTCTAATCTGATTAAGTAACTACAAAGTTTTTCTCATGTTTAAATATTCATGAACAATGCTTTGGCAGCTACCATATGAAATTACAACTATTTTCGCTCTCCTTTCGATAGTTATTATTTTTTCAGCATAAATTAAATCACTAAAGTGCTGGATGGGGTGCTCCGTCGTCGAAGTTGAGGGACGCCCTGACCTTGAATCATCCTCGATTCTCTGATGGCCATTTTTAAATCTATTGTACCAGAAATGTACTTGAGTGTTTTAATTGCTTCATATCCATTCGCTTCTTTTAACAATATGAATGTTTCAGTAAAATATACTTTTGATTTAAAACAAAATTTTATATCATCTCTCTGTTCAAAAGCCAAAATCACAAAATCCGATGGGGGCAAAAAACAAAGAGCCTTTATTTTCATACAATGATATAGTCAACGCAGGCACTATTGCCAGAGTTTCCAGTATTATTTGTTGTTTGGCTTTATTCTATATAAAATGATTTTCTCTTTCAAATTTTTTTATTTTAACTCTTGATTTAAAAAGTTCGTTTACCTTTTGATCATGCTTGTGCCTTGTATATTAAATTTAAATGTATTAAAATAGTTTGAATTCCATTTTAAAACTAACAAAGAAAATATTAATATCAATATTAGCGTCGTCTATCGATTAAAATAAATTTTACAAAGTAAGGTGAAAAATATTGCCTCAATTTCCAAAAAGTAAATAGTGAGAGAACAGTCATTTTAGGTGATGGAATACATGAAATATAGTTAATTCACCAAATTTTAGAGAGAGACTCGTGATAATACCAGTCTATTAAAATTAATAAAGTCTTTATTGCATTTAGTATTTTTTAAAATGTAAAATGCAAGCGAAAAGCAATTTTCAAAACCTTCAGCGCCAAATAATATTAAGCCTGTAGAGAGGAGAGCGATTTCACTTAAATTTTTCCATTTCATAATGTAGTTGAGGTTTTAACATATTTAATAATAGAAATAATTCATTATAAATGATAGAATTTTCAAAAAATTTGTCCTCCTTTACTTCTGCAATGATTTTGAAAATAATGCACATATATACTAAATGTATCAAAATATTTGAATTATTATTTTAAGTAAACAGAAGAAGATGTCTCGAAAACTATTGATGTAGTTGGATTTATTATATAGTTGAGGCAGAGTGTTTTTTTTCTATATTCTTTGACTTTATATTGCCTCGTTCCATACCTGGAAAACAATTAGAATTGTGTTATGGCTCATAACATATATGTAAGATCTTTTACCATTGGAACCACTAGAATTATATTGTGAAGCGAAATAATTTAGGAATTTCATTTTCTCAAGTAATAAATGAATTAGAATATTAAAATATTAAATTAACAGCATGTCAAAATAAAATTCTAAGTTTTAATATATAAGTATTATTGTTTCAAAAGGAAGCGCTACAACTAAGAACGCGGAAAATACTTGGGGCAATTTGATTTGAAAGAATAAACACGCACATAACATGGGTGGAAGATTTAACTCTGATAATACAACGTGTTCTTTTGTGTAATAGTCTAAATTATTAGGAATTCTCTAGGTTCACACACGTTTAAAATATAAACAATGGACTCCACCAACGTGTGAGAGGAAATAAATCTAGAGCCATTTTAGTCGGAGGCATCAATATAACGTGGGATATATAGGTGGTTCAACTCCGCTATAACAACGGATGTGTTCTTCCTTATAACAGTCTGAAAAAGGAATTAGGTGTTAACAACACGTTTAAAATATAATTTATAAATATTATCAAATGAACTCGTACTACACAAATGAAAGAAAATAAATATGGAGCAATTTGAGTTGAAAGAATCAACACAACGTGGAGTGGTTGAACTCCTCTAGAACAACGGTTTCTTCCGTATCTAAAAATGAATTAAGTCTTCACAGCGTTTTTAAAATAAAATAATTTCCAACGGCAAATAAAAGAAAATAAATATTGGGCAATTTGAATTGAAAGAATCAACACAACGTGAGGTGGGTAGTTCAACTCCGCTAAAACAACGGCTTCTTCCGTAAAAGAATCTAAAAACGAGGAGTTGTGTGGCGAGTGTCGGAAGTGGCGCCGCCGTCTCCTAGCAACCGCTCAGTGTCGAGTTGGTTGATGTTGCTGGCGCTCACTCGAAGCCGGCCTCCGCGCACGACGACCCGGTACGTACCCTCCTATCCCGGCCCTCGCTGTTTACCGCACCCTTAACGTAGGGTTACATTGTTTGCATGCCTATCCATTTAATTACATACGTCTCTTTGTTTGACTCACATAACTAGAATTTTGTTGAAGTTTTTCAATCACACTCTCTTTCTCTCTATAAGTGGTCCTTAACCCATTAGCGGTACACTACTTTTAGTGACACAAAATATTATTGAACAATTTGAATAGCAATTCCTATTTAGTATGGATATATTTCAGAGCTATTATTATTTTTATTTTTTTTTTTAATGATTGTGAAGCTTTCCAGAAATATGTTCCAGATTTAACGCTCTGTATCGGGATAAAGTCAATTTTTACATACATTATGAGAGAGCTTACAACCCACCTGAAGAGCACACTTGTTTATTATAACACACCTTTTAAAACCCTGACGCCAAAATGTGAATGTGTGAATAGTAATGAGTTTTTAGAACTTAAAAACACTCTAAGCTATTTTTTTAAAATAATTATTATCATATTTAAAGGCACACACATGTTTGTTATATCCCTAACGACATCTCTCCTGAGGTTTGCTACCGTTGTTTTGACCGCCATGACCCGGCCAGATGTAGGCCAGAGTCTACACGATCCACTGTATAAGATGATAATAAGTCCGTCTGCCAATTAAGATTGGCCCCCAGTCCGGCCATCCTTCCGTTACCCCAGTAGCTTGCCTACAAATGTTTAGTTCCGTGTTTTTCCGTTGGGTGGCGCGGAGTGAAAGTCCGGCGATGAAAGTTTGGATTCCTGTGGACGGACCTCTGTCACAGATCGAGTGAGTTTTTCATCGATAATTCCATAAGTTTCCGACTCACAGCTTTTTACCTAAAATAATATGTTCGCCCATCTATTCTCATTGGAATTTTGTTTATGAGTTCTTCTAAGTGCGTTCATTTTGATAAACATAATTTTAAAAATAAAAATGTGTTCTATTTTTATTTATATAACTGATTATATTATACTTACTTCCACCTATTCAATACTATTAATTTTAGCTATTTTTCTTAGAAATTTGAGATTGATATATTACATGTTCACATTAAAAACCTATTAGGTTACCTGATCATCCTTATGAAAAATGTTGCAAGTGATGCATGTCTGTATAACAGTTTGTTTTTCTTGGATGTGACACAAATATATTACTTCTTTATAATTGATCCAATTATTTTTTTATTTATAAATCAAGAATGTTTATTTTGACGATATTTTGTGTAAAAATGATATATGATACACCCAATATATATATATTTTTTTATTTTAAAAACAAATTAATTTCGTTGTTTAATTCAGCACAAAGTTGAACTGCTTATGCATGCCTGGAAGATACGATGGTGTTCTTAAAACGATCGTTATTATGATTTCGTATATTCACGGCCTATACTACGTTTACGCTTCAGTATAAGTTCAAATATGCATATCAATAATATATATCAAAATGCAACATAAATAGCTTTTAAAAGGAAAATCTTATTGGATTTAAAAATTCGTTTGAATTCCAGTATTTCTATGGGCTACTGGCCCAACTCTATCCAGGTTTTGTTTTGATTTCACAACAAAGGAAAAAATAGTATAAATTTTAAGAAAGCATCACCTTTCTCTTCGAAAGAATAAATATATTTTTATTTAGATAATATCATGCACATCACCATTTATCAGTACCCATCGCAATACATGACCGATATTGAACAAGAAGGTGGGAAGAAATACTTTTGGATTCTACGTTTTCAGAGAGGTATAAAAATTAGACGAAGTAATAAATCATTTGAATATATGCCAATATGTTAAATATGTAGATATTCTAGAATAACATTTTTGATCATAAAATATAATGTTTACCGCTAAGTGCACTAATACTTTCAACTTTTTAAAGCTTAAATAGTTTTAGATTAGTTGTTTTACCTATTTTCTTTAGTACAATACCGATAAGATTTTTAATTCACATTTCGAAAAAATGTGTATTATAAATAATTTTGTTTTATAAAGGTCATATGTAAATTATATGTAGTTGATATTTTTACGGTACAAAAAAAAAAACCACTAGACTACTATTTAATAAAAATTAACACTGTGTGTGTTGTCAAACTTTATTTTGTACGACAAGCGAGTAATCTATTCCACTACTCGGATCATACTTCCATTATCTTGCCTAGCAGCAAGTACGTTCATTGAAGCCCAGATTGGGAGAAACTACATTCTTGTAGCTTTCGATATCCCAGTTTGTGAATGTTTTAAAATAGAAACGGTAGTTATTTTTCAAACTATCTCGCTGAAAATATTGATATATTTGGTTATTATTTAATAATATTTCCCTGAGGTTAAATAAGGCAGGGCGTGTTTTTCCCAATTTGCGAGCGTTATTAGAGCTTTGTTTACAGACGGGCGGTATAATTAGAGGCACCGTGTCCTGTTCTCACAGCTTCCTAAATAAACACCGGGATCAATTTATCCGCCACTTTTTGCCATTGGAATCCGCGCGTAGCTCCCGTGCAGCTTCCAGTAAATAAGATGATCCCAAGAGGATGCTCGATGAAGGCTTTTTTCACTTCTACTACCAGTTCTTCAGCTCACTATAAAGGCTGAAAATAACGTTAAAAATGTAAAATATGACTAGAAGACACTCAGTTTCTGTTTTGTCTCCTTATTAAGACTGTGCATAGCTAATTATCTATGTATTGATATTTTCTAACATTGCGCTCTTGTCTTTTTCCTTTTTGGACTTCTGGGCGAGTCTGAAAGACTGTTTTAATCAATGTTTTTTTTGTTTATTACTAGCGGATACTTATGCTAAAATTTAGAAAAATGTTTCAACCAAGTTATATCCAAATTTCGGATTCAGTGCTTTGATCGAGCATGCTCTCTTAACTTCGATGATGTAAATTTTTAAGAGATATACTTTTCACTTTGTTCTTCGAATTTCAGCAATGCAAAGATGAGTTGATTGGAAAAGGATCATTGCACTAGCTAGATTTAATGGAATCTGGCTAAAATAGGAAGTGTTCCAATTGCTCTGTTATAGAAAGTAACTTGAGAGAGTACAAGGACGATGTACAAGGCAGATGTAGGTTATTTGTAAGGCTCCGTGGCGTAAGGTTCGATAAGAGATTACAGTATCGGTCTTCCTATAAATACCAGCAGCTCCACGATATCCCGAGGGTCGTGCTGCGACGGCACGTGCAGCTCCGAAAACATACCTATGGCTGGATATCTCTGCAGAGAGAGAGAGAGCGATCTAGATTCATAGTTTAAATTCTTCTTTTTTAAAAATCAATATCTTCTTAAAGTAAAAATATATATGACGCTTTGTGATATAATAAAAGTCATTAAGTTCTGTGATCGTTGATTGTTTTAGGTATAAAATAGAATGCAAAACAAGCCGACCTTTCTGACGATTCTCCATAGTTTCTAGCTAAGATGGATAGTGTTAGCTAGTAAGTTGTGAAAATATATGTACCCAACAACATAATATCTCTACATAATCCTTCTTACCTCTAGATATCCGAAAAAAATAGGCTCTCTCTTGTTTTATATTTATTTATAATAGAAGGATTTGACAATCCCATCATTTTTATCTTTAATCATTACCTTCTTGACGGCCCAAATACAGTTACTCAACTTTCATGGAGAGAGACAGATGGGAAATACCTTGAAATAAGGTATTTTTTCTCGACTACCCTAATTACTTCACTTTTAAATAAACTATCGTTTTAAATTTTTGAGACTTTTAAAAGTGTCTTCACTTCATAGTCACACTATATATTGGCTTAGCCTTGTAATCTCGTGGCCGAGGACGATATGATTGCTGGATATAATTGTGAAATATTCTAATCTATCAACTTGCTTTATGCCAACCTTAATATTGTCTTCATATTCGCTCCATATTGCTTCTATAATATTCGTTCCTCTTTCTGAGATTGGATATTAATATATATTATATTTGCTCTATATTCTTGATATATATATATTTGGTTTTGCTTGATTCAATTTATAACTATAGCGATGAAAAATGTTAATACTTCTTCTCTCTTCTTCTCGAATAAATATAAATTACGATTGTTTTCAACCAATAAATTAAAATCTCCAAAAATAATAAAAACATCGTGAAAACATTCTAAAAATGTCCTAAAGGAGGAGAGATAAGTAGGTAAAGGTTGCCGTGTGGAGGAAGACCTCCGAGGGGCCAAACGCCTCATCAAAAGGGGTGGTACTCAACAATGACAATTAGGGGGGGGGGGGGTGCTAGGGGATATTACACAACTTCCAGGGGCTTTGAGCTTACACCTGATGCGCGCACCTATAACCGGACGCGAACCCCAAAACGGTGATTTTTTCGGAAAAAATGTGGTTCCGATGCTCCACTTTCTCTCCCCTCCTAACATCCTTTGTCGGCGGAAGATATGGAAAGGCGTCTTCCCCAGTTTTGCGAAATTTTTGATTTCCTGACCTAGATCCATTTGGGAGCATTGTTAGGGTTACTTCACCACCTCGCGGAGATTCCACCGGCAATTGTACAAATGTACGGGACGATATGTTTTGAGGTCAACTTGACGCACTCATTCCTGCGACTCGGTCTCCTCATTGAGGTTGATAGTTTTTTTTCTTGGTAGCTTACCTTTGATCATATATTTTAAAATATAATGTTTTTAACATTTCGAAACGAATTATATTTCACAAGAAAAAAATCTGTATTCTAAATTTTAGCATCTTGAGATAAACAATCTCCATTTTCAAAGCTATCCACGAAAGAATTTGACAGAGTTATAAGGCATTAGCGCGATATATGTTTGGAATAATATACATAAGAAAACAGCCCAATACAATACTAGAGCGGTTTGGTAGATTAAATTTGCGAAATTGCTGGTAGGGTTCACCACTGATGAGTCAGTATTTTTCGAATATTTTTCATCGTTATAAGGACAGTGTGTATTAAGTTGTTTTTTTATTACTTTTTAGATATTTAAAATAAAAATATATCGCTAAATTGTTCTCACATTCTCGTATTCAGTTACCAAAGCTGTATTCCCTTTACCCTATTGGCAGTCTCATCAATACACGCTCATTAGAAATAACTTTCCTTTAAAAAGAAGCAGTAATTCGGAGGCTATGTGTCCCCAACGACGGCCTGTTTACTTCACCTTAGTTCCATTATTATACCGGTGATGGATATATTTAGGAACACCTTAAATTTACAGCATTGTTTTGGAGAAAGAGAGTGGGTTAGATAAACTACTTCTCAATAGATTTTCCTGGTACTCTGTGATATATCACGTGGAGTTTTGAAAACGATGTGGCAACGCTGTCCCGTGGAGCACTGGGTAGTTATGCAAAGTTCGAACTAGAGTTGTGATGTATGGTACTGCGGTCGTTGCGAAATAGACAGGACTAGTGTTCTTTCTGTCTGTGATATAGGACCAATTAAGAGGGTAATGTCCTCTTGCAGCATCAGGCTGCTAAATTATAACTGGGGTGAACGCCTGCATGTGGTGCCACCACACACCTTGCTTCGAAATAACAGCCGATGGCTTAGGATATAAAGGAGTGACAAATAGAGTGCTATTTTCCCCCAAATAGTTGTTTTATTTTATACAAAGTGTGAAGCCCAGAATAGGATATACATTTTAAAATGAGTATATCTCAAAGCATACTTCGAAAATGATAAAACTAAAAAAAAAAAGAAATCTGAAAATAAAATAAAATTTAGTATTAAAGATGATAACAGGAAACAATTAATTTCATCATCATTTTATAACTCCAGAATTGTTTTGCTAATTAGTCCAATAACAAACTAATTTGGCCATTTTGGAGTTATAAGATGGTTTTAATAGTTTTTTATTAATGTTTTCCTATCTTCTCTATGTCTACTAAATTCCACCTTTTTTTTTTCCTTTTCGGTTGTAATTTTCACCTTGAATCTCTCTAAGTTGTTTTTATATTGAATCAGCCAAGTTTTAATTATTTACCATCAGAGATATCTTATGCGATTTTAAAAATGTATTATATTTTCTGACCCACTCTGTTTTTGCACAACACTGATTCTTTTATGGTTTTATCATGCTATATTCCTGACATATAGATTCATATTTTTTAAATATATAAACATATAAAGTGAATGAGTATGTAATATAATTTTATTTTGAAATAATATTTTATGTGCGCGTGTACACAACCAAATTTGCGTCAAAAATTTATTATTTTCTATATAATCCAATATATTTACATATTCCAAAAAAATTCCAGAAAAATAACAGAATTTTAAACGGTTTCAGATATTATTGTCTAAATTGTCTTTTGTACACATAAATATATTTATATATTCCATATATGGTAATTCCTTTTATATTCATGTCATCAAAATATATCGATTTTTTATACGCGACACAACTAGGAATAAAGAAAGTTTATATAATGTATATTATATTTATAAATAAAATATATACCTCCAATATTTTAAAAGGTTTTATTTATAAAACCCAATAAAATCTATATATATATATATATATATAGTGTAAAAACTATATAATAAAAATATAACAGTGATACTACATTTAAAACTTAAGGAGCAATCTGATCAGAATGATAAATCATATCAAGTAGATTTGGTTAGATTAGCAAGCTAAATCTAAATTAATTATAAAAATAAATAGTTGTATAGTTTTATAGTTAAGTATTCTATTAAAATTATCTTCATTAGTTTGATTATTTAAATTCAAATTATAAATTTGTTAATTGTTATTATTTAGTATAGATAGAGAAAAAAAAAAAAATTCTTTACTTCTAAAACATCCTCTAGTTAATTATATAATTATAATTAATAACAATAAAAAATTAACAAAGTAACGTCTATTACATCGGCTTTTACACGTCATTCAGACATACTCTAATCCTATATATAGAATAATCGAAGAGATAATATATATAATAGTTAGAAAAAAGATAGAAAGACAGAACCATGTACTTTTAATCAAACTAATAGAAAGAAAACAAAAAGTTTTGTAAATAAGGTAGATAAGATTGTTAGTATATATATATATATTTTTATAATTTTATATTTTATTCGTTTTTTTTTTTTAAAAGATTTTTTAAATTTTTTTATTTTAAAATATGAATATAAAAAGTTGTATTTAGTAAAATATCTATAATATGAATTAACTTTTATTATAAGTTTGGTTATTATGTTTTGAAACCCTAATGGTAGACCAGACATATACAAAAAACTTAAATTGGAGTAATTATTGAAAAAAGAGGTCTGCTGAACCGGGACTTCTCAAATAGAAATTCAGCTTTTCAACATTTCATCCCTTCTCTATTATGTCTAGACCTCCTTTCAACCGTATTTTATGTGTTAATATAAAGTTACTACAGTGAAACATTTATATGAACAGATATATATATATATATATATATATATATATATATATATATATATATATATATATATATATATAATGAATGTATGTGTGTCTGTCCTTTATGCCTGACCAAACCACTCATTGGAACGCCATGAAACTTTGGGAAGTTATTTAGTATAGTACTGGGAAGGTTTCTAGCAAATAAAATTTTTGAAATAACTTTTCGCCTAAAAATAATCAAGATAAATATTCTAATTTATCTGTTATAATTCAACAATCTGCTCTAAATATTATCATGATGATACGATGATTTTGTAATGTAGAAAATTAGGAAAGACAAAATTCAGGATGACACGGCAATTTATTTGAGAAAAGAATAATGATACAATTCCAAGGCAAGATACTATTCCTTTAACTTCCAATTACCGAGGGAACCCATTAATATTGATTTTATTCAACTTATCGAGTATTTTTCAAGGGACCGGGAAAAAATGTTCACTTTATCGAGAGATTAGTTAGACAAACCTTTACTTCGGTAAAACCCGGGCGAAGCCGGGTTCATCCATATAAGAATAATGATACAATTCCAAGGCAAGATACTATTCCTTTAACTTCCAATTACCGAGGGAACCAAATAATATTGATTTTATTCAACTTATCGAGTATTTTTCAAGGGACCGGGAAAAATGTTCACTTTATTGAGAGATTCGTTAGACAAACCTTTACTCGGGTAAAACCCGGGCGAAGCCGGGTACACCCGCTAATATTTTATAAAAGAATATGGGCATTTCTACTTATACTGGATTTCTATTTATAGAAGTCCATTTAAGTTGGTAACCCCAGAAAATATCTGACAGTGAAGAAAAATAATTTGACGTGCTTTTAATAGAGAAGAAAACTATGCCAAGTGTATTTTGTTTACAAATTTTTAAATGACCTAAGAAAGTATATTTCAAAATGCCAAAACATCATTACGAGAGATTTAAATATATAAATATATATTATATTTTTGTGTTACACTATCTAATAATATATCTATTATAGAAATTTATTCCATCAAAATTTCATAATCATTCGTTTTTAATTTGAAATTTCAAATTGCTATTGTTTATTAACTATTCGGTGTATATATTTATACCAAACGGAAAAATTAGAGACTTCATTAAATATTTTAAATTTTCCTTTCTTTTATAACATGTCATATCTTTATGATAAATACCCGTTTTTTTTTTCTTGATATAAATCGCTAGTTTAATTTAAAATTACGCGATTTTAAAACTAGTATAGAAATTCCTTTCTTTTTTTTCTTCACAGTATAATAGGGTTAGCCTTTAATCGAGCAGTTCACCAAAGCCCTAAAAACACTCCTAGGACTTTCAGTCATATAAGTTTTTTTTATATTGTGCACGCAGAACCTTGATAAAAAGATGACTTGAAAGCTAGCCCAATCTTCTCGTAAAAACAAGACGTATAGCTATACTAAATCTCGTAGTTCTAAACAGCATTTTTTAAGAAATTTGTGTAGAGAACAAGTATATTCAGTAATAAGTAGAAACACACTTGAAAAGGAGATGGTAGAGAGTTATATAAGAACAACGCCACAGTAGCTTGCAGGATGTGGTGTCCCAGTAAGCCGTGACCTCAGCACCAATGCCTTGGGATTGGCACACTTCAGCTCCATGAATTGTTCTACCTCTACTCTACACGGGATGACGCCAAATCCATAGGAATGATCTTATTCATATTCCTTCTCTCAACTTCTCATACATTTGAGATATACGTTTCGACAGGAATATGGACAGAGGCCACTGTCGTTATAAGTGAACATTATAGTGTACCTAATTGAAGAGGATGCATATCTATATGCTGTATCTTGGTGTTACCTTTTATGAATCTTATTTATGCGTAGAGATTTTCAATGTGCGTGTAGCCAGATATCGTTCGAAGCAATTAAAGTGGAAATATTTAAGCATTGCATTTCTATCTGGTCCTCTCTTTAGCTTTTTCTTTTATGTTTATAGTTTCATGTATCGTGAATTTTTTTTTACAATTAAAACAGCTTCCTACTGTCCTTACTGCGATGATAAAATATTGACAATATAAAGGTATTTTAATGGTAAAAAAAGATATTTGCGATAAATAGTTCCAATTGTTGAAGCATTGTTGCGCTCTATTTCATTATATTCAAAGCTTCGAAGATTTTCGAAGGTTAATCATATTATACAATTGTCCTGTTTCATTAATATCTGTAATTTGACTTAAAATCAGTAATATATGAAATTGTTAAAAAAATATTTCAAATTTAACTTATTAGTTATATTCAAAATCTGTCGTGAATGCAAACTCTTCGTTAAGTGGAACGTCGCTAAAAGGCGCATACCTGTTTGTCAAAAAATTGAAAGTGAGATAAGACCTCGAGAATATTATATCTAGTAATTTGACACTTTACTTTTGGCACTATACAAACTTATATATATACACCTGCCTCGGCACACACACGTGGAACATATAATCCTTAGAACACTTTATCTTTCTCATCTTTTTCAAATAATCCTTCAGCCCAAAACAATATTGAACTCATATGTACGAAGTGAAAACACAAAACCCTTCAGCTTATATCTTCGAATGCTGCTAACTTCTAATATCAATCCACGTTTATAAACTAAAGTATGACAAAAATCAGTGCTGGAGTAGGAAAGCTATCAAACGATGTGACAGCCGCCTCCTATTAGGATGGGACATGTGCATTATGTACAAATACATTTTATCAAACCAGACACGTTTTTTATAAATAAAATTGAAAATCTTTTCCTTTGATGGATTGAAAATTTCCAAATGTATGATTTAATTTTTTTTATTCTATTAGGATCCGGTAGACAAGGAGATCATCGCATTATTTTCCTCACAAAATTCTCAATGTTTGCACCAATTCTACCAAAAAAGGAAACGCTTACCACCTTACTATGGCTTTATATCGATTGTATTGGTGGAGCCTGATTGAGTAGCCACACTAGTATATTTATATTGGAGACGATTTAAAAGCCATGTCTAATAAACCTAACTAGAGTGAACCTAGGAAAAATTCAATAATTCCTTTAGTAATGTTTTCTCTTTCTATAAAAGGCCAAACCTTATTTATAATTTACTTTCATTATTCAATAGCAGGATGTTCTCCAAATGCTCGTTATAACGTTGCCGAAGCTTTCGCGTCAGCATATTCATATCAACAATATATTTAAATGTTGCACAATTACCTCAATGATTTTAAATTCTCAGCGAGGAAATATTTTCCTTTAAAGAATCTAAAAGCGGTAAGTATGATAAAGGAAAAATATATTTTTTTTTTAAACGATAATATCTTCCTAACTCTCTCCAAAATCGTATCATGTTTTGTTTCCCAAGGACCTTATGTGCGAGTTCCTACGATATTTCATCAAATATGTTCTCGAATGCAGCACAGAATATCTGATGATGCTGGAAAAGGCTGAAAATCATTACGAAAATATATCTTAAATAAACCTTGGGGATCTAGTAAGAAATTAATAGATAATTCTCATCATCACCTAATTTATCTGTGTCAATATCTTTTTGCATTCACAAAAATAGAGGGTGAATCACTTTTTGTATTTCTAACCAGTATGTAACTTAAATTATACCTACGAGGAGTAGCAGCAGCAGAACAATGATAGCTGTATTATAAAGAAATTGAAATATCGAGAGAAAAGTGACATTTTTGTGTTCTTTTGTCATTGAGGAGTGCAAAAGGGAGGAAAATACATTGTAAAGGAAAGTGGGTATTTAGATAGTTGGAGATCAGTGGGTAGAAAAAATGGGAGTTGTAATTTTAGTAAGTAAATCGGAGGAAGAGAGAGTATGTGTATGAAGGAAGAGATAACAGGAAAAGTAGCTGTTAATAGGGTAACAATTTTAAAAGACGAGTGTTGGAAGGCAGTGTAGAGTAGAATGACCATCAGTAGGGTATTTCATGTAAGGATGTGGAAGAGTGAAATAGCGCCGTTATTACAGTTAACAATCCTAATTTACTATAGTAAAGGAGAGTGTGTGAAAATATAAGCATTTAATAGAGGAAAGAGGCATTATTTAATGTAATATAATGTGAAAAGAAAGAATAGCTATTAATAAGGAGGAATAATCAAATTTACATGTAGCGATGTGGATATTAAAATAACCATGAGAAAAGTAGTAGAAATTAAATGAGAGACAGTGGAGTGGAGCGGGAGAAGAGCAGCCCAGCCAGTAGGAAGGGGAAGGAAGGAAGAAGGCCTTGGCCGGTCAACGCCCGCTGCAGTGAAAGGGTTGGCCGCGCTGCCTTGGCCTCGATTTCTTCCCCTGACCCCCTTTCACCGCGGCGCCGTCAATTGGGTCATTTCCTTACAGAATGTAGGACGTTACGACATCTCGGCCCGTGACGTAAATCCTCCCTCCCTCCCTCTCTCTGCTAGTACTGTTAGCTCAGTACCTGCACATCCTGGCGGCAAGTGCTGCTCTACTTATAGCCGATAACTACGACATGTTTTTATAGAAGCTTTTCGCTCCAAGGTTCCAAACCAGTTTTGTGCGTGTGATAGAAGAGAGCTTACATAACAAGTTAACATTAATGATAAATTAGAGGAATATTTGGTAGCCATCTGTTTTGGGGCGATGTGAATCATCTGTCTTGGATTCCTCTGGCGACCTGCCAACTTAGTCACTTTCCCTTTCTCTGGTGTTGATTTTGGTAACATATTGGTTTCATACCCCACGTATAGATGTTGTATATTTTAGGATGATATTACCAAGTGAAATATATTATAGTGTTCTTAGAAAATAATTTTTAAATAACCCATTTTTATTTCATGATTCGCCCGTATTAAATATCTCTCATAATTTTAATAAGAAATTAGCTAACCTTTTTAATTATTCAAAAATATTGTCACAAGTTTATAGAAAATAACAAAGACCTTTAGAAATTATTCTATTTCATTTAAATATCGAGTCGCTCCGTTTCACAAGCTATATTTTGTTTTCTGAGGTTAGGCATATTTTATATAACAATATATGAAAGATATTTTCATACCCACACACCCCTCCTCATGTTAAACTTCAACTTTTTGAATACTCCTATTTCTACTACGCAATTGACACAGTATGACACTCTCTAAACACAAGTGCCTATCACAAGGTGACATTTATTCCGTGTCCTGTAGGGTCGGAAATGCTGGGAGAGTTGCTGTAAGAAAGGATTGGTGTTGAGCTGGCTTCCAACGAACGTAATCCACCCTTATTGCGCGTTTGTCAACTCGATGACTAGGAGTCCAATACCTTTAAGCAACTACTGGGGACTCCCAGACGAATCTCTATTCTCGGTCTTCCTCTTTATCGTCATCCTTCCTGATTCTATTTCTTCCCGCAGTTCCTCGCTGTTGTTTCACGCCGTGGCATAACAGGATGGTAGCTTTGTGGTAATAGTGGCAAGTTGGCTCTTAGGATTATGATCAGAGGCATATCGGAACAGCGTAAATATATTTATTAGGGAGAGGTGCCTCTTTAGGTACATATATAAAGCATGTTACAATAGAGCGCACCATCTGTATTTGAAAACATAAACTGTTTATGGTACAAAAGAGTTTCATTTTTTACTAAAACAAATTTATTGTTTATAATGCAATAGCAGAAATTGGTAGGGCCTCGCTCATCAGTGGACACCCTTCCAATATTTCGCCAATGTAGTAATGGCAGAGGAAATGTTTTAATTGTTTTATTTTTTAAAGGAAGAAACTATCGAATTATTAGAAGCTTATACTTCCAATACATATACATATCTTGAAAATGTATGGGGGATGCTCTTCCTAGGCGAAAACGCCTCACCCATCATATAAATAAATCAAAACAAAGAATTTATTAATCACCTTTATGCATAGCACGCAGGGTAATGATAGAATGTGCCAAGATGTTGGCAAATTCAGACAAAAGCCAGCCTGTATTCTATGGTTTCGGGGTATGGCCCTTCTTAGTATAAGACGGCTTCGATTTCGTTTACATCCTACGAGAATAGTTATGGAATCGGTCGAGTCTTTTTAACATATATACATTAATGTTCAAAAAAAGCACACACAAGAATACAAATACAATACAAATTAAATCACACATCCAGTCTTGGTTAACATTCTACACTAATTTGTTAAAACGTGTGTTAATTTCATTTCAATTAAAATATAAAATACCACATATGCAAAAAAAAAGTATTTTATTTTTTTTTAATTATGTGTGAGAGAAAATTAAATTGTTTACAGATTAGTTTGGGACTCTTCATTTATACTTTACTTTTAGTTGTTTCAAACATTGCGAGCAATTAAAATTTTCAAAGTGAAAAAAAAGAAATACCCTCTCTTACTTTGAAGATAATTTTTGGGTTACTTTTTCCAAACTTTAGCTATATTAATTGTATACCCTAGGTGTCGTCTGTAATGTAGTTTACCTTCGTTCCGAATGGCACAAATACATCAAGATAATATTGATATTTGTATATGTGTATATTATGTATATTTGTATTATAGAAAAAAAAATTCGGGTTGGATTTATAACTATTATTAATCGATGTGATGGAAACTGTCAATTATCGACAACCACGACCTGTGATCGCATCGGGCACCTTTTTACTGTAAAGAAATGCTTCAATGTGGCCCCAATCTTTTCAGAATTCTAACCCACTAGTAAGGGCAAGTAACCAAACGGGGCTCTAACATACAGGTTGAGAGCTTCTAAATGTGTTGGCATGTTGAGCACTTACAGTAAAAGCAGTCTCCTGACAAAAGTTACCACTTTTTCAGATTAACACACAAAAATGGAATAAGCTAGGGCCTAAATTAAAGTACCTTAATACACAGAAAAGCGCACACTCAAGAGTACAACACTAACAACAAAAGGGAGATAAAAACAACTCACGATTTGTTAAATAAAATTAAAAAAGTACTTAGCTTTATTGTAGCGTTGGTAGGGATTGGACTGGGGTCACAGGGATGCGAAGAGAACAGCCAGACCGGGAAAACATCGTAGAAAAACACTTTGTCTCCACACCTATTCTCCACGCTATGGGCCCCCCTCGCATTCTCTTAGTCCCCTCTTATATACAGACATGGCCAAATTAGTCCAATGAGAAGGCGTGAGAGATTGGTTCACCAACAAACGAAGACAACATTCTTCCCTCTAAAACCTGATCAGAAAAAAAAACCCTGAAAATGTTTGTCAATATAATTTGACACTCCAACTACACATACGTATTTTTCAGTACCATTTTTGTTCACATACTGGTTAGTAATAATAAACAAAACCTTTTTGTTGAAACATATTGTCTTTTAAAGACTCGCCCTGGTGTCTAAAGCAAAATAATGGTAAAAGTAACAGTAAGTATACACATTCTTGGAGGTGAGTCATGATAACCACTTCTAACCTCCTGCCATTTCATTTTTTTCAATATATTTTCCTATCGCTCTCCCTAACTGTACAGCTGGTAGTACATTACCAGGTAGAAAAAGCTTCCATCAGCCAATGAATCAGTAAAAGGCTTCTAAAACTTTGACTTATTACATTGATAGACATGTAAAACTGTCACTTTACTGGTTTGTAGCGATTATTTCAAGCCTCCTATTTTATTGATGAAGAGGCCGACCTTCTCTTCTAAATGGTCAGAACTACAGCCAAAGCAACAGCCCCACAGAGAGCGGAACTTTCCGCCGAGACCTTGGAGGTATTTCTCAACTGTCCCACCTTTCTCTCTACCGGGTTTTGTAAGCTTTTCTAGCGAGCCATTGGGAACCAAAGCCTTTGTTTTGCCATTTTTGTTTTTCCAATTCAAAACGAACTTATATTTATTCAATATGGAATTTATTAATGTGCTAATACATTCTTTTAATTGGTTAAAAAAATATATAATACATTTATATTAAAAGCATAAGATCAATAGCATAAGGACTTATACAATATTACAATAAATGAACCAATGCGTCCCACTCTGTGCAGGCAAGACAAGTTCGAGATTATCTATTTCATACTTCCTTAGCAAATTTGTTTTGAACATTTACTGTATGTATATAGGTATGTTAAATATATGCTTAAAATAGGCTCAGAAGTAGAAAATAGAGATACGAGTGTTAAAATTAAATCGATGTTTGTTTCGAAGTTTTTTACCATTATGTTGCTACCTTCATATAACGTCTTTCTCGACATAAACGAGGTCGAATGTTAAACTTCTGATTGATACTCATGACGACTTAAGTTCGAAATCGAATCTCTGCACTTATTTATATTAGATATATATTTAAAAATCGTAGTTTATTAGATATATATAGCCTGCGCCTCGGATTAGGTGGTAAATTCTGATAAGAGTCTAAAACAACATAGGTTATATCTTGTTTACTTTAGGATTCCGAAGGTGAGGTGGGGAGATATACTGGTCAGTCCGGCGGTGTGTCCCAGTTCCAGCCCTCGACCTGACATTGGCCTAGCTCCGAACTGATTGAGGCTTGTTGACGGATCTTCTTGGCTACGAGGGCATGGATTGTTGTTGCGTCCATTGAGAATACACATGTTTGAATGGGTAACGCCCATACAATGAATTAAACGAAAAATGGTGAACATTAAATGAAACTTGTTTTTCTAAATGTACCTCTGTGTGCACTAATAGTAATTAATACAGTTTGAATTAGCTTTCCCCAAATGAAGCTCCTCTTATCATATAGATTTTCATATTTAATATGATGTCTTAAGAGTTTAGATATAAAGTTTTCCTCTATTTAAAAGTATGTCTTCGTCCGTATATGCATGATAACAAAATGCTTCACATTTCTCTTTCTACATTTCACGCACACTCTTTGTTATTTTCAGGTATTTCAATATGTCATAGCGAAACCAAAATTTCAAATAAACTATATATGAATTCCTTTTTAACATATTATTCGAAATAGGTTTTGACTATCCAGGCCAATGTTACCAGAGGTTACTAAGAATATATACGGTGTTTTTCACAAACATTTTCAATGTAACTTGAAGGATCTTTCAAGAGTTCGGCGAGCCATAAAGATGACTAAAAAAAGTAAATATTATATTGAATAAAATAAATTAATTTTAATAAATGTGGAGTTGAAACATACAAAAATTAAATTAAATAGTTTACCATGCTAATATTTAATAATTTTGAATTTTACAAGTTGGCCTTCAAATTATATAAATAACAACTCTCTCTATCTCATATAAATCTCTATTTCTTGTGGTGACGTTCTCCATGTCGACAATCTCTATCCACGAGCATCCATCGGAGGTATCGTGAGCTCATCGTAGAAACTCCCATTAAATAATCTGGCATAAAGCTATCGTAATGGCCATGTTTCTCACTATTTGTATATATATAACCTTAGTGGGTATTAATTGATATATAATCAGCCTTTATGTAATAATCCGAAAAAGAACGTAAGAGTTTCTATTTTGTTAAATGTCATTTTAATATATATATATAATGTGGCATATTTTTCACAAGAAATAAAACTATTTCAGCGCGATATATACCTTTGTTTACAAATAAACATTTTCCTAGTTTCCTTACTGCAATGAAAACTATTGAGAGGGCCTGGCTCATCAATCCCTCCCACCAATTAAATCACAGCTCTAATACTTTCTTCCTGTATATTAGGAACGATCGAGACATCAACTTTCTTCCACTTTATATTGAGAGGGCCTGGCTCATCAATGGTGATCCCTCCCACCAATTAAATCACAGCTCTAATACTTTCTTCCTGTATATTAGGAACGATCGAGACATCAACTTTCTTCCACTTTATATTGAGAGGGCCTGGCTCATCAATGGTGACCCACCAATTAAATCACAGCTCTAATACTGCTGTATTCTTCCTGTATATTAGGAACGATCGAGACATCAACTTTCTTCCACTTTATATTGAGAGGGCCTGGCTCATCAATGGTGATCCCTCCCACCAATTAAATCACAGCTCTAATACTGCTGTATTCTTCCTGTATATTAGGAACGATCGAGACATCAACTTTCTTCCACTTTATATTGAGAGGGCCTGGCTCATCAATGGTGATCCCTCCCACCAATTAAATCACAGCTCTAATACTGCTGTATTCTTCCTGTATATTAGGAACGATCGAGACATCAACTTTCTTCCACTTTAATTCTCGGCGTGACCTACTGTCGCTTTTTTCAAAGTGAGAAGTTTAACTCGTTGTTAAGTGGCTGTCTAGCTATATATATCTATATAAAGGTCTTTATAACATTATCATCTTGTTAAATTCATATCTTTAAAAAGGCGACAGTGGGTCACGTCGGGAAATAAAGTGAAAGAAGGATGATGTGTGCCCTTTTTTAAATTTATACGAGAGCAATGAGACCTTTCCCTATATTTCTCGATCATTCTTAATATTTCACAACCTACAATAAGCTATTTAGAATAAGAACTTCTTCTTAGATTATAGGAAAGGCTAACATAATAATATGAATAGTTTTTGCCTGTTAATAGTTATCAATCGGAAATATTATTTTACCAAGGGGGATCTGAGTTAATACACTCTCAGTATATGGGATTAGGTGAGAAATGTAGCGATCTAATAACATATTGGTTAATCCTTATGGAAAATATTTGGATTAAAATAAAGGATCATTATAAAACACATACCTAGAAGCGGTTTCAGTGGAAATTGATACGTCAGCATAACGGAAAGAGATATTTTAAAAACACAAAATGTTAAAAAATAGTAGAAAATTGGAATTGTACTTGGATCAGCTGGATAAGTTAATAAAAAGGCATTTCTTGATCGTGCAACTAAAATGAGGGCCAAAATTACTAAACGCGTACGTGGTTGGCTTTTTTATATTAAATATGTTTGTTATAAATTAGTATTATTAAATAATTTTTCTTCCTACACACACAAATACACAATAATCTCATTAGTATTATAAAGTAATGTAATTAATTTTTAAAATAATTAATTCTATTTAATTCTATAATTGGGACGTAAATAAGTGTTGCCAAAGGTCAACCTTGCCCCCAATGTTGAGGAGGAAAAGTCCGCAGCATTATACGGCTCATACAAGGGAAGCACTTAATATCATCATTATAGAATGCAAACACAACCTGTAGGTGGCTTTGTTTACATTATAGTTTAATTCATCTTGACACATATATATTCCTTTGATTCCCTATATGAAGAAGGAATAGAAATTCCAGGTTAAATTTAATAATAAAGATGATAGTTTTAGCGAATTTAAAGAAAAACACATATATGATATAGGAGTATAATATTAAATTAAAAAATAAGTATTTATTCTATTTTTGTGTCTTCTATATAATGTGAATGGTTTTCATGACTGGGAAAACTGTTAAAATTTTGAAAAGAGAATTTCTAAAGTAGGGAGGTTTATATTAGCACGCGCAGAGTATCACGCATGTGTTGTCAATATATTTTCTAAGTTTTACCTATAGTAATAATGAGAAATTTGAGATATATGAGAGAGAACGAATGATTCGGTATAGTCTGAGGTATCAAAGAGGGGCAGACAGACAGTCAATGACAGAATCAGCTAGAGAAAGAGTCAAACAAGGTGAGAGTGTGTCACAAGAAGTTAGATCACCCTAAACATAAAAGATCTGTTAGAAACGGGATCACACCAAAGAGTCTTGAGATAGAATAAGGAAGAAGGGAGATCAGACAAGAAAGAGGAAAGGAGGAGGCGAAGGACAGCAGCCTTCTTGCAACAGCACAACCACCTTGGGAGGAAGTTAGGCCATCGGTGGTTCCAGGAAGTGTGCGGCCCGATTACCTAACACACAGCCTGGCAGTTTTTGTAGGAATGATTCGAATACGCCGCTGGAGTCATGAGAAGTGAAGTAAAAATGTCAACACGGTATGGCAGTTGTAAGGATGACTGGAACAATGGCCGCAAAACGTCGCATCAGTTATGTGAGGTGAAGGTGCTAACACCGTCTGTCGTTTGTTACTGGAACAATGCCCAAAAGACGTCGCAACATGTGAAATGAAGTAAATAACCGATCACGGTCTGGCAGTTGTTTTAAGAATGATCGCAATGATTGAAAGACGTCGCAGTAGTCATGTGAAGTGAGGATGTTAGCACAAACTGGCAAGTATTACCGGAACAATAACAAAAAGACGTCGCAACATATGAGGCAGAATAAGGATGTGGAACTACATTTAACCACGATCAAGGCTATTTTTGGAAAGTATCCTCTCCAAGAAAAAAAAGCAATTAGAGGCCGTTCTTCAATTTGACCTAGAAATCGTAGACTGTTTTATTACCACATCCCCACATAAATATTCAGAGCTTATTTCTCCCAAAATAAATGCACATGTCATTATTAAATATTCTGATTTGTTCGTGTGTGAAGTAATACCAAGTTTCGTCTTGTTATATGATTATTACTATTTATATATTAGTATATAAAAAATGGCATATCATGACCGGGAGCACATGTGCTTTACAGAAGGCAGAGCGCCAACTGGTGGAACAGAAATCAACTAAACATTGATTTAGCCTGTTCCCTGATATTTGGCCAACCCAATTTCTTGATAAATCAAGAAAAGCCATCCACGAACGCGTTTCGCGCTTTTGGCGCTCGTCAGCGTGGAGTAGGCTGAACCATTGCGACCAAAAATATATTCCATATATTAATATGTGTGTGGAAGTCTCTCTCTATAATATTTTCCTATTTCACAAAACCTTATGAATATTCTCGCTCACACACCTACCAGAACATAATTCAAAATTAAATCACTTTATATATTAAAAGAGAAAATAATTTAAATATATTTAAAGTTGAATTTCGCGTTATTTAGAAAAATTAATGTATCAAATTAATCGTAATTTATATAACTCGACATCTCATTTTAATTTCATCTTTAAAAATTTCAAGAGAATATATCTCTAGAAATATTGTTTTCTATGTGTAGAAAATTACATAGAACAATATCATTTAAAGTTATAATACATTCAAAATATAAATAAAAATACATATAAATTGCTAAAGACCTCAGATTCATGATTTGTATATTATGACGCCGTATACAATAAGAATATTTTAGTTTTCAAGAATAAAAATCTCTCGTAATGATGCTTAAATCAACAAGGGGTTTCTGAATATTAATTGAAGATATTCAGGTGTATATGTATGTAATATGTTTATAAGTAATGCCAATGGTAGGAACCAGTGGTGCTCTAAACTATCCATGGCAGGAGTGGAAATGCGTGCGGTAATGCCCTAGCCTATGGAGTAACACACGCGCCACTGGAATCACATGTCAGTTCAGAGGGAATAACCTTTACCAATTGCGATATCCTATTTCGCCGCATCAGTCCCATAGTATTTCTTCCTGACACCTAGCCATTGTCCTGCGGGATCTGACTTGAGAGCAATGGTCTTTGCATGTCTTCCTCATCATAACACCCATGCTATTTCTATTAGTTATTCCAATGGAAACACTCAGTCCATGAAGCATAATATTTTAGATTACTGCAACTGGATGTTTATATCAAAAGCCTTACAAATGATTTAGTTTTATTTAGTCACCCCCCCCCCCTTCCCCCGAGAAAGCGCTTTCACTATGCTCCGTATCTATGTTTGACTCTCAACAGACATTTAGAAATTATATATCATTCAATTGAAAGTTGGAAAATTCTAGCTTCGAAAAGGCTATTTTAACATTTTATATAAGTATGTTTGTATCTTGGGTGAGTAATTGAAAAATCGAGCGTGGGATGTTTATAAGGACACAATGTCTGTCCTATTTCCAAAGAAGGTCCTGTGATTACAGGATAGACGTCAATAATCCGCAAGGTCGGCGTGGCAACGACCTGCTTCCTTGCTCAACGGCCGCCAAGGCCAGTCGACTCTCCAGAACACTTCCTCCTGACAAACACTCTCTCCAGCCTTTAAGACCACCTTCACTTTGAATCCATCATCTTGTCAGCTTCAATACTTTCTCCCCGTCATATATATTTATTCTATATTATTTGGAGAAATAGTTATGTATTTCATTGAATATAAAAAAAGTACTTTAAAAGCCCATAAGTTTATCTTATGAAATCCACAGAGTATGCGGCCAAGGCCTTGTTTCATCAATGCATTAGAATGATAATGGATAGGAAATATATCTACATGCTACTAAAGATCAGGGAAATTTTCGAATATCTGATAAAAGCTTAAGATATAAAGAAAAATATTATTTTCATCTTTTATCGTTTTTTTATTGATTATTATTTCTCACAAATTTATCTCTCTGATAGCTTACCTACAGTTGTTGTTTTTTTGTTAACAGATTTCAGGTTTTTACGATGTTTAATTGTTTAACTATATATAGGAGACAAACACAACTAGATAAATATAGGGCATTATAGTTTCACAAATACACACGTTATGGTTACACATATACACATTTTTTAAAATAGCGATTAGTTAAAAATTCTTTATGGTCTTATAGTCGCAAGGAGAAATTTCTCATTCATTTAAAACTAAGAAAAACTATTTGAATATATTCCTTATTAGTGCGCTATCTGCATAGAAAAATAAAGAGATTTACTGAGATTTTTATTTTTCAAATAAAACAAATTCTCTCTAAGGTTCTTACTACGATGAAACAATATTTGGAGGGACTGACTCATCAGTGGTGAAAACTCCCAGCGGCTTCGCCAGTTTAATCTACCAAACCGCTCTATCGATCTACAGTTTTGAATATATATTCAACACTTTAAAGTAATTGTTGGTTGAGGTATTATACGTATACTATTTATACGTAAACTATGGACATAAATATATTTTCTATCAGACGAATGCCCCATGTTTGCCGGTTTTTCTCATAATGCATTTTTACCGTTGTGTATACAGAATAAAGAACTTCTAACACCAATTGAAGATTATAATGATTTTATAATACACTAAATTTACTTAGAGCTCAAAACTCAATTAGCCTATTTGAGAGTTTTGAATTATAAGTTAATTTAGTGTATTATATAATATCATTATTATCTTTGCAATTGGTCTTTTCATCCTACATAAACAACCAACCGTAAAGGATTTTACTTTTCCATTTAGAATGATATCGGAAGGCCTGTTCTACGAACGGATCTAGAAAGACCACTGGTCCTAAATCTTATTGAAGTTTTCCCTTAATAATGATTTTTATCATCATTACTATTTGCTTCAGACTGACGGACAGACAGAAGTGTTAAGGCTATTATATTATAGAAAAAACATTTCATTTTCTCTTACTTGGAATTTTTAAAAGGTAATAGAAGAAACTTTTATGCACTAATTTTCGTGACATTCATCACAAGAGCAAAAACAAAATAGATTTGATTGATTACACACAATGTTACAATTTTGAACCGAAGAAGAATTTCCGGCCCCTACAGGATGTCTTAGGGTAGCAGGCAGTCCATTATATTCACAAATATTCTTTATTATTTGATTTACAAGGAATATTTTAACAGATAATGTGGTGAAATCCCTAGCGGTATACTTGATGAATAAAATTTGGTCGGTTCGCATCCTTCCACCATGATACAGAACGGGCTGGTTCTACGCTATTGTTTAAAATAACGCTACTTTACCGAAAAGGAAATGAAAAAAGTTTATATTCCCCCAAGTATTTTTTTAAGAAAACGTTCATGAGAGATCGCAGCGATGTCCTAGATCCGGCAGGTGTCATGGGGAATTAGATGACACCAATTAAGATGTAAATTTCCAAGAACCTTTATTACATGACCTTATTAAGTTTCTTTCTAAATTTAATCATTATAGAATACAAAATAAACTCGTTTTTCATATATTTTTTTTTAATTTAAAAACATATCGTTATAAAGACCTGACACGTGTTGATCTTTTTATTTAAAAGGCATTTATTTTTAAAAATCGAATAAATAAACTATTTACCTCTTTTAGGGCTATCTGAGTACTAATTGGAGAATTTCAACTGAAACCCCATTTTATAAAAAGTTACAATTTTGTAAACGCGCCGAAAAGTAGAGAGTATGCATTTAAAAAAAGTCTTAATATAGTCCTATGTATATTTAGCTGTGAGAGAAAATATTTTAAAATAATGAACTATCGGAAAATAAGATGCATTTTAAATATTGATTCGCACTCTCAAAAGAAGAATATAACATTTAATTTTATTGTATTTCTATTTCTTTGTTTCAATTTGTATATCGAAATCTTTCACCGGAATGTCGCGTAAACCGCCAATTTGCATTTGGTTTCTATTTACCGCTGGATATGAGGTTCATCCCGGCAACATCCATTTTTTAATTCGATTATTTTCATTGGACCTTTCTACTGTTCAGAGATAAGAAAATAGTCTCAGTGATGAATTATATTCAACGCGCTATTTATTTTTTTTTAATATAGAACGAATTTCTTCTATTAGTGAACCGAAGATGAAAATGATTTGGGAAGAATTGGCTTATTTAAATGGTGAATCTCCCTAACGATTTTGCCGATTTAATACAAAAGATCACTTCAACTATTAAATATTTATTCTGTATATAGAGTATGCATTTGAAGGTCTTTCCCTAATGTTCAACATTGTTCACTTATGTTCCATTGAATTTTGTGTTTATTGCCTTGTACTTTAAGCGGAAGAACTATGCTCAAGGCAAATTTATTTTGAAATTCCTATATATCCAATAGCATATTTTCATGGTTTCTGTGATTACCATTGCCAAAAATGAATCTTCAAAAGCAGACTATATAAACAGAATGAACATACAACAGTTGCAAAGATTTGATGGATTAAATTGACGAAATCGTTGCGAAAGTTCGCCACCGATGAGAAGAGTCAATCCTTCCCCTTTGCAGAAATTTGTCCTGTATTTTGAAAGGAAATTGTCTCAAATCATTCCATCCTCAACCTGTAGGGTGTACACTATATATTGGTTACTACCGTTCATTGTTTTGAATTGTAACTCCATTTTGACCCTCCAGTGTTGAACCCAGGGTGTTGTATTGTTGCATTGTTGTTCGAGCTAGACTTGTTTGTTTTGTAGACATCCTGGCCTGCCATGAAATGTCTAGAGCTTCATCATCACCGTTCCAAGGTAACTTCACTTTCTCCAGGCGCATGATGCATGTTTCTGCCCTCAGGTGGTCCTTTTCACACAAGAGTCTATATATTCTATGCTTATTTCAATACATTTTTCTTCCATCTTCCTTGCTCTCTTAACAATTAACTGGGTTAATATTGGATTAATGTCTTATTGCCTTCGTTTCCAAATTTCTCACCCTTTGGATATTTTTAAAAATATTTCATCAACCCCATGGTTGAAATGCTCTCTCTAACAATTTAGAGATAGCTCTGAATATTATAAAATTATTTTATTTTTGACATTTTGTTTTATTTTTCAGACTTCCGAAATTGATAGGTTTGTATTCAAATTCTAGTTTTACGGAGCAGTATGTTGCGCAAGTATTCAAATTAATTTTGGACTTTTCATTTATGAATAGACGGTTGTTGGCGCGTAGTTTGAAAAGAATTATATTAAAAAATGTTTTGCAATACCTTAGCACAGTGATTCTCAACCAATGTGCCGCGGTAATTTTGTGTGCCGCGAAATTCTAAAAATGTGCCGCCGAATTTTAGTCATATGATTATGTTCACGTTTGTATTGGTTTTTCTTTTTTTCTTTTTCATTTTTTTACTTTTTAAAATAACGAAATTAGCAAATTGAATGTTAGAGATGTATATTACTTATATTTTGCATAGAAATATTGATACATAATTTGAATTTTCTTGCATTCAAGTTAGCAAAAGTGTGCCGCGAAATTCTAAAATTGTGCCGCCAAATTTTCAAATCTTTAAAATAATGCCGCAACAAAAAAAAGGTTGAGAATCACTGCCTTAGCACTTAAACTTGGACGAATATATCTAAAGTCTTCTAGATTTTCCTATTTCTAATATACCAATAGTAAGCCAAATACATCCGTATACATCTTAGAATCCATCATCTTCTCTCTCTATCTCTCTCAGGCACGAAAACTAAAATATTGAATATTAAAATTCGGTAAGTTTTATCAAATTATTTAATAATAATAATTTTATTATTATTCTATTGTATAATTATACAAGGTAACGGAGACTAACTTCATTGTTCAAAATCATAATAATATATAGTAGTAGTGTTTTATTATATTATTTTCACACACAAAAGGCGATATCCCGGCTGAAATACAGTAGTAGTAGTAGAATTCGGAATTCCGATATAAAATTGTTTTTCAATCTATAAAATTTTCATTCAAGACGAATAAGAGAATTTTAGTGGCA
>CP092864.1:160610286-160624061 GCA_030710605.1 Cordylochernes scorpioides
TTATTATATTTAAAGGCACACACATGTTTGTTATATCCCTACCGACATCTCTCCTGAGGTTTGCTACCGTTGTTTTGACCGCCATGACACGGCCAGATGTAGGCCAGAGTCTACACGATCCACTGTATAAGATGATAATAAGTTCGTCTGCCAATTAAGATTGGCCCCCAGTCCGGCCATCCTTCCGTTACCCCAGTAGCTTGCCTACAAATGTTTAGTTCCGTGTTTTTCCGTTGGGTGGCGCGGAGTGAAAGTCCGGCGATGAAAGTTTGGATTCCTGTGGACGGACCTCTGTCACAGATCGAGTGAGTTTTTCATCGATAATTCCATAAGTTTCCGACTCACAGCTTTTTACCTAAAATAATATGTTCGCCCATCTATTCTCATTGGAATTTTGTTTATGAGTTCTTCTAAGTGCGTTCATTTTGATAAACATAATTTTAAAAATAAAAATGTGTTCTATTTTTATTTATATAACTGATTATATTGTACTTACTTCCACCTATTCAATACTATTAATTTTAGCTATTTTTCTTAGAAATTTGAGATTGATATATTACATGTTTACATTAAAAACCGATTAGGTTACCTGATCATCCTTATAAAAAATGTTGCAAGTGATGCATGTCTGTATAACAGTTTGTTTTTCTTGGATGTGACACAAATATATTACTTCTTTATAATTGATCCAATTATTTTTTTATTTATAAATCAAGAATGTTTATTTTGACGATATTTTGTGTAAAAATGATATATGACACACCCAATATTTTTTATTTATTTTAAAAACAAATTAATTTCGTTGTTTAATTCAGCACAAAGTTGAACTGCTTATGCATGCCTGGATGATACGATGGTGTTCTTAAAACGATCGTTATTATGATTTCGTATATTCACGGACTATACTACGTTTACGCTTCAGTATAAGTTCAAATATGCATATCAATAATATATATCAAAATGCAACATAAATAGCTTTTAAAAGGAAAATCTTATTGGATTTAATAATTCGTTTGAATTCCAGTATTTATATGGGCTACTGGGCCAACTCTATCCAGGTTTTGTTTTGATTTCACCACAAAGGAAAAAATAGTATAAATTTTAAGAAAGCATCACCTTTCTCTTCGAAAGAATAAATATATTTTTATTTAGATAATATCATGCACATCACCATTTATCAGTACCCATCGCAATACATGACCGATATTGAACAAGAAGGTGGGAAGAAATACTTTTGGATTCCACGTTTTCTCAGAGAGGTATAAAAATTAGACGAAGTAATAAATCATTTGAATATATGCCAATATGTTAAATATGTAGATATTCTAGAATAACATTTTTGATCATAAAATATAATGTTTACCGCTAAGTGCACTAATACTTTCAACTTTTTAAAGCTTAAATAGTTTTAGATTAGTTGTTTTACCTATTTTCTTTAGTACAATACCGATAAGAATTTTAATTCACATTTCGAAAAAATGTGTATTATAAATAATTTTGTTTTATAAAGGTCATATGTAAATTATATGTAGTTGATATTTTTACGGTACAAAAAACCACTAGACTACTAATTAATAAAAATTAACACTGTGTGTGTTCATGGTAAACGGTTTGCGGATTTCGACAAATTAGAAAGAAGGAATCATATATCGCCGCAACTCTTTTTATTATATAATAATAAAAAGAGTTGCGGCGATATATGATTCCTTCTTTCTAAACTGTGTGTGTTGTCAAACTTTATTTTGTACGACAAGCGAGTAATCTATTCCACTACTTGGATCATACTTCCATTATCTTGCCTAGCAGCAAGTACGTTCATTGAAGCCCAGATTGGGAGAAACTACATTCTTGTAGCTTTCGATATCCCAGTTTGTGAATGTTTTAAAATAGAAACGGTAGTTATTTTTCAAACTATCTCGCTGAAAATATTGATATATTTGGTTATTATTTAATAATATTTCCCGGAGGTTAAATAAGGCAGGGCGTGTTTTTCCCAATTTGCGAGCGTTATTAGAGCTTTGTTTACAGGCGGGCGGTATAATTAGAGGCACCGTGTCCTGTTCTCACAGCTTCCTAAATAAACACCGGGATCAATTTATCCGCCACTTTTTGCCATTGGAATCCGCGCGTAGCTCCCGTGCAGCTTCCAGTAAATAAGATGATCCCAAGAGGATGCTCGATGAAAGCTTTTTTCACTTCTACTACCAGTTCTTCAGCTCACTATAAAGGCTGAAAATAACGTTAAAAATGTAAAATATGACTAGAAGACACTCAGTTTCTGTTTTGTCTCCCTATTAAGACTGTGCATAGCTAATTATCTATGTATTGATATTTTCTAACATTGCGCTCTTGCCTTTTTCCTTTTTGGACTTCTGGGCGAGTCTGTAAGACTGTTTTAATCAATGTTTTTTTATTACTAGCGGATACTTATGCTAAAATTTAGAAAAATGTTTCAACCAAGTTATATCCAAATTTCGGATTCAGTGCTTTGACCGAGCATGCTCTCTTAACTTCGATGATGTAAATTTTTAAGAGATATTCTTTTCACTTTGTTCTTCGAATTTCAGCAATGCAAAGATGAGTTGATTGGAAAAGGATCATTGCACTAGCTAGATTTAATGGAATCTGGCTAAAATAGGAAGTGTTCCAATTGCTCTGTTATAGAAAGTAACTTGAGAGAGTACAAGGACGATGTACAAGGCAGATGTAGGTTATTTGTAAGGCTCCGTGGCGTAAGGTTCGATAAGAGATTACAGTATCGGTCTTCCTATAAATACCAGCAGCTCCACGATATCCCGAGGGTCGTGCTGCGACGGCACGTGCAGCTCCGAAAACATACCTATGGCTGGATATCTCTTTAAATTCTTCTTTTTAAAAATCAATATCTTCTTAAGTAAAAATATATATGACGCTTTGTGATATAATAAAAGCCATTAAGTTCTGTGATCGTTGATTGTTTTAGGTATAAAATAGAATGCAAAACAAGCCGACCTTTCTGACGATTCTCCATAGTTTCTAGCTAAGATGGATAGTGTTACACTTGTTAGCTAGTAAGTTGTATGTACCCAACAACATAATATCTCTACAGTTGTCATATAATCCTTCTTACCTCTAGATATCCGGAAAAAATAGGCTCTCTCTTGTTTTATATTTATTTATAATAGAAGGATTTGACAATCCCATCATTTTTACGTCTTTATTCATTACCTTCTTGACGGCCCAAATACAGTTACTCAACTTTCATGGAGAGAGACAGATGGGAAATACCTTGAAATAAGGTATTTTTTCTCGACTACCCTAATTACTTCACTTTTAAATAAACTATCGTTTTAAATTTTTGAGACTTTTAAAAGTGTCTTCACTTCATAGTCACACTATATATTGGCTTAGCCTTGTAATCTCGTGGCCGAGGACGATATGATTGCTGGATATAATTGTGAAATATTCTAATCTATCAACTTGCTTTATGCCAACCTTAATATTGTCTTCATATTCGCTCCATATTGCTTCTATAATATTCGTTCCTCTTTCTGAGATTGGATATTAATATATATTATATTTGCTCTATATTCTTGATATATATATATATATATTTGGTTTTGCTTGATTCAATTTATAACTATAGCGATGAAAAATGTTAATACTTCTTCTCTCTTCTTCTCGAATAAATATAAATTACGATTGTTTTCAACTAATAAATTAAAATCTCCAAAAATAATAAAAACATCGAGAAAACATTCTAAAAATGTCCTAAAGGAGGAGAGATAAGTAGGTAAAGGTTGCCGTGTGGAGGAAGACCTCCGAGGGGCCAAACGCCTCATCAAAAGGGGTGGTACTCAACAATGACAATTAGGGGGGGGGGGGGTGCTAGGGGATATTACACAACTTCCAGGGGCTTTGAGCTTACACCTGATGCGCGCACCTATAACCGGACGCGAACCCCAAAACGGTGATTTTTTCGGAAAAAATGTGGTTCCGATGCTCCACTTTCTCTCCCCTCCTAACATCCTTTGTCGGCGGAAGATATGGAAAGGAGTCTTCCCCAGTTTTGCGAAATTTTTGATTTCCTGACCTAGATCCATTTGGGAGCATTGTTAGGGTTACTTCACCACCTCGCGGAGATTCCACCGGCAATTGTACAAATGTACGGGACGATATGTTTTGAGGTCAACTTGACGCACTCATTCCTGCGACTCGGTCTCCTCATTGAGGTTGATAGTTTTTTTTCTTGGTAGCTTACCTTTGATCATATATTTTAAAATATAATGTCTTTAACATTTCGAAACGAATTATATTTCACAAGAAAAAAAATCTGTATTCTAAATTTTAGCATCTTGAGATAAACAATCTCCATTTTCAAAGCTATCCACGAAAGAATTTGACAGAGTTATAAGGCATTAGCGCGATATATGTTTGGAATAATATACATAAGAAAACAGCCCAATACAATACTAGAGCGGTTTGGTAGATTAAATTTGCGAAATTGCTGGTAGGGTTCACCACTGATGAGTCAGTATTTTTCGAATATTTTTCATCGTTATAAGGACAGTGTGTATTAAGTTGTTTTTTATTACTTTTTAGATATTTAAAATAAAAATATATCGCTAAATTGTTCTCACATTCTCGTATTCAGTTACCAAAGCTGTATTCCCTTTACCCTATTGGCAGTCTCATCAATACACGCTCATTAGAAATAACTTTTCTTTAAAAAGAAGCAGTAATTCGGAGGCTATGTGTCCCCAACGACGGCCTGTTTACTTCACCTTAGTTCCATTATTATACCGGTGATGGATATATTTAGGAACACCTTAAATTTACAGCATTGTTTTGGAGAAAGAGAGTGGGTTAGATAAACTACTTCTCAATAGATTTTCCTGGTACTCTGTGATATATCACGTGGAGTTTTGAAAACGATGTGGCAACGCTGTCCCGTGGAGCACTGGGTAGTTATGCAAAGTTCGAACTAGAGTTGTGATGTATGGTACTGCGGTCGTTGCGAAATAGACAGGACTAGTGTTCTTTCTGTCTGTGATATAGGACCAATTAAGAGGGTAATGTCCTCTTGCAGCATCAGGCTGCTAAATTATAACTGGGGTGAACGCCTGCATGTGGTGCCACCACACACCTTGCTTCGAAATAACAGCCGATGGCTTAGGATATAAAGGAGTGACAAATAGAGTGCTATTTTCCCCCAAATAGTTGTTTTATTTTATACAAAGTGTGAAGCCCAGAATAGGATATACATTTTAAAATGAGCATATCTCAAAGCATACTTCGAAAATGATAAAACTAAAAAAAAAAAGAAATCTGAAAATAAAATAAAATTTAGTATTAAAGATGAGATAACAGGAAACAATTAATTTCATCATCATTTAATAACTCCAGAATTGTTTTGCTAATTAGTCCAATAACAAACTAATTTGGCCATTTTGGAGTTATAAAATGGTTTTAATAGTTTTTTATTAATGTTTTCCTATCTTCTCTATGTCTACTAAATTCCACCTTTTTTTTCCTTTTCGGTTGTAATTTTCACCTTGAATCTCTCTAAGTTGTTTTATATTGAATCAGCCAAGTTTTAATTATTTACCATCAGAGATATCTTATGCGATTTTAAAAATGTATTATATTTTCTGACCCACTCTGTTTTTGCACAACACTGATTCTTTTATGGTTTTATCATGCTATATTCCTGACATATAGATTCATTTTTTTTAAATATATAAACATATAAAGTGAAAGAGTATGTAATATAATTTTATTTTGAAATAATATTTTATGTGCGCGTGTACACAACCAAATTTGCTTCAAAAATTTATTATTTTCTATATAATCCAATATATTTACATATTCCAAAAAAATTCAAGAAAAATAACAGAATTTTAAACGGTTTCAGATATTATTGTCTAAATTGTCTTTTGTACACATAAATATATTTATATATTCCATATATGATAATTCCTTTTATATTCATGTCATCAAAATATATCGATTTTTTATACGCGACACAACTAGGAATAAAGAAAGTTTATATAATGTATATTATATTTATAAATAAAATATATACCTCCAATATTTTAAAAGGTTTTATTTATAAAACCCAATAAAATCTATATATATATATATATAAATGAATGTATGTGTGTCTGTCCTTTATGCCTGACCAAACCACTCATTGGAACGCCATGAAACTTTGGGAAGTTATTTAGTATAGTACTGGGAAGGTTTCTAGCAAATAAAATTTTTGAAATAACTTTTCGCCTAAAAATAATCAAGATAAATATTCTAATTTATCTGTTATAATTCAACAATATGCTCTAAATATTATCATGATGATACGATGATTTTGTAATGTAGAAAATTAGGAAAGACAAAATTCAGGCTGACACGGCAATTTATTTGAGAAAAGAATAATGATACAATTCCAAGGCAAGATACTATTCCTTTAACTTCCAATCACCGAGGGAACCCATTAATATTGATTTTATTCAACTTATCGAGTATTTTTCAAGGGACCGGGAAAAAATGTTCACTTTATCGAGAGATTAGTTAGACAAACCTTTACTTCGGTAAAACCCGGGCGAAGCCGGGTTCATCCATACAAGAATAATGATACAATTCCAAGGCAAGATACTATTCCTTTAACTTCCAATTACCGAGGGAACCAAATAATATTGATTTTATTCAACTTATCGAGTATTTTTCAAGGGACCGGGAAAAATGTTCACTTTATTGAGAGATTCGTTAGACAAACCTTTACTCGGGTAAAACCCGGGCGAAGCCGGGTACACCCGCTAATATTTTATAAAAGAATATGGGCATTTCTACTTATACTGGATTTCTATTTATAGAAGTCCATTTAAGTTGGTAACCCCAGAAAATATCTGACAGTGAAGAAAAATAATTTGACGTGCTTTTAATAGAGAAGAAAACTATGCCAAGTGTATTTTGTTTACAAATTTTTAAATGACCTAAGAAAGTATATTTCAAAATGGCAAAACATCATTGCGAAGATTTAAATATATAAATATATATTATATTTTTGTTTTACACTATCTCTCTAATAATATATCTATTATAGAAATTTATTCCATCAAAATTTCATAATCATTCGTTTTTAATTTGAAATTTCAAATTGCTATTGTTTATTAACTATTCGGTGTATATATTTATACCAAACGGAAAAATTAGAAACTTCATTAAATATTTTAAATTTTACTTTTCTTTTATAACATGTCATATCTTTATGATAAATACCCGTTTTTTTTTTTCTTGATATAAATCGCTAGTTTAATTTAAAATTACGCGATTTTAAAACTAGTATAGAAATTCCTCTCTTTTTTTTTTCTTCACAGTATAATAGGGCTAGCCTTTAAACGAGCAGTCCACCAAAGCCCTAAAAACACTCCTAGGACTTTCAGTCATATAAGTTTTTTTTCATTGTGCACGCAGAACCTTTATAAAAAGATGACTTGAAAGCTAGCCCAATCTTCTCGTAAAAACAAGACGTATAGCTATACTAAATCTCGTAGTTCTAAACAGCATTTTTTAAGAAATTTGTGTAGAGAACAAGTATATTCAGTAATAAGTAGAAACACACTTGAAAAGGAGATGGAAGAGAGTTATATAAGAACAACGCCACAGTAGCTTGCAGGATGTGGTGTCCCAGTAAGCCGTGACCTCAGCACCAATGCCTTGGGATTGGCACACTTCAGCTCCATGAATTGTTCTACCTCTACTCTACACGGGATGACGCCAAATCCATAGGAATGATCTTATTCATATTCCTTCTCTCAACTTCTCATACATTTGAGATATACGTTCAGACAGGAATATGGACAGAGGCCACTGTCGTTATAAGTGAACATTATAGTGTACCTAATTGAAGAGGATGCATATCTATAGGCTGTATCTTGGTGTTACCTTTTATGAATCTTATTTATGCTTAGAGATTTTCAATGTGCGTGTAGCCAGATATCGTTCGAAGCAATTAAAGTGGAAATATTTAAGCATTGCATTTCTATCTGGTCCCCTCTTTAGCTTTTTCTTTTATGTTTATAGTTTCATGTATCGTGAATTTTTTTTTTACAATTAAAACAGCTTCCTACTGTCCTTACTGCGATGATAAAATATTGACAATATAAAGGTATTTTAATGGTAAAAAAAGATATTTGCGATAAATAGTTCCAATTGTTGAAAAATGTTGCGCTCTATTTCATTATATTCAAAGCTTCGAAGATTTTCGAAGGTTAATCATATTATACAATTGTCCTGTTTCATTAATATCTGTAATTTGACTTGAAATCAGTAATATATGAAATTGTTAAAAAATTATTTCAAATTTAACTTATTAGTTATATTCAAAATCTGTCGTGAATGCAAACTCTTCGTTAAGTGGAACGTCGCTTAATGGCGCATACCTGTTTGTCAAAAAATTGAAAGTGAGATAAGACCTCGAGAATATTATATCTAGTAATTTGACACTTTACTTTTGGCACTATACAAACTTATATATATACACCTGCCTCGACACACACACGTGGAACATATAATCCTTAGAACACTTTATCTTTCTCATCTTTTTCAAATAATCCTTCAGCCCAAAACAATATTGAACTCATATGTACGAAGTGAAAACACAAAACCCTTCAGCTTATATCTTCGAATGCTGCTAACTTCTAATATCAATCCACGTTTATAAACTAAAGTATGACAAAAATCAGTGCTGGAGTAGGAAAGCTATCAAACGATGTGACAGCCGCCTCCTATTAGGATGGGACATGTGCATTATGTACAAATACATTTTATCAAACCAGACACGTTTTTTATAAATAAAATTGAAAATCTTTTCCTTTGATGGATTGAAAATTTCCAAATGTATGATTTAATTTTTTTTATTCTATTAGGATCCGGTAGACAAGGAGATCATCGCATTATTTTCCTCACAAAATTCTCAATGGTTGCACCAATTATACCAAAAAAGGAAACTCTTACCACCTTACTATGGCTTTATATCGATTGTATTGGTGGAGCCTGATTGAGTAGCCACACTAGTATATTTATATTGGAGACGATTTAAAAGCCATGTCTAATAAACCTAACTAGAGTGAACCTAGGAAAAATTCAATAATTCCTTTAGTAATGTTTTCTCTTTCTATAAAAGGCCAAACCTTATTTATAATTTACTTTCATTATTCAATAGCAGGATGTTCTCCAAATGCTCGTTATAACGTTGCCGAAGCTTTCGCGTCAGCATATTCATATCAACAATATATTTAAAAGTTGCACAATTACCTCAATGATTTTAAATTCTCAACGAGGAAATATTTTTCTTTAAAGAATCTAAAAGCGGTAAGTATGATAAAGGAAAAATATTTTTTTTTTAAACGATAATATCTTCCTAACTCTCTCCAAAATCGTATCATGTTTTGTTTCCCAAGGACCTTATGTGCGAGTTCCTACGATATTCCATCAAATATGTTCTCGAATGCAGCACAGAATATCTGATGATGCTGGAAAAGGCTGAAAATCATTACGAAAATATATCTTAAATAAACCTTGGGGATCTAGTAAGAAATTAATAGATAATTCTCATCATCACCTAATTTATCTGTGTCAATATCTTTTTGCATTCACAAAAATAGAGGGTGAATCACTTTTTGTATTTCTAACCAGTATGTAACTTAAATTATACCTACGAGGAGTAGCAGCAGCAGAACAATGATAGCGGTATTATAAAAAAATTGAAATATCGAGAGAAAAGTGACATTTTTGTGTTCTTTTGTCATTGAGGAGTGCAAAAGGGAGGAAAATACATTGTAAAGGAAAGTGGGTATATAGATAGTTGGAGATCAGTGGGTAGAAAAGATGGGAGTTGTAATTTTAGTAAGTAAATCGGAGGAAGAGAGAGTATGTGTATGAAGGAAGAGATAACAGGAAAAGTAGCTGTTAATAGGGTAACAATTTTAAAAGACGAGTGTTGGAAGGTAGTGTAGAGTAGAATGACCATCAGTAGGGTATTTCATGTAAGGATGTGGAAGAGTGAAATAGCGCCGTTATTACAGTTAACAATCCTAATTTACTATAGTAAAGGAGAGTGTGTGAAAATATAATCATTTAATAGAGGAAAGAGGCATTATTTAATGTAATATAATGTGAAAAGAAAGAATAGCTATTAATAAGGAGGAATAATCAAATTTACATGTAGCGATGTGGATATTAAAATAACCATGAGAAAAGTAGTAGAAATTAAATGAGAGACAGTGGAGTGGAGCGGGAGAAGAGCAGCCCAGCCAGTAGGAAGGGGAAGGAAGGAAGAAGGCCTTGGCCGGTCAACGCCCGCTGCAGTGAAAGGGTTGGCCGCGCTGCCTTGGCCTCGATTTCTTCCCCTGACCCCCTTTCACCGCGGCGCCGTCAATTGGGTCATTTCCTTACAGAATGTAGGACGTTACGACATCTCGGCCCGTGACGTAAATCCTCCCTCCCTCCCTCTCTCTGCTAGTACTGTTAGCTCAGTACCTGCACATCCTGGCGGCAAGTGCTGCTCTACTTATAGCCGATAACTACGACATGTTTTTATAGAAGCTTTTCGCTCCAAGGTTCCAAACCAGTTTTGTGCGTGTGATAGAAGAGAGCTTACATAACAAGTTAACATTAATGATAAATTAGAGGAATATTTGGTAGCCATCTGTTTTGGGGCGATGTGAATCATCTGTCTTGGATTCCTCTGGCGACCTGCCAACTTAGTCACTTTCCCTTTCTCTGGTGTTGATTTTGGTAACATATTGGTTTCATACCCCACGTATAGATGGTGTATATTTTAGGATGATATTACCAAGTGAAATATATTATAGTGTTCTTAGAAAATAATTTTTAAATAACCCATTTTTATTTCATGATTCGCCCGTATTAAATACTCTCATAATTTTAATAAGAAATTAACTAACCTTTTTAATTATTCAAAAATATTGTCACAAGTTTATAGAAAATAACAAAGACCTTTAGAAATTATTCTATTTCATTTAAATATCGAGTCGCTCCGTTTCACAAGCTATATTTTGTTTTCTGAGGTTAGGCATATTTTATATAACAATATATGAAAGATATTTTCATACCCACACACCCCTCCTCATGTTAAACTTCAACTTTTTGAATATTCCTATTTCTACTACGCAATTGACACAGTATGACACTCTCTAAACACAAGTGCCTATCACAAGGTGACATTTATTCCGTGTCCTGTAGGGTCGGAAATGCTGGGAGAGTTGCTGTAAGAAAGGATTGGTGTTGATGGTGTTGAGCTGGCTTCCAACGAACGTAATCCACCCTTATTGCGCGTTTGTCAACTCGATGACTAGGAGTCCAATACCTTTAAGCAACTACTGGGGACTCCCAGACGAATCTCTATTCTCGGTCTTCCTCTTTATCGTCATCCTTCCTGATTCTATTTCTTCCCGCAGTTCCTCGCTGTTGTTTCACGCCGTGGCATAACAGGATGGTAGCTTTGTGGTAATAGTGGCAAGTTGGCTCTTAGGATTATGATCAGAGGCATATCGGAACAGCGTAAATATATTTATTAGGGAGAGGTGCCTCTTTAGGTACATATATATAAAGCATGTTACAATAGGGCACCATCTGTATTTGAAAACATAAACTGTTTATGGTACAAAAGAGTTTCATTTTTTACTAAAACAAATTTATTGTTTATAATGCAATAGCAGAAATTGGTAGGGCCTCGCTCATCAGTGGACACCCTTCCAATATTTCGCCAATGTAGTAATGGCAGAGGAAATGTTTTAATTGTTTTATTTTTTAAAGGAAGAAACTATCGAATTATAAAAAGCTTATACTTCCAATACATATACATATCTTGAAAATGTATGGGGGATGCTCTTCCTAGGCGAAAACGCCTCACCCATCATATAAATAAATCAAAACAAAGAATTTATTAATCACCTTTATGCATAGCACGCAGGTCGAGTCTTTTTAACATATATACATTAATGTTCAAAAAAAGCACACAAGAATACAAATACAATACAAATTAAATCACACATCCAGTCTTGGTTAACATTCTACACTAATTTGTTAAAACGTGTGTTAATTTCATTTCAATTAAAATATAAAATACCACATATGCAAAAAAAAGTTTTTTTTTTTTTTTAATTATGTGTGAGAGAAAATTAAATTGTTTACAGATTAGTTTGGGACTCTTCATTTATACTTCACTTTTAGTTGTTTCAAACATTGCGAGCAATTAAAATTTTCAATGTGAAAAAAGAGAAATACCCTCTCTTACTTTGAAGAGAATTTTTGGGTTTCTTTTTCCAAACTTTAGCTATATTAATTGTATACCCTAGGTGTCGTTTGTAATGTAGTTTACCTTCGTTCCGAATGGCACAAATACATCAAGATAATATTGATATTTGTATATGTGTATATTATGTATATTTGTATTATAGAAAAAAAAAATTCGGGTTGGATTTATAAATATTATTAATCGATGTGATGGAATGGTATAAACTGTCAATTATCGACAACCACGACCTCTGATCGCATCGGGCACCTTTTTACTGTAAAGAAATGCTTCAATGTGGCCCCAATCTTTTCAGAATTCTAACCCACTAGTAAGGGCAAGTAACCAAACGGGGCTCTAACATACAGGTTGAGAGCTTCTAAATGTGTTGGCATGTTGAGCACTTACAGTAAAAGCAGTCTCCTGACAAAAGTTACCACTTTTGCAGATTAACACACAAAAATGGAATAATCTAGGGCCTAAATTAAAGTACCTTAATACACAGAAAAGCGCACACTCAAGAGTACAACACTAACAACAAAAGGGAGATAAAAACAACTCACGATTTGTTAAATAAAATTTAAAAAGTACTTAGCTTTATTGTAGCGTTGGTAGGGATTGGACTGGGGTCACAGAGATGCGAAGAGAACAGCCAGACCGGGAAAACATCGTAGAAAAACACTTTGTCTCCACACCTATTCTCCACGCTATGGGCTCCCCTCGCATTCCCTTAGTCCCCTCTTATATACAGACATGGCCAAATTAGTCCAATGAGAAGGCATGAGAGATTGGTTCACCAACAAACGAAGACAACATTCTTCCCTCTAAAACCTGATCAGAAAAAAAAACCCTGAAAATGTTTGTCAATATAATTTGACACTCCAACTACACATACGTATTTTTCAGTACCATTTTTGTTCACATACTGGTTAGTAATAATAAACAAAACCTTTTTGTTGAAACATATTGTCTTTTAAAGACTCGCCCTGGTGTCTAAGCAAAATAATGGTAAAAGTAACAGTAAGTAATCAGTTATACACATTCTTGGAGGTGAGTCATGATAACCACTTCTAACCTCCTGCCATTTCATTTTTTTCAAGATATTTTCCTATCGCTCTCCCTAACTGTACAGCTGGTAGTACATTACCAGGTAGAAAAAGCTTCCATCAGCCAATGAATCAGTAAAAGGCTTCTAAAACTTTGACTTATTACGTTGATAGACATGTAAAACTGTCACTTTACTGGTTTGTAGCGATTATTTCAAGCCTCCTATTTTATTGATGAAGAGGCCGACCTTCTCTTCTAAATGGTCAGAACTACAGCCAAAGCAACAGCCCCACAGAGAGCGGAACTTTCCGCCGAGACCTTGGAGGTATTTCTCAACTATCCCACCTTTCTCTCTACCGGGTTTTGTAAGCTTTTCTAGCGAGCCATTGGGAACCAAAGCCTTTGTTTTGCCATTTTTGTTTTTCCAATTCAAAAC
>CP092864.1:160624161-160792408 GCA_030710605.1 Cordylochernes scorpioides
GAACTTATATTTATTCAATATGGAATTTATTAATGTGCTAATACATTCTTTTAATTGATTAAAAATATATATAATACATTTATATTAAAAGCATAAGATCAATAGCATAAGGACTTACACAATATTACAATAAATGAACCAATGCGTCCCACTCTGTGCAGGCAAGACAAGTTCGAGATTATCTATTTCATACTTCCTTAGCAAATTTGTTTTGAACATTTACTGTATGTATATAGGTATGTTACATATATATATATATGCTTAAAATAGGTTCAGAAGTAGAAAATAGAGATACGAGTGTTAAAATTTAATCGATGTTTGTTTCGAAGTTTTTTACCATTATGTTGCTACCTTCATATAACGTCTTTCTCGACATAAACGAGGTCGAATGTTAAACTTCTGATTGATATTCATGACGACTTAAGTTCGAAATCGAATCTCTGCACTTATTTATATTAGATATATATTTAAAAATCGTAGTTTATTAGATATATATAGCCTGCGCCTCGGATTAGGTGGTAAATTCTGATAAGAGTCTAAAACAACATAGGTTATATCTTGTTTACTTTAGGATTCCGAAGGTGAGGTGGGGAGATATACTGGTCAGTCCGGCGGTGTGTCCCAGTTCCAGCCCTCGACCTGACATTGGCCTAGCTCCGAACTGATTGAGGCTTGTTGACGGATCTTCTTGGCTACGAGGGCATGGATTGTTGTTGCGTCCATTGAGAATACACATGTTTGAATGGGTAACGCCCATACAATGAATTAAACGAAAAATGGTGAACATTAAATGAAACTTGTTTTTCTAAATGTACCTCTGTGTGCACTAATAGTAATTAATAAAGTTTGAATTAGCTTTCCCCAAATGAAGCTCCTCTTATCATATAGATTTTCATATTTAATATGATGTCTTAAGAGTTTAGATATAAAGTTTTCCTTAATTTAAAAGTATGTCTTCGTCCGTATATGAATGATAACAAAATGCTTCACATTTCTCTTTCCACATTTCACGCACACTCTTTGTTATTTTCAGGTATTTCAATATGTCATAGCGAAACCAAAATTTCAAATAAACTATATATGAATTCCTTTTTAACATATTATTCGAAATAGGTTTTGACTATCCAGGCCAATGTTACCAGAGGTTACTAAGAATATATACGGTGTTTTTCACAAACATTCTCAATGTAACTTGAAGGATCTTTCAAGAGTTCGGCGAGCCATAAAGATGACTATAAAAAGTAAATATTATTGTATAAAATAAATTAATTTTAATAAATGTGGAGTTGAAACATACAAAAATTAAATTAAATAGTTTACCATGCTAATATTTAATAATTTTACAAGTTGGCCTTCAAATTATATAAATAACAACTCTCTCTATCTCATATAAATCTCCATTTCTTGCGGTGACGTTCCACATGTCGACAATCTCTATCCACGAGGTCCGTCGGACGTATCGTGAGCTCATCGTAGAAACTCCCATTAAATAATCTGGCATAAAGCTATCGTAATGGCCATGTTTCTCACTATTTGTATATATATAACCTTAGTGGGTATTAATTGATATATAATCAGCCTTTATGTAATAATCCGAAAAAGAACGTAAGAGTTTCTATTTTGTTAAATGTCATTTTAATATATATATAATGTGGCATATTTTTCACAAGAAATAAAACTATTTCAGCGCGATATATACCTTTGTTTACAAATAAACATTTTCCTAGTTTCCTTACTGCAATGAAAAATATTGAGAGGGCCTGGCTCATCAATGGTGATCCACCAATTAAATCACAGCTCTAATACTGCTCTATTCTTCCTGTATATTAGGTATATTGAGAGGGCCTGGCTCATCAATGGTGATCCACCAATTAAATCACAGCTCTAATACTGCTCTATTCTTCCTGTATATTAGGTATATTGAGAGGGCCTGGCTCATCAATGGTGATCCACCAATTAAATCACAGCTCTAATACTGCAGCTGTATTCTTCCTGTATATTAGGTATATTGAGAGGGCCTGGCTCATCAATGGTGATCCACCAATTAAATCACAGCTCTAATACTGCTCTATTCTTCCTGTATATTAGGAACGATCGAGACTTTCTTCCACTTTATATTGAGAGGGCCTGGCTCATCAATGGTGATCCCTCCCACCAATTAAATCACAGCTCTAATACTGCAGCTGTATTCTTCCTGTATATTAGGAACGATCGAGACATCAACTTTCTTCCACTCTAATTCTCGGCGTGACCTACTGTCGCTTTTTTCAAAGTGAGAAGTTTAACTCGTTGTTAAGTGGCTGTCTAGTTATATATATCTATATAAAGGTCTTTATAACATTATCATCTTGTTAAATTCATATCTTTAAAAAGGCGACAGTGGGTCAAGTCGGGAAATAAAGTGAAAGAAGGATGATGTGTGCCCTTTTTTAAATTTATACGAGAGCAATGAGACCTTTCCCTATATTTCTCGATCATTTTTAATATTTCACAACCTACAATAAGCTATTTAGAATAAGAACTTCTTCTTAGATTATAGGAAAGGCTAACATAATAATATTAATAGTTTTTGCATGTTAATAGTTATCAATCGGAAATATTATTTTACCAAGGGGGATCTGAGTTAATACACTCTCAGTATATGGGATTAGGTGAGAAATGTAGCGATCTAATAACATATTGGTTAATCCTTATGGAAAATATTTGGATTAAAATAAAGGATCATTATAAAACATATACCTAGAAGCGGTTTCAGTGGAAATTGATACGTCAGCATAACGGAAAGAGATATTTTAAAAACACAAAATGTTAAAAAATAGTAGAAAATTGGAATTGTACTTGGATCAGCTGGATAAGTTAATAAAAAGGCATTTCTTGATCGTGCAACTAAAATGAGGGCCAAAATTACTAAACGCGTAGGTGGTTGGCTTTTTTATATTAAATATGTTTGTTATAAATTAGTATTATTAAATAATTTTTCTTCATACACACACAAATACACAATAATCTCATTAGTATTATAAAGTAATGTAATTAATTTTTAAAATAATTAATTCTATTTAATTCTATAATTGGGACGTAAATAAGTATTGCCAAAGGTCAACCTTGCCCCCAATGTTGAGGAGGAAAAGTCCGCAGCATTATACGGCTCATACAAGGGAAGCACTTAATATCATCATTATAGAATGCAAACACAACCTGTAGGTGGCTTTGTTTACATTATAGTTTAATTCATCTTGACACATATATATTCCTTTGATTCCCTATATGAAGAAGGAATAGAAATTCCAGGTTAAATTTAATAATAAATATGACAGTTTTAGCGAATTTAAATAAAAACACATATATGATATAGGAGTATAATATTAAATTAAAAAATAAGTATTTATTCTATTTTTGTGTCTTCTATATAATGTGAATGGTTTTCATGTGTGTGTGACTGGGAAAACTGTTAAAATTTTGAAAAGAGAATTTCTAAAGCAGGAAGGTTTATATTAGCACGCGCAGAGTATCACGCATGTGTTGTCAATATATTTTCTAAGTTCTACCTATAGTAATAATGAGAAATTTGAGATATATGAGAGAGAACGAATGATTCGGTATAGTCTGAGGTATCAAAGAGGGGCAGACAGACAGTCAATGACAGAATCAGCTAGAGAAAGAATCAAACAAGGTGAGAGTGTGTCACAAGAAGTTAGATCACCCTAAACATAAAAGATCTGTTAGAAACGGGATCACACCAAAGAGTCTTGAGATAGAATAAGGAAGAAGGGAGATCAGACAAGAAAGAGGAAAGGAGGAGGCGAAGGACAGCAGCCTTCTTGCAACAGCACAACCACCTTGGGAGGAAGTTAGGCCATCGGTGGTTCCAGGAAGTGTGCGGCCCGATTACCTAACACACAGCCTGGCAGTTTTTGTAGGAATGATCACAGGGAATGATTCGAATACGCCGCTGGAGTCATGAGAAGTGAAGTAAAGATGTCAACACGGTATGGCAGTTGTAAGGATGACTGGAACAATGGCCGCAAAACGTCGCATCAGTTATGTGAGGTGAAGGTGCTAACACCGTCTGTCGTTTGTTACTGGAACAATGCCCAAAAGACGTCGCAACATGTGAAATGAAGTAAATAACCGATCACGGTCTGGCAGTTGTTTTAAGAATGATCGCAATGATTGAAAGACGTCGCAGTAGTCATGTGAAGTGAGGATGTTAGCACAAACTGGCAAGTATTACCGGAACAATAACAAAAAGACGTCGCAACATATGAGGCAGAATAAGGATGTGGAACTACATTTAACCACGATCAAGGCTGTTTTTGGAAAGTATCCTCTCCAAGAAAAAAAAAAGCAATTAGAGGCCGTTCTTCAATTTGACCTAGAAATCGTAGACTGTTTTATTACCACATCCCCACATAAATATTCAGAGCTTATTTCTCCCAAAATAAATGCACATGTCATTATTAAATATTCTGATTTGTTCGTGTGTGAAGTAATACCAAGTTTCGTCTTGTTATATGATTATTACTATTTATATATTAGTATATAAAAAATGGCATATCATGACCGGGAGCACATGTGCTTTACAGAAGGCAGAGCGCCATCTGGTGGAACAGAAATCAACTAAACATTGATTTAGCCTGTTCCCTGATATTTGGCCAACCCAATTTCTTGATAAATCAAGAAAAGCCATCCACGAACGCGTTTCGCGCTTTTGGCGCTCGTCAGCGTGGAGTAGGCTGAACCATTGCGACCAAAAATATATTCCATATATTAATATGTGTGTGGAAGTCTCTCTCTATAATATTTTCCTATTTCACAAAACCTTATGAATATTCTCGCTCACACACCTACCAGAACATAATTCAAAATTAAATCATTTTATATATTAAAAGAGAAAATAATTTAAATATATTTAAAGTTGAATTTCACGTTATTTAGAAAAATTAATGTATCAAAATAATCGTAATTTATATAACTCGACATCTCATTTTAATTTCATCTTTAAAAATTTCAAGAGAATATATCTCTAGAAATATTGTTTTCTATGTGTAGAAAATCACATAGAACAATATCATTTAAAGTTATAATACATTCAAAATATAAATAAAAATACATATAAATTGCTAAAGACCTCAGATTCATGATTTGTATATTATGACGCCGTATACAATAAGAATATTTTAGTTTTCAAGAATAAAAATCTCTCGTAATGATGCTTAAATCAACAAGGGGTTTCTGAATATTAATTGAAGATATTCAGGTGTATATGTATGTAATCTGTTTATAAGTAATGCCAATGGTAGGAACCAGAGGTGCTCTAAACTATCCATGGCAGGAGTGGAAATGCGTGCGGTAATGCCCTAGCCTATGGAGTAACACACGCGCCACTGGAATCACATGTCAGTTCAGAGGGAATAACCTTTACCAATTGCGATATCCTATTTCGCCGCATCAGTCCCATAGTATTTCTTCCTGACACCTAGCCATTGTCCTGCGGGATCTGACTTGAGAGCAATGGTCTTTGCATGTCTTCCCCATCATAACACCCATGCTATTTCTATTAGTTATTCCAATGGAAACACTCAGTCCATGAAGCATAATATTTTAGATTACTGCAACTGGATGTTTATATCAAAAGCCTTACAAATGATTTAGTTTTATTTAGTCACCCCCCCCCCTTCCCCCGAGAAAGCGCTTTCACTATGCTCCGTATCTATGTTTGACTCTAAACAGACATTTAGAAATTATATATCATTCAATTGAAAGTTGGAAAATTCTAGCTTCGAAAAGGCTATTTTAACATTTTATATAAGTATGTTTGTATCTTGGGTGAGTAATTGAAAAATCGAGCGTGGGATGTTTATAAGGACACAATGTCTGTCCTATTTCCAAAGAAGGTCCTGTGATTACAGGATAGACGTCAATAATCCGCAAGGTCGGCGTGGCAACGACCTGCTTCCTTGCTCAACGGCCGCCAAGGCCAGTCGACTCTCCAGAACACTTCCTCCTGACAAACACTCTATCCAGCCTTTGAAGACCATCTTCACTTTGAATCCATCATCTTGTCAGCTTCAATACTTTCTCCCCGTCATATATATTTATTCTATATTATTTGGAGAAATAGTTATGTATTTCATTGAATATAAAAAAAGTACTTTAAAAGCCCATAAGTTTATCTTATGAAATCCACAGAGTATGCGGCCAAGGCCTTGTTTCATCAATGCATTAGAATGATAATGGATAGGAAATATATCTACATGCTACTAAAGATCAGGGAAATTTTCGAATATCTGATAAAAGCCTAAGATATAAAGAAAAATATTATTTTCATCTTTTATCGTTTTTTTATTGATTATTATTTCTCACAAATTTATCTCTCTGATAGCTTACCTACAGTTGTTGTTTTTTTGTTAACAGATTTCAGGTTTTTACGATGTTTAATTGTTTAACTATATATAGGAGACAAACACAACTAGATAAATATAGGGCATTATAGTTTCACATATACACACGTTATGGTTACACATATACACATTTTTTAAAAATAGCGGTTAGTTAAAAATTCTCTATGGTCTTATAGTCGCAAGGAGAAATTTCTCATTCATTTAAAACTAAGAAAAACTATTTGAATATTTACTGAGATTTTTATTTTTCAAATAAAACAAATTCTCTCTCTCCTAAGGTTCTTACTACGATGAAACAATATTTGGAGGGACTGACTCATCAGTGGTGAAAACTCCCAGCGGCTTCGCCAGTTTAATCTACCAAACCGCTCTATCGATCTACAGTTTTGAATATATATTCAACACTTTAAAGTAATTGTTGGTTGAGGTATTATACGTATACTATTTATACGTAAACTATGGACATAAATATATTTTCTATCAGACGAATGCCGCGGGCCCCATGTTTGCCGGTTTTTCTCATAATGCATTTTTACCGTTGTGTATACAGAATAAAGAACTTCTAACACCAATTGAAGATTATAATGATTTTATAATACACTAAATTTACTTAGAGCTCAAAACTCAATTAGCCTATTTGAGAGTTTTGAATTATAAGTTAATTTAGTGTATTATATAATATCATTATTATCTTTGCAATTGGTCTTTTCATCCTACATAAACAACCAACCGGAAAGGATTTTACCTTTCCATTTAGAATGATATCGGAAGGCCTGTTCTACGAACGGATCTAGAAAGACCACTGGTCCTAAGCCTTATTGAAGTTTTCCCTTAATAATGATTTTTATCATCATTACTATTTGCTTCAGACTGACGGACAGACATAAGTGTTAGGCTATTATATTATAGAAAAACATTTCATTTTCTCTTACTTGGAATTTTTAAAAGGTAATAGAAGAAACTTTTATGCACTAATTTTCGTGACATACATCACAAGAGCAAAAACAAAATAGATTTGATTGATTACACACAATGTTACAATTTTGAACCGAAGAAGAATTTCCGGCCCCTACAGGATGTCTTAGGGTAGCAGGCAGTCCATTATATTCACAAATATTCTTTATTATTTGATTTACAAGGAATATTTTAACAGATAATGTGGTGAAATCCCTAGCGGTATACTTGATGAATAAAATTTGGTCGGTTCGCATCCTTCCACCATGATACAGAACGGGCTGGTTCTACGCTATTGTTTAAAATAACGCTACTTTACCGAAAAGGAAATGAAAGAAGTTTATATTCCCCCAAGTATTTTTTTAAGAAAACGTTCATGAGAGATCGCAGCGATGTCCTAGATCCGGCAGGTGTCATGGGGAATTAGATGACACCAATTAAGATGTAAATTTCCAAGAACCTTTATTACATGACCTTATTAAATTTCTTTCTAAATTTAATCATTATAGAATACAAAATAAACTCGTTTTTCATATTTTTTTTTTTAATTTAAAAACATATCGTTATAAAGACTTGACACGTGTTGATCTTTTTATTTAAAAGGCATTTATTTTTAAAAATCGAATAAATAAACTATTTACCTCTTTTAGGGCTATCTGAGTACTAATTGGAGAATTTCAACTGAAACCCCATTTTATAAAAAGTTAAAATTTTGTAAACGCGCCGAAAAGTAGAGAGTATGCATTTTAAAAAAGTCTTAATATAGTCCTATGTATATTTAGCTGTGAGAGAAAATATTTTAAAATAATGAACTATCGGAAAATAAGATGCATTTTAAATATTGATTCGCACTCTCAAAAGAAGAATATAACATTTAATTTTATTGTATTTATATTTCTTTGTTTCAATTTGTATATCGAAATCTTTCACCGGAATGTCGCGTAAACCGCCAATTTGCATTTGGTTTCTATTTACCGCTGGATATGAGGTTCATCCCGGCAACATCCATTTTTTTAATTCGATTATTTTCATTGGACCTTTCTACTGTTCAGAGATAAGAAAATAGTCTCAGTGATGAATTATATTCAACGCGCTATTTATTTATTTTTTAAATATAGAACGAATTTCTTCTATTAGTGAACCGAAGATGAAAATGATTTGGGAAGAATTGGCTTATTTAAATGGTGAATCTCCCTAACGATTTTGCCGATATAATACAAAAGATCACTTCAACTATTAAATATTTATTGTGTATATAGAGTATGCATTTGAAGGTCTTTCCCTAATGTTCAACATTGTTCACTTATATTCCATAAATTGCTTTTGTGTTTATTGCCTTGTACTTTAAGCGGAAGAACTATATTTTAAATTCCTATATATCCAATAGCATATTTTCATGGTTTCTGTGATTACCATTGCCAAAAATGAATCTTCAAAAGCAGACTATATAAACAGAATGAACATACAACAGTTGCAAAGATTTGATGGATTAAATTGACGAAATCGTTGCGAAAGTTCGCCACCGATGAGAGAGTCAATCCTTCCCTTTTGCAGAAATTTGTCCTGTATTTTGAAAGGAAATTGTCTCAAATCATTCCATCCTCAACCTGTAGGGTGTACACTATATATTGGTTACTACCGTTCATTGTTTTGAATTGTAACTCCATTTTGACCCTCCAGTGTTGAACCCAGGGTGTTGTATTGTTGCATTGTTGTTCGAGCTAGACTTGTTTGTTTTGTAGACATCCTGGCCTGCCATGAAATGTCTAGAGCTTCATCATCACCGTTCCAAGGTAACTTCACTTTCTCCAGGCGCATGATGCATGTTTCTGCCCTCAGGTGGTCCTTTTCACACAAGAGTCTATATATTCTATGCTTATTTCAATACATTTTTCTTCCATCTTCCTTGCTCTCTTAACAATTAACTGGGTTAATATTGGATGAATGTCTTATTGCCTTCGTTTCCAAATTTCTCACCCTTTGGATATTTTTAAAAATATTTCATCAACCCCATGGTTGAAATGCTCTCTCTAACAATTTAGAGATAGCTCTGAATATTATGAAATAATTTTATTTTTGACATTTTGTTTGATTTTTCAGACTTCCGAAATTGATAGGTTTGCATTCAAATTCTAGTTTTACGGAGCAGTATGTTGCGCAAGTATTCAAATTAATTTTGGACTTTTCATTTATGAATAGACGGTTGTTGGCGCGTAGTTTGAAAAGAATTAAAAGAATGTTTTGCAATACCTTAGCACTTAAACTTGGACGAATATATCTAAAGTCTTCTAGATTTTCCTATTTCTAATATACCAATAGTAAGCCAAATACATCCGCATACATTTTAGAATCCATCAACTTCTCTCTCTATCTCTCTCAGGCACGAAAACTAAAATATTGAATATTAAAATTCGGTTAGTTTTATCAAATTATTTAATAATTTTATTATTATTCTATTGTATAATTATACAAGGTAACGGAGACTAACTTCATTGTTCAAAATCATAATAATATATAGTAGTAGTGTTTTATTATATTATTTTCACACACAAAAGGCGATATCCCGGCTGAAATACAGTAGTAGTAGTAGAATTCGGAATTCCGATATAAAATTGTTTTCAATCTATAAAATTTTCATTCAAGACGAAGAAGAGAATTTTAGTGGCATTGGTATTCCTTGTGGTCACTTATGGATGTGAGAGCTGGATTCTCAGAAAAGAAGAATTCAAAGGCTTAATTTTTCCATGTGGACGTGGAGAAAGCTACTCAGAGTGCCTGCCTCAAATGCTTCTCAATTTTAAATAAAGTTAATCCTGTTAGATCCCTAGAATCCCAAATATGGAATCAAAGACTGAACTATTTCGGACATATAATGAGAGAAAATGGTTTAGAAAAGACGTTGCTGTTGGAAAAAATGGAAAGGAAGAGGAGGTAAAAACACCTGCAATGAGCTGGCTAGAATGGATCAAGAAAAATACGCAGATAAGCTGCGAGTGATGGGCACTAAGAGATCAAATTGAAGAATATTTGTCCCCATATAGGTCGAACTCGACTTGACGGACGCTAACAACAACAACCATTCTAGTATTTTCTGTCCTCGAGATAAATGATCACGAGGGGCATTCTATTTCACTAGGGCACATATCGAGGTAAGTGAACAAACAAAGGGATTACACACGGATCGTTATCCAGAAGGGATGGTTCGGGTCGGCGGTGACAAGCCATGTCCGCCCTGGATTCCATATCAACCCCAAAACTTGACAGAGGGGCGGGCGGACGCCATCTGGCCCGGAATGTTTGTGGTGGTGGTGGGAACGGACGGCCAAAGGTAACATGCCATTCCCATGCCCTCTGCTTTATCCTTGCTGCGCTGCTTAACATGAATAATTCTAGACAGAAATCAGTTTGATTATATATTTTGGTAGCTTTTTAATCTAGAAGGTAGTTAGATATTGTACTCCGAAATATGGCCAAACTCTTTAGATCTAGTACGTCAGGAAGGCAATGAAAACTGCCGAAGTTATCCCTCGTCTATTAAAATGGATGACTAAAAGAGCACATAGTTTTAAAATATATAAAATTTTAAACAGGAAATAAATAATGTGATTGGGTTTCTATTAAAGAAAATTGCTTCAAAATTTATGCAAATTCAATTTTAATAATTCTTGGAAGAAAAACGATTATCAAAACTGAAGAAGAGTCCAACTAGGTCAAGGAGACTTATATGGCCCGAGCTCTGCCTGATTATAATCAACATGTGTCAAATGAAAAGGAGAAATGCGCTGAGTAATCTTCACATGGTTGGTGGGACACACGTTGGAATAAAACAATGCCATGCTGTGCGAAAGTGGGGCAAACCTGTACGCGCCCCACGGTGGGTCAAGGGCCGAGCGGCAGCTGTGGGTGCACCTGAATCAGGGTGAGCCGCTATCTCAATTATCATTGTTCGATTCTGAAGCTGCACGACAAGTACAGAAACTTGGATATAAATAAATGGCAATTGGTGAAAATTAACCGATGCCTTTCATTTAGTTCGAAAGACGCGGGTAGTTTATGGAGGGCTTCTTAAACTACCGATATCGGAAGAATAACATACCTAAGATTCTCTTTCTCTCTCTTGATAACACCCGGATTTATGGAGCATACTAAAGTCTCCAACTATCCGGAACTTAAGAATGCCGTTCTTGGTATATATATATATGCACATACACACACCCAGCACCTGCATGTCAGCCCAGCCGCGTGGGGAAGGTATCTTTATGTTTGTTTTTATATATTATACCATAGCTGCTCTTATCATAGGTCTATATTATAATAAAATAACAGATATACAAGTGGTAATTGCTATATATATTAAAAATAAAAAAAGGCATATTAAATATATATATTATATTTAAAAAAAGATTTTCTGTTGTTTTGATATTAATTATTTGTAGAGGAATTATTGGTCATTTGCTTGATTTTGGTATGCAGTCGTGGAAGAGATTATAATAAAATTAGTTTTCAAAAATAGCTTTAATTACGCTAAAGGAATGTATAAAAGACATAATTTGGTAAAAGTACTGCCTGGCTTAAGGCGTAAGAATAAAAAAAATGAAAAGCTTATTTACATAATGTACAAATGTTTTGAGCCGGCCGTTGGGATAAAACAACAATGAGTTTTATAGAGGAAGCATGACCTCTGGCGGTCGATTTAACAGAGTATTTGAATCTTTGAAATTATAATTTAATATAAAATAATATTTTTATATAACATATATATATATTAACACAAAGCAATAACGCGCCATCTATACATATAAAATGAAAGGAATTAAAAGCACGAATATTTATTTTATACATAGTAAAAATTTCTACTGCCCTTACTGCAATGAAAGAATAAAATTGCTTTGTGTTAATTTATGTCTAACTGAACTTGTCTTTATTGTTTGCGGAAGAGTATTGCTCGATGCAAATATTTGAATGTAATTCTACTGTCCTATAAGCTTATGTTCATAGTTTTCTTGAAAACCATTTCTGAGATTCCATCCTTCAGTGCTGCGTATATAAGCAGAATCGTCCAATTCAGTATTAGAGCTCTGAGAAGCGGTCTGGTGGATTAAATTGGCGAAACCGCTTGGAGGGTTCACCACTGATGAGCCAAGCCCTCCCAATATATTTTTTCAGTAGAAATTTTTACTATGTATAAAAGAAATATTCGTGATTTTAATTTCTTTCATTTTATATATATATATATATATATATATATATATATATATATATATATATATTAAAAATAAAGAAGGCATCTCCTGACCAAGAGCACATGTGCGCTCTGCCATCTAAAAAGCACATGTGCTCTTGGTCAGGAGATGCCGTCTTTATTTTTAATATCAACACCTGACCCACTTATCTTTTATTTTTTTCTATTGTTTTTCATATATATATATATATATATATGTGTGTGTGTGGTATAATATAATAAGGGGTTGGAAGAGGAATAAGGACACCACAAGTTGGAGAGAAGGAACCCAGGCAACCAGGGAAAGAGGGAGAGAGACGGGCCCGGCAACAGCCGGGCGGCCGTTTGTTTCGCCCACAATCCTCCAACTGTCTTAATTAACCGGAAAAGTCCCGTGTGTAGGTGAGGAAGTCGCATGGACTTATAGTTAATTTGAAAAGATAAAATAGTTCGAGATACAGAGGTGGAATATAGGCGAACAGAGCGAGGGGAAACTTGCTTTGGGCCTTTCCACCTTAATTATTTCGATACTATGAGACTATAGTAGTTTTAACTAATTGAAGGAAAGTGTGCGCGCACAGTGCCAAAAATTGAGACGAGGACGGTGTTGTCCTTTACAATTAACAAGCGTCTCGTAGACGAGGTGTTTGACCCGTCGTGGGAGCTTGTGCGAGGAGATGATTTCGCGACGGGTTGAACGTAAAACCCATGTTTGCGCGAAGTGATGACGGACCGGACAAAATCTGCGACGATATTTAACGTACCTCCGTGGGAAATATCGGACGTAGGTTATATCGTGCTGGTATGGACAAGGGACAAACATAGATTTAAAGACAGGGCCCGTGTGGCGAACGTGTGGCGCGAGAAAGAGGAGCGAAGTTGTGCCGCTCGATGCAAATTGTTCAAGTGCGAACAAAAAGAAGTTGATAAACATCTAGCAGTTAGTCAATCTGCATCCTGTGACGAACACACCAGTAGCTAGATGGTGTGGGTCGGTGGATATGCTAGAGAGAAAATCTACAAAATATATTATCGTAAATGAAGAGTGGAGATTAGTGGCAAGAATAAGAGAGGTAAAACAATTGCACTTACAGGTTATGTTGGATTAGAGAGAAAGTAGGTTCATTGAGTTCATTGAGGGAGGGTTCGGTCTGCTGTACGTGCCAATGTTGTCCGCCACAGTAGCGGCAGGGGTATGGCGAAGTCCATGGTGGTGGAAGGTGTCCTGCTCTGGCACGGTGATCGTTCTGGAGCAGATCTAGTGCTGGGAGAAGTGTGCAGCAGGTTCATCTCCGTCGTAGGTGATCACATCTTCCGGATCACGGTTCAAAGGTTGGCCGAGGCAGAGGGTGAGAGCTCGAAGAGAAGTGATTACAGTTGAGTTGGTTGTAAATTCTTGCGGAACGTGGCTGTGGGTTTGTCCGATCACCATGGCTTTGCTTCTTTTTTCTTCATATTCCAGTAGATATGGGAATTTTTTTCCCGGCCAGGTTTTATCCTGTCGACTTTTAATGTGGTATAATATAATAAGGGGTGGGAAGAGGAATAAGGACACCACAAGTTGGAGAGAAGGAACCCAGACAACCAGCGAGAGATGGGGAGAGACGGGCCTGGCAACAGCCGGGCGGCCGTTTGTTTCGCCCACAATCCTCCAACTGTCTTAATAGTCCCGAGAACTCACGGGTCCCTCTGGTCGCCCCTTGGAATTTCGCTGGTGTCTTAAATGACCGGACTTTAGCTGCCCGTCTCTCTCTGGGTTGACTGTAGGTTTGCTTTATTATTCCTGGAAGAGTATATATTTTGACTTATTATTATCGCAATGGTTCAGCCTACTCCACGCTGACGAGCGCCAAAAGCGCGAAACGCGTTCGTGGATGGCTTTTCTTGATTTATCAAGAAATTGGGTTGGCCAAATATCAGGGAACAGGCTAAATCAATGTTTAGTTGATTTCTGTTCCACCAGATGGCGCTCTGCCTTCTGTAAAGCACATGTGCTCCTGGTCAGGATATGCCATTTTTAATATATATATATATATATATATATATATATATATATATATTAAAAATAAAGAAGGCATCTCCTGACCACGAGCACATGTGCTTTTTAGATGGCAGAGCGAATGTGCTCGTGGTCAGGAGATCCCTTCTTTATTTTTAATATCAACACCTGACCCACTTATCTTTTATTTTTTCTATTGTTTTTACATATATATATATATAGTATAGTTATGAAAATTTTAAGATTAATAAATTATTTTATTTAAATAAAATGTGTGAGGTTTGTTTTTTAATTTTTTTTTTGTAATAAATAATTAGTTAGAATATATAAAAAAAAAAACACCATCAAAGCATCGGCAGTTACGCGTCATAGGCTTGGTGAAAAAAGGAATAAGCGAAGAAAAAGTTTTAAAGAGAAGAGCAAAGACAGAACCATGATAATAATTTTCCAAATATATAATATATATATATATGTTATATCAAAATATTTTACCTAAAATGTTATATAAAGATATTATTTAAAATGTTATATTAAGATATTGTTTTACTTAAAAATATATTTCTTAGATAAAAATATTCTGTTAAATCGGCCGCCAGAGGTCATGCTTCCCATATAAAATCACATTGTTGTTCTTCCCCGTGGGTGTACCCAAAACATTTGTACATTATGTAAATGCGCTTTTTATTTTTTTTTATTCTTATGCCTTAAGCCAGGCAGTAATTCTACCAAGGTATGTTTATCCTATAGCTCAATTAAAACAATATCTGATCTTCAATATTATTTTTATTTCAAGATTTTAGCCACGACTGTACCACCATAGCATAATCATCAATATGATCCAAAACAACAGAAATCTTATCTTTTTTATTTTATTATTAATATAATATATATGTGGCAGGTTGCTTTGTTAGAGCGCCTATTCAGTTATTTCCATCTATGGATTTGCAGACATTTATTGAATATAAAATTAAAATTCAACTGCGTTAAGTTTCTTTTCATTCATGAATTGATGGTAAGCTTTCAATTGTTAGTATTCAATTTGAGATATTTGAGCTAAATATTTCATTAAATAAATATCTAATTTGGATATCCAAATTATCATATTTTCAACTTCTCATATAGCGCACTATCTTTTACTATAATATATATATATCTAATCAGTTAAATAATTTTAGTTTCAGAAACATTGTACAAAAATAGCAACCAATCAAATTTATTTATTAGCCTTACCGATGTTTCCTCTAGTGGTAAAAAAAAATAATAAAAAAAAGTTTTCGATTTATTAAAATTACTTCATGATTTATTTTAAGTTTTTAAATAGCCTATGTTTTTTTTATACTGAATTTATGGGGTATGTATTATGATCTTTTAATTTTATGTTTTAAAAAATATAGAGCATCCTCTAAAATACTTTTATTTGCTTTTTATGCCCTCTCTCAATCGAAATATTCTTGCAAATAATAAAAAAAAAATCACGTTTAGGCAAAGAATTGGTTTTTGAGTCATCGAATGTATTTTGAATTTACTCAGGGGTGTGCATATCTATTGGGAAAGGTAGTGTTTTTAAAAGTATTCAATCTAGCTATTATCGCGCTGTGATTCAATAATAATATTGGATATGGGTGAGAAAACCTAATAGTTATAAGGGAAATAGAAATGACATTGAAACTAAGAAAAAAATATATTTAGGGAACAAGGGCAGAGTATACCAGCTAGAGCTATCATACCGCAGGTTGATTCCAATTGCCTAGAGTATTTCTGGAGCTTTACGCTACCGCTCGCAACGACATCCTTCAGCCAGAGGAATGTTCCTTTGTCTGAATTTGTGGTAGAGGGTTGCTGTGTACATTGAAAACAGATGTTCACAGTATTCAAGCTTTTATGACACAAAACCTCTGAAAGATGGCCAGAATTACTTTATCTTGCTAGAAGAATGACGACTGGCATGCACTCAAATAACCCATGTCATTTTATTGAAGTTCATTTTCTTTTTGCCAACCAATACACGTTAGGCGACTGAAAAATAAATTTAATTGATTGATTTGAGTCATGCACAAAAATCTAAAATATAAATTATAAATGTTTTTTTTTTTGGAAAGCCGTGCCTGGCTCTTTATTTATATTATATAAGCTTCTTTTCCGAGTTTCCTCGAACACCATCAACAATGCTAAACCTTCCAATGCAGGCTTAAAATTAACAATTAACTATACAATAGTTGTAGCGAACTAGTTACTTTTATAAATTTAATTGCCATTTATAGATAAAATTAGTAAAGATAAATATTACAAATTTTATATCTCTAGTGGCTTAAAATCGCTGGGAATATTTTTCATATTCAGTTAACTATTTAAATATTTGGAACTTGGGCTGAAAATAACTCCATCCTTAATTATTGTTATTTATTTATTAATTTTTCATATAGGGCGATGACCCCTTATATGAATAAATATTTTTCGTCGCGTCTGCTTTATCCCTACCTATCACACCTAATTTTATTGCTAATAGGGCATTTCCTGAAAATCTTGTGGTGCCAGCTCGCGACACCAATAACATGCATTACGCCCTACAAACGGCGCTATTTCCGGCCGTGCTCTATTTATATATAGGTCGGCTAGTCGCCAAGGTGGAAGACCTCCTTACATCAAGAATTACCTGTGCCTCACGTGCTTCCATTGAACAATGAAAAAACCTCGAATGCGCTGTGAAGGTGATGAAGAATTGCCTTCACATGATTCCTCTGAAATACCGAAAGCCTCGAATGCTCCGTGGGAGAGAAATCCAGAATTACCTGTTCTTCACGTGCTTCATACACTGAACAATGGAAAGCCTCTAATGCTCTGTGAGATAATCTAGAATTGCCTATGGTTCACGTAATTCCGACCAAAAACTAAGAAGCATGCAATGAACTTGTGGAAGGCAATAAACTCCTGCGTTCCATAGGTTTTCCGTTTTAAGAACTATAAGTAATAAGAAATATTGCTATTTTAAAAGGTTTTCTCATTTTATCTTTAACAATGCAATTTACCTCCCAGTTATAGTCTCAGCTGTTTCTTACCCTCAATTGATGAATTGATGAAAAATGATTCAATTACCGCACATTTACAATAAAAATATCTTTTTTTTTATTTTATTAGAATATAATTTCCACATGTAAGCCACAAAGAGTTTTAAAATATCAAATCCTTTCGTACTATCAAACAGTTCAGCAAACCTACGTTTTAGAACTAATTATAGAGCAAACCGCTGGATTATAGACTGCGTTATCAGTTTGATCAGTTCAAATTAAAATAATTCTAGAGACGAATTGAATTTAAATTAATTTAAACTACACTCTTATATCAGCCATATATCCTATATGAGGCTAAGCCATAGCTAATTTGAAGCTATATTATGAATATACAATGTGAAATATGAGCGGTTTTAGCTCCGCGCCATTGTATAATTAGAGAGGGTATGTATGAATGAGACATCCACGCCGACCAAAAAAAATCTTCCGCCAACAAACGAAACTTCCTGGCAATGACGCAGAGGACCGTTGCGAATGGAGAGGGAAAAAAACTGCAATCAAAAAGAAAGGAAGAGAAAAAAGATAATACCGAGCGGTAACTTGGTATACGGAAAGTATTTTTTTTTTTACATGGCGGAGGTCGTGTGGCAACTCAGCATAGTTACGCCATTCGAGCCTTGTTTACCTTCAACGGCCGGGGGAACGGCCTCTCAAGAACGACGTGTCAGGGCCGAGTCTTCGTCAGCATGGTGGCAGCGGTGAGTACCACTCGCTCCCTGCTGTCGCTAGCTCAGTTTTATTACAGCCTACAAATGTAGGGTTGTGCCAGTATTTTATTCCAGGTGAATCAGTCTTAACACCAGTGTGCTTCCTTAATCAGGCTCCTGTAAAACAATCGATCTATAGCCATAGTCTTATGGTGTGACGTTGCCTCGATCCAGTTGGTACATTCAATTGAAGATTTTCTTTTTAAATATAATCCGATGGTTTTTCTCCTTGCTCTTCGCTTCCATATGGTGTTGACCTAATAATAGGTATTCAGGTAACTAGTATTTATCAGTAATAAAATTCACTTTGATAGAAATCATCTTAGCATTTTGAAGATTCTAAACAATTTTATTTTAGATTTATGCAAAGATAATAGGCAAAGCTACTTCGCCTCAAAGGATGAAAAATAATAAACTTTTTTTGTTTTATTATTGTGATCAGATGAGTGCGTCTTATATGAATTGATATTCTTAGAATATTTAATTCCTACCCAACCATTTTTCAAACATTTTTTACCATTTGGATTTTAAATATTTTATTAATAATATAGCAAATGTTTTATTAAATCTCTCTTCAATCTTTCACACAATTTATTTCTTTTTTTTTGTGTGTGTGAATCGTTAAATATTAATTCGTTATTCACTTATTTAACCAAATATTAACTTTTATTCATTTCTTTTTTATCAGTAAGAAGAATTCGAATTATCGTTTAAAAAGTCATTTTTAAAATCTTTATATATATTTACCAGGTCAAAATGACATTTTGTTAACATAATTGATGGGCTTTAATACAAAAATTGTTAACGTATTTTATCAAACCTAAATTAGGAAAAGAAGTTTCTCTTTGTTAAAACAAATAAGCAAGCTTTCGAGCAGAGTCGTTCTACTTTAGCTTTAAATAGTCCATTGCACTCTGGCGCGCATGCATACGCCATTAATTATTTTGTAAATAGTTCATTTCTTCCCATTACACACCATATTATTGATAAGCCCTTAAGAGGGCGACTTTGCTTGAAAACTTGCTTATTTGTTTTAATAAAAATAAACTTCTAGTTATTTTCCCTAATGTAACTACCATGATGTACAATACGTCTAAATAGAAAATTTCTATATTTCAGCTTTGCATAGACCTTGAAGCAGAATAATCCTCCTCGCGCTGAGAAGGATACATGTTATGGTGTTTGTACGAATCACCCGAGCAGCTATTAATAAACACCACAACCATATCTGTAAGGGATTCAAATCCAACTTAGTTGTGGCACCAACTTGGAGGAGGACACTATCATCCTTTCATAGCTAAGGAAATAAATTCAGAGAAAGGAGACGAACAGAAAGGAAAACCCATTCTTCTCAGAGGCTGACGGGTCTATTTGAGGAGTTTTTCTCCTCGGGACAAAAGGCGAGCTAGCCAATAAATCCTTGTTGCGTTCGGTCGACCGATATAGTCTTTAGTCGAGTATTTCTGGACCTTCCTCGATACCCACATAGAGAGATTATTAGCATTATTTGATAACAAAATAAGGTTTTGAAGTCGATATACATTTATATTTCATGAATCATCTTATTAACTTAGTCAGATTTTAATGTGATGAAACAATATGTTTTCACACACACACACTACCCACCATGATTATCATGGACTGTACCACGTGCACTAGGGATAAGCACACACACACACCACACACACACACACTTTTATTAAAGAGAACTAAATATATTGAGAATTGTTCAATCTAGGAGAGATTGTACAATTTTCACACACAAGAGAGTAGATCTTATATAATACTAGCGGATGTGTACCCGGCTTCGCCCGGGTTTTATCCGAGTGAAAGTTTGCCTAACGAATATTAATGATGATAATATTCCGGAACACACAGAATATTATGATTATAATAATGATAGTATTCGTTACATTATATATTTATATAATATATAAAATATATTTTTCGAGCAAACATATCCTCTCTCTCTCTACTGAATAGATTTTTAAAAATATATATATATAAATTAAAATATCTAGAGATATACTACATGATCTTAGCCAAAAGGCAGAGAAACGATATTTTACATATAGAGATGACCTGGCTTCGTGTGTTTTCTGCTCGAGTGAATGTTTCGCTTGTAGAATTTTGTTCTTGCCTACTAAAAATTATTATCTGGATTCGCCCGTGGTCTGCTTTAGTAAATATACCCCTAAATAATTGTTTTTAATGTAAATCAAGCATGATTCAGCAATATTGTCATCATCATTTCTGACTAAAAAAATATTGTTTCTCAGTACAAGGTGAATTATAATTTTTCTTGGTTAAAGAACGACAAAAAAAAAACTTTCCAGATTTAACTCTCTGTCCTGTTCAAATTTCAGCGAGATTAGTTACATATTGAGGGCGTGCACATAGCCGACCAACATATATATATATAAACCGGTCGAAGCCGGGAACATATATATATATATATTTATTTTCCCGGCTTCGACCGGTTTTTACCCAAGTAAAGGTTTGCCTGACGAACAATTGTTAAAACGATTCTAGCAAACATTCAATCCCTAATAATTCCACACTTGTCTATACTCTCGATAATTTGAAAATTTTCCCGGTCTCTTTAAAAATACTCGATAAGTTGAATAAAATCAATATTAATTAGTCCACTCGGTAATTTGAAGTTGAAGGAATAGTATCTTGCCACAAACAAACATTTGTAAATAACTGCATTTAGTGAATGTACCCGGCTTCGCCCGGTTTTTACCCGAGTAAAACGTGGACACGCTTTGGGGTGTGAGGTGTCACAGGCATGAAGGCGTCTTTGTGGCCTTTTAAGTGAGAAAAATTGTTGTGATGCGCTGTGTGACACGAGTGAGTGAATTGAATGGAAAGGTGTCACGTGAAGTCTTTGATTTTGGTACAGCATCTAACTTGTTTCACCATGAATAACAAATTTACTAGTCATGGGTGGTGGTTGTACAAAACATATCGAGATATTTTGGCTGTTAGTGGATGTGGCACGTTTAGTGGCGACGATATGGAGCTTGTGTGGCTCGAGATTGATTTGTTGCTAAGTCGCGCGCTAATAGATGGTGTCCAATTGTAGAAAGTGATGGGGGAGTGTGTTGAAGTTTGTTGAGAGAGATGTGTGGATGATTAATAATTATGCATGTAAAAGGAAGAGACGAGGGAGTGAAACTTTGTTGGATTTTTAACTTGTTTTGGGGAAGGACAGTTACTTTTCTAGTTGTGATTTTGAAGATAGTGTATTTTCGATTTTTGCAATTAAAAAAAAATGCGTTTCACCTATGTTTATTAAAATTTGAATATATATTTTAAATTGTTGATTATGGTAGTGCGAAAAATTACTTGTAAAAGTGCAATGGCGTGATAGTGACTTATAATTTGAATGGGACGTTTACATGAAATACTGAACATACCAATGATTTTTGCAAATTTTTAGTATTTGATTAAAAAATTGGTGTTTTGATATAAAAATATGATATTAAGAAAAACACACAAATAAGTTCAGAATTATGATTCGAGTAATTAAAATAATATGATTCTTTAAAATGTAAAATTGAAAGTAATGAATTAAAATTTATAAGTTTCTTAAAATAAAGTAAAATTTGATAAATGAGGGGGGGAAAATTTTTAAAATTTGAATTGAAATGATATAAAAATGGTAAAAATTGATTTAAAATGATTACAGTGAAAATAAACATCAAATTTATATAGATTCAAGTTGTGAGCATGAGGAGAAAGTTAGGTAGGTTTTTTAAAACTCACAGTTTTCATGATTGTTCAGTCAGGAGGCTTGGTCTTTGGTTGTCGTCCTGATGACGCGGAAGACGCTCCATGTAGGACTTGTAGACGCTTGTGACTTCTGTTTGGCGATGGTGGCATGTCGTCTGAAAGGGGGTTGCGTTGTAAGGCCGAAGGTGGGGAATTTCACACCGGCTTATTTTGCGGGATCTTCGGCTGTGTCGTTGGGGTGTTGACAGCTTACTCCTGATATATAGTATCTTGTTGGCGGGGAGATTGCTTGGTCGTTTCGTTGGACAGGCGTGCTTGTTCCTCCATCTTTGCTCTTCCTCGCTTCTATCTGGACAGACTTCCTACCTTCTTCGTTGTGGTCTCCTTCGTTGCGGTCATCCTGTCGACTCTCGCTATAGCTGTGGTAACCGAGGGTCAAACCTGTGGTAACCGAGAGGGACAGTCAGGGCGTGGAGAGTTTTACAGTACCTCTCTGCACCTTGGAGGACCTTTAACAGTTCTCACAGAGTACAGGCAGTCGTGGTCGAGGCAGAGTGGAAAGCTTGGGAATGTCCACACACAAAAAAACGAAGATAGACAGTTGTAGTAGGAAAGTTCCGTGAACAGATAGGAGTCGAGCCTAGGAGCAAGATGGAGTTAGAAGAGTCTTACTGTTTTACATGGTCGATGAGGTGGTCCTGGGTACAACCGACAAGGGCTCACGCCGATGGTGAAGTGACTGTAAGTTCGGCTAAAACCGAGGTTTTATATACCTTTGTCGAGGAGGGAGACATGCGAGAATTTGGACTTTGAACAGGTCCAAAGGGCGTGGGGGCGTCTGCGCTATTCTGCACCCTTTGACCTTGATGGCAACGACTTGCCAAATTCCTCTTTAGGGTTGTGGGATTTCTATCTCGATCTCTTGCTTAGCTCAGCTCTTAATCTATTACATAGTTTATTTATTCATCCTCAGTTTGTACAAATTACATTACATATGATGATGCAATGACACATGTCAATCATGCGTATAATTATTTATAGATGTGTTTCCATATACAACATGACAATCTTGTTATAAGTATTAAACAATATAGGGTTGTTGGTTTAAGCCAACAACCCCATATTGTATATAACTTATAACAAGATTTTCATGTTGTATAATAGAAACACATCTGTAAATGATTATACGCATGATTGACATGTGTCATTACATCATCATATGTAATGTAATTTGTACAAACTGGGGATAAATAAATAAAACTCCGTAATAGATTAAGCGTTGAGATGAAGCAAGAGATAGAAATCAAAAACGTCTAAAATCGAGATAGATTTTGAATTCCCACAACAACATCTAAAGATAGATTGGAAACTGTCAGGACGGCGCCAGTTTAGAATTTCACCAGACGATCCACGCCCTTGTCGCATAAGGCCCCCGTCTTAACCTATAAATACAGTCACTTGACAATCACTTCACCGTCTGCGTGAGCCCTCGTCGGTTGTACCCCAGGTCCACCTCATCCACCATGTAGTCAGTAAGAACTCTTCTATCTCCATCTTTCGCTCCTAGCTCAACTTTTATCTGTTCACGGAACTTTCTTAGTGCACTGTGTCTTCGTTTTTTGTGTGGACATTCCCAAGCTTTCCACTCTGCCTCGACCACGACTGCCTGTACTCTGTGTGAACTTTTAAAGGTCTTACGAGGTGCAGAGAGGTACTGGAAAACTCATCGTCCTGACTGTTCCTCTCGGTTAACACAGTATAACGAGAGTCCACAGGGAACACACCACAGTTTAAGTCGACTGGATACCTCACCACAGTTTTAGTCGACAGGATTCTACAAGAGGCTACAGGACCTCATCACATGTTTAGTCGACAGGATTTCATCACACATATATATATATATATATATATACTAGCCGAATGACCCGGGCAACGCCCGTGTTTTACCCGATTGAATGTTTTGATTCAAATACTATTTGTTACAATTATAAATTGGCGCCTTAAATAAATGCATATATTAGTTAATAACTATAGCCTATGTGCTTTATCTGTCTATGTACTGTTGGCTTCCGTAGGCGTCTCTTACTGGGAAAAAGAAAGAGAGGATTCCATTTAGTTATTAACTAATATATGCATTTATTTAAGGAGCGACCCGCTCCAACACAATAGTTACAAAACCGAAAAAGCGAGTGGGGGGGGGGGGGGGGGCAAATGTGGCGTGATCGTAGCCAACCAATAGGAGAGCGCCATTCCAAAAAAAAAGCAAACGGTAACAGAGATGAAAACTGAATAATTAAGAACGCATGACGCTCGTAACTGTATATAGATATATTTGTTTGCCTAATCTTTCACTGCATCGCAATTATACATGTATATACTTGTATATATGACGATCACTATGCATTAAAGGTTGATACATATATATGACACAGTAAGTATATACAAATCTTTATAACAAATTAAGATGTTTTGAGATAATAAAAGTGGATTGTGTGTAGGTACTGACAGCATGATGGTTACTGAATCCGAGTCTCCCACTGCGCCCAAGCGGCCTCGGCTGCATTCGGAGGGGAGCACTCCTTCCCTCTACCCCGGGGCCTCCTATGTCCCACCCACTGCGCTGACCCAAGCCCTGAAAGCACCGCCTTCTCTGACGGCTTGGTCGGCCACTCCATTCTCTCTGCCCGTGGACCTAAGCAGCAGCCAACTAAAAAAGAATGACCTCTTTCCCAGCCGCAAGCAGCGCGAGTTCATTCCGGACTCCAAGAAGGATGAGTCCTACTGGGACCGCCGCCGACGAAACAACGAGGCTGCTAAGAGGTCCCGAGAGAAGCGCCGTTTAAACGACATGGTGCTAGAATCCCGAGTCATTGAACTGACCAAGGAGAACGCTTTTCTCCGAGCAGAACTGAGCGCCCTGAAGGAAATGTGCGAACGGCCTGGAAACGGCTCTGATTTGACCGCAGGACCCGGCATGATGATGCCTATCGTGTCACCCGTGGCTTCTCCCAGACTTCCGCTAGTCTCTCCCCTACCGGGACTTTTACCGTCTCGAATCGAGGATGCCATGCCCCACATCCGGCGACATCCCACAGAACCTTACGCCTACGACCCTATGGAATGCTGCATTCTTGGAGCTGCTGCTGGTAAGGAAGACGGATTGTACATCAACGTCCCGACATCTAGCTTCCAGACCACTAAAATCCATGGGATAGAATCTCCAAACTGGTCTGCATCTGCGGCCAACACCCCGGCCACTGAGGATGTGGCTAGCTCTGCCAGCAAGCTGGGCAGTTTTCTCTGTCTGCCGCACAAGTTGCGACACAAGTCCCATCTAGGAGAGAACGCTGCAAACAGCGGTTCCACCAGTCCGGCGGACAGTGGCTTCAGCGGAGCCACCCAGGATCCATCGTCCTCCGATGGTGGAGACAGCGTCGAGGGTCAGGACTCCCCATCCCCCCAAGATCCTCGAAAGTCCTCTTCGCCTCCTGCAACCCTCAAGTCAGAGAATTTACAGCTGCGCTCCGATCTCAAAAAACTCGCTGCAGAGGTGGCGACGTTAAAAGATGCCTTCTTTCATTCTCCAAGATCTGGCAAATCTGACCACAAAGAGGATCTCCATTCTCAGGCGGAGAACCACGTACAAGACTAGTGTTGCCCTCATTCCATTCTTGCTGGACCTCTTCTCCCTTCTATTTTTCTCCTTTGTCATCTGTGCCAAAGCCGGACTCTTTATTTTATCAAGAAAAAACTTGAGTTTCTCTATTAAAATTTTAAAATCTTTATCAATTCACATTTAAGTCATCTTATATCATCTTTCCACCTTCTTTCCACTTTATCAATTTGATCATTGTAAAATATTTATATTTTTAAAATTTTAAACAATCATCATCATTATCGTTTATTTTTATATAAAAAATAGGCATTTTCTTTTATTATTATTATTATTATTTTGAAAAAGGTGCGCGTTTGTGAATTTTTTATGCCATTTATAAAGGATGGATAATATTCGCCCATTTTACGTTTTTTTTTCAACTTTTTCGACCTAGTTCATATGTGTAAACATATACATACATACACATACATATATATATTTGTTGATCTTTTAATTTATATATATAAATTGTTAAAATTTGATTAAATTATTTTTTAACTTATTATAAAAATCATTATATAAATTAGGCTAGTTCCCCATGCATATTGTAAAGTGTGGAGAAATGGCACTATTCTCTAAATGTGTTTCTGCTTGGACAATAATGTTGTGTGGTATAAATAGTGTTATGTTATCCTGCCATTGTACCTGATGTTGTATAGTATTGACCGCATCGAGTTATGCCAAATATCATGTTGAAAATGGTACTAGATAGTTAGTAGGCTAAGGCAAATATATTCTATATAATCATTATTTCAGTTCAAAAGTCCAATATATAAACAATATATAACAATTCTAAATTATTCGCGTTTTTGAGTTCAATAGGATCCATATGGTAAACACTACATTACAAAAATGCCTTCAGAATTTTTTTAAAAGCCTTAAACACCTTGCTCAAAAAACATAGGCGAGTATTTATAAAACATATAAAAACCAATTATTTTTTTAAATGTGTAAAATAAAAAGTTACTATTATTATTTTTCAGAAACAAAGTCTTTTTAAAACAGCCTTCTAAAATGGGTGATAAAGTGTTAACCGGTTACACTATAAGATGATAGAATAGAAACTTTATAATTTGTATATAAATTATACACAGTAGATAGGAACAAGAAAATTTGAAAATATAATTGTAAAAATAGTTTATTTTCAAATCAAGTGCGTTTAGCATAGAAATATTTTCACATCTCACACATCCCTTTGAAAAAAAATTAAATTTCTGAAATCTTATATAAATTACAATTAATCATCTTTTTAATTTTCACAAAAATATTGAAATATAATTTAAATTTTTCTCCAAAAGGATATCAATAAAAATATTTTTTATATGAAATATTCATCATAATTAATAATAATATACATTTTAATGTTATATACTATAGCACAAATAATTAGATATATACATGTGTATTATCCATTATTAAAAAACGATATATTTCTTTTATATTAAAAATTATTTATAATAAGATTGGACATATAAACGTTGTTTTTTTCGATATTCAAGCTATAAATAATTCGAACTTTTAAATATAATAAAATAAAAAGGCTAATTGTTTCAATATTATAGAAAAATATTAAACTATAAAAAAAATTATTAACAAAAAAGATCGTTTTTGTTCAAAAATAAATTTGCGCGCGAATGTAAAAATATTTTTAATGTCAAATTTCACTCAAAGCTTTTGTATAGAAGTGAAAATACTAAATAAATTGATTATATAGCATTTATTATACAAATATATACAATACCTTTTGTAATGGCCAATAATATTTTATTCACTTCCTCTCCCCCCCCCCCCCTTCCCCTCCAAATATATATTCTTATTCACAACAAACAAACATTTGTACAAATATTTAAGTATTTTATCTTTAAACGTCTATCTCAATTAGAATAAAAATCTTTTTTAATTCCACCTATATCAAAATTTCATTCTCATTTTTTTAAGATTAAAAAGTTCTCTATAAAATTTCATTTCCTCTTTTTTATATAACATTAAATTATTTTCGGCATGCTGGCATGCGCCTACTTTTTAATTTTCTATTTGTATAATATATAAAATTATTATTAAATTTAGTCATTTGAAAATTTAGTAATTTATTTCTATTCGTATTTATATAGTCATTCGCCAATTACATATATGAATGTTGATTAAAGCAAAATAAAACAACCTATTTTGATTTTTTTATTCTGCACAATTATCACAAATATGTTTCACCAAAAAGGTACTACACATGATTAATATTTTTAAAATACCTTTTGTCTTGCCAACAAAATCATATAATATATTGACACAATTAGCCTTAAAAACTATCTCTAATTCTTTATAAATTATGAAATTCTATTCTCTCTACATATAGATTTAATTGTTTAAGGCTTTGAATCCTTGTCTCATTCTTATCTGAAATCTCATTTTTTCCCCTAGTGCAATGGAAAGATGTAAATGCAAGATTTGCTCAAAGGTACTCGGTGCACGGCCTTGTAAATAGAGAGAAAACAATCCTATTGCCACCTGCTTTTTATTAAATGTTACCATATCACACCCAGCTAGAACTGTACCCCTATCGCGAATATTGCCTAAGCCTCTTGTCTTTTACTACGGTGGATAAAATAGTGCACGCAAATTTATCCCTCTTGCAACTGTTTGTGAGAGTAACTTGTATTGTTTATAATAAAACGAAAAAAAAAAAAAGAATTGTGTATTACTTTCAACAAACATCAGAATAAATTCTATACATTCAGAAAACATTTTAAAATGAAGACCAAACTACACCTTTTATCCTTATGAATCTTTCTCTCACTGGCAAAGTGTGAAATCATATATTCTATATAGAATGCCTATCTTATTTAAGCAAGGTAATAAAATATTGATTTATTTTATAAATTGCTTACACCTTTTATAAATACTTTGATAAAATTACTGAAAACTCTTATGCAAAACATGAAAATGACATGTAATTAAAAGTTATGGTGAAAATGTAATTGAAAGACATTAATTTTTAAATATATAATGTTATTTAGAAATAGAGAGGTATGAATATTTTGCCGGTAGGAAATCCAGTATAAAATAACACATCTCTCGTCCTATCATACTGACTATCATAACTGTGGGTGGTATATGTAAATTGTGTCGCATCTCCAGGTATTCCAACAATTTCACTCTTAGCGTAACAGAATCCCATAATATACTTACACTCACAGTTATGATAGTAAAATCAGAATCATACTCACACATAGAGTTCTGATTTTTTAAATATCTTCTTCTTATATTTCTCTATTGTGGTCTGACCCCAGGTTGAAGAGATTGGTATGCTAGTCAAATGTAAGGGTCGAAACTATCGTCAGGCTTATTGTCGACAATAACAGGCCTGGTACCCATATATTTAAATCCCGGTTGTAAAAATAAAAAAAAAACTTTTTTTTTTTTGAATTTTAAAATATAGTTCTTATATCTCTATTTTCCTTTAACTTTCTTTTCTTAATGTGTCTTTTTCAATATATATGAAAAATTATATATATATATATATATATATATATATATATATATAAATATAATTCTACTTAGAAATTATTGTTCACCGCGCAATAGCTTGCTATACTGCTACTAAATTCTCAAAAAAATCAAGAGCAATTTATTATATAACCTTCATTAACCAGCATAAAATCTATGATGTGGCAGATCTTAGAATATATATTCTGATCCAAGTTGAGAGAGCGCTTTATAATTAATACATATGACAAGAATTTTAATATATATATAAGATCCATGCACACAATAGCAATAGAAATATCTAAATATGTCCTTTTAACCTGAAATTTAAACGTTTTTCCTCCGAAAGAAATATCCATCTTCATTCCTTAGGTTGTTGTTTATTTTTCTATGATTTCATTTATGTGCCTAGCATGTTTAGAATGTTCCGTTTAGCTCTTGCGACGACGCTGACCTAGTGAGTAACAAGTTGAATGCTTTCCATAGAGACCACTGTTTTACGTTATACACACCGTGAACAGGGTAATACGGTTAATAAGGAGATTGCGGGGCACATCCTTGTGTTAATCAATAATTTCCATGACTGCGGAGGATGAATGTAACCTGACCCTAATCTAACTTTTATGTAAAATATATAAGACCAATTTTAGAACTGTGTTCATTAAGAAAAGAAAACATAACATCGGTCAACATAGTGAGGTGCTATCTAACAAAAGAAGTGGAGTTCGTATAAATTCAAATATTCCTATATTGTTTCTTCCGCGTTTTTATTTCAGAATTTTGACGACTTAAAGATTGAAAAAAAAACATTTTTGCTATTATTTTTAAGGCCTAGGTAAATGCATAGAAATAACATAATTTCATAGTTTGCTTTTTATTTTTTATTTGAAAAAATACCTGATTTAACCTTTTTCAAGTATCACATTAAAAATATTGAAACACAAGAAATGAAATAGTATTAATCATATAAAAATAGATATAAAAACTCAGCGTGTGTGGAGATAATTCTAAGAAACATATTAGATACGAAATTCTGGTTAAATTTATCAATGATAAAACAACTAAGATCATTCTGCCCCATATAATACCAAAATATAAAAAAATTAGAATATTTTTATTTTTAATATATTTCAATTTAAAGCGCTATGTCCTCCTAAGGACACTTGCGCTGTCATATATGTATGCCTTTACATTTGTTTATACACATATATATATATATTTGTGGTAACCGGGGGTCAAACCAGTAGTAACCGAGAGGGACAGTCAGGGCGTGGAGAGTTTTCCAGTACCTCTCTGCACCTTGGAGGACCTTTAACAGTTCTCACAGAGTACAGGCAGTCGTGGTCGAGGCAGAGAGGAAAGCTTGGGAATGTCCACACACAAAAAAACGAAGAGACACAGTTGTAGTAGGAAAGTTCCGTGAACAGATAAGAGTCGAGCTAAGAGCAAGATGGAGTTAGAAGAGTCTTACTGTTTTACATGGTCGATGAGGTGGTCCTGGGTACAACCGACAAGGGCTCACGCCGAGGGTAAAGTGTCTGTAATTTCGGCTAAAACCGAGATTTTATATACCATTCCCGAGGAGGGAGACATGCCAGAATTTGCACTCTGAACAGGTCCAAAGATGGTGGGGGCGTCTGCGCTATTCTGCACCCTTTGACCTTGATGGCAACGACTTGCCAAATTCATCTTTAGGTTTGTTGGATTTCTCTCTCGATTTTAGACGTTTTTGAACTTCTCAATCTTGCTTTAACTCAGCTCTTAATCTATTACATAGTTTTATTTATTCATCCTCAGTTTGTACAAAGTACATTACATATGGTGATGCAATGACACATGTCAATCATGCGTATAATTATTTATAGATGTGTTTCTATATACAACTTGACAATCTTGTTATAAGTATTATACAATAAAGGGTTGTTGGTTTAAATTACCATATATATATATATTGACACGTTTCTGAATTTTGTAATTAATTTTGTAATTGGTTTTTCATTGATTTTTAATGTGTGATCAATAACTCTTATCATCATTGGAAAAAAAAGAATAATTAATAAACAAAAGAACAACAACATGGTAAATTTGCCTCTTTATTTAAAACAAACAAACAAATTAGATAAAGATTTAAAATAAAACATTTCTTTAAAAGTTAAAGCAAAAATAAAACGTTACATAAAATATTTGGCGCAGCTACGAAAGGATTAAAATATAAATCAAAAAAGGCTTCGACGAAAGAAAAAGTAAGTACAATGGCAGTAAATGTAAACAAATTAGAGAAATTTAGCGGTGATAAAGGTTCAATTCGGCCTGAATCATGGCTTAAACTATATGAATTGGAAACTGGTAAACTAGATGAAGTTGATAGAATCAATAATCTAATTTATTATTTATCAAAAGATGCTTTAGAATGGTTTGCTGATGAAATATTGAGCAACGCATCCATTAAAAAATGGGATACTGTTAAACTCAAATTATTTCAGCGCTTTGGTTATAAAGTTGAAAGCCCTATAGTTGCAGCATCAAAAAGAAGACTTAGAAAAGAAGAAACCGTGGAAGATTATTTTAGAGATAAAATTAGATTATTAAATCAAACAAGCCTCAATAATGTCGAGAAGCTAAAAATGTTAACGGATGGATTGCCATTAGATTGGAAAAATTATCTCGTAAAAGCCCAGCCTAAAGATCCATCACATTGGATGCAGATTGCCATGGAGATTGAACAAAACAATAATCAAATGAGGCAACAACAGAGAAGTAAAACCAAGGTTTTTAATATAACTACACCTACAGTCTCAAAAAATTGCCCATATTGGTGTCCTATTTGTAAGAAAAAAGGATTGTATTTTAAACATTGGATAAGTGATTGCAAAGATTATGATCCTAATTATAAAGACAAGCTTAAACACCAAGCAACTAATATCACCACAGATGTTAAACAAACCATAGCTGATTCACTTTGCATAGCAAATACCAATTTTCCTTATAGATTTGTTAATGTTGAAGTTTTACTTAATAATATTCCAGTTCCATCTTTTATTGATACCGGGTCAACTATTTCATTAATGAGCTGTTCGCTTTTAAAACAACATAAGTTAAAATTGAATGTAAACGATAGAATCAAAATTAAACAAGTAGATAGTTTTGCATATACTTTAGGATCAGTAGAAGTATTTTTGAAAATCCATTCTAAACTTGTCGGGTGTAAGCTTCATGTAGTGAAAAACTTTAGCTATCCATTTCTCATTGGACTTGATGTAGCAGGAAAAATTGGATTAGTAATTGACACAAAAGACAAAGCGGTGTATGTTAAAGGAAATGAATGTTTTTATATATCTCCTGAAACGCATCTTCCATCTGTTCAGCAAAAAGAGCTTAATCAATTACTTAAAGAAAATCAAGCATTGTTCAGCCAGCATGAAACTGACATCGGAAGGATTGCTGTTCAACACAAGATAAATACAATTGAACATCCACCCATCAGTTGTAGACCATATAGAAGACCACTTGCCGAATATGATGAAATAAAAAGACAAGTTGAAGAATTGAGTAAAAAGGGACTAATAAGAGAATCTCAGTCACCTTGGGCCTTCCCCGTAGTGTTGGTCTCTAAAAAGGATGGTTTACAAAGGATGTGCATAGATTACCGAAAACTGAATGCAATTACAATTGATGACAAGCAGCCTCTTCCATACATCCAAGATATGTTTGATCGCTTACATAATGCGAAATACTTCACAACACTTGACATAGCATGGGGCTATTGGCATGATGAAATACATCCAGACTCTGTTGAGAAAACTGCCTTCATTACAAATGACGGGCATTATGAATTTTTGGTTATGCCATTTGGCTTGAAAAATGCTCCAAGTACTTTTCAGCGAATAATTCAGCATATTATTGGAAATCTTCTTTGGAACGGTGTTTGTAATTATCAAGATGATATTCTAATTTACAGCAGTACTTTTAAAGATCATATTGAACTCATGAAGAAAATATTTGACAAGCTTAAAGAAAACAATATCAAACTCAAGTTGAAGAAATGCTCCTTTGCAAAACAAGAAATAAGATATTTAGGTCATATCATAGGACATAACAAGATTAAACCTGACCCTGAAAAAACAAAGGCAATAAATAAGTTCCCTCAACGTAAAACAGTGAAGCAAGTAAGGCAGTTTTTGGGTTTAGCAGGTTACTACAGGAAATTTATTCCTAAATTTAGTGAAATTGCAGATCCTTTAACAAGCCTCACAAGAAAAAATAAGTTATTCAAATGGACTACTGAAGTTAACAAATCATTTCAGGAACTAAAGTCTCATTTATCCACAGATCCAGTTCTTTCTACATATGATCCTTCATTACCATGTAAGCTTTATACAGATGCATCTAAACTGGGAATTGGTGCTATTTTAGCTCAAATTGGAAATGATAATCAAGAACATGTAATTTCCTATTATTCAGGGAAACTTCTACCACATCAACAGAACTATTCTGCATTTGAGTTGGAATGCTTTGCTGTAGTTCAATCAGTTGAATACTTTGAAGTTTATCTTGAGAACAATACATTTGAAGTCATTACAGATCATTCGGCTTCGGAATGGCTCTTCAACGTAAAGAAACCAAAGGCAAAATATCTCCGATGGATAATTGAATTATCAACCAAGTCAATGAAAATAGTTCACAGATCAGGATCAAAGCAAACGCATGTTGATCCATTGTCAAGATCACCAGTGTCATTTCATATATCAATCCCCACTCTTCGACTACACCAACAAAAAGCGGATCTCAGTTTTGTAAAGAACTCTCATATTCATCGAGATCTTATTATGGTGAAACATAATGGAGTTCTAAAAACAGTTGTTCCAGAATCATTCCAAGAAGAAATTCTCAAAGAATACCACGATAATCATTCTCACCCCTCAATTAACAAGACAGTAGGATTGATAACACCATTTTATTGGTGGCCGAATGCTATCAGATGCATCAAAGACTATGTTCGCTCATGTAAAATATGTCAAATAACTAAATGCAGTCATAAACCATTTATTGGAGAATATGTTGCACCAAACTCTGATCTGAAACCACTGGAATTAATATCAATGGATACTATTGTGCTAGGCTCTGCAGCAAATGAAACCAAGCACAAATACATTCGAGTAATAATTGACCACCTAACAAGATTTGTTTGGGCTTTCCCTACTGTCACCAACACTTCTCAAGCAGTAATTCAATGTTTAGACAAAATCAACAAAACTGTTCCCCAAATCAAATGTATTTTAACCGACAACGGAAAGAATTTTACATCAAAAGAATTTAACAAGTTTTTGAATGAGCATCAAATTCAACACACCTATTCGACGCCATATCATCCGCAGAGTAATGGACTGTGTGAAAAGATGAATGACACTATACTCACCAAATTAAGAAAAAACCTTCAAGAGAATCCAAGACTAAAATGGTCATCATTACTTGCCAAAATTGTAAAAGATTATAATAGCACACCCCATGATGTCACTGGGTTTTCTCCAAATTTCCTATTTTTGGTGATTGTGCAATACCAGAATTTTCTGAATCACCACATTTCACCATAGAAAATGCAAGGAAGAAAGCAATAGAAAATAGCGCAAAGCATAGAGAAAAGTGGAAAGCACGACACGATGCAAAACATCCGCAGTCGTCATTCAAAGTTGGTGATCTGGTCCTTCGTAAAATACCTAGTAATGATCCAAGTATGGTCAAAACATCCCCAAAGTATGAGGGTCCTTTTCAAATAACAAGAATAATATCTAGTGTTACGTGTGAATTATTGAAAGATGATTCCTCCTTGGTTAAAGTTCATGTGTCACAATTGAAACCATTTATTTTGCGAAAATAAATCCTTCAAGCCGAGGGATATGACACGTTTCTGAATTTTGTAATTAATTTTGTAATTGGTTTTTCATTGATTTTTAATGTGTGATCAATAACTCTTATCATCATTGGAAAAAAAGAATAATTAATAAACAAAAGAACAACAACATGGTAAATTTGCCTCTTTATTTAAAACGAACAAACAAATTAAATAAAGATTTAAAATAAAACATTTCTTTAAAGGTTAAAGCAAAAATAAAACGTTACAATATATATATATATATATGTAGTATATTTTGAAGTAGATAGAGCACAACCTTCTTATAATATTTATCATAACCCCATATCTATATAAAATATGTATCGACCTTGTATAACAATAGAAATGACAAATAAAATAAAGAGGTAAAGGTAGTCCAGACGACGCAATAACCCAGACGAACAGGTGTTTATGATAATGAGTTCAATCACCCCGTCAACAGGTGGCCAGACGTAATAAACAACCCGGCGCCTGACAGGTAGCGTGATTTTATGGGAGCCAATCAGAACTCGCCGCCATCTGCGAGCGTCTCATATAAAAGCCCCCCAAGATTGGGACAAAGGGAGTTGGTTAGTTGTTTCAGAGCGACGCTGTCATACGGTCGGTCAGATCTCTCACCCCCCTTCTATCCGCGATGTAGGGCATCCGTGGCGCCCGTGGTCCGCTGTCTTCGTCCGTGGTCTACCTCTTCCTCTTGGAGTTACCATCTAGACCTGCCTCTGTCTCTTGCTGTCCCAGTGCGGGAATCCCATCACGCACCCACTACCACGACTGCCCAGTACATTCCACATCGGGATTACTACAGAACCCGTTAAAGTCGACAGGATAACTGAGGACAGCAACATGCAGAGGATGACGGAGGTCAGAGACGAATACGTCGCGGATGCCCTCACCAACATGCAGCCCCACTACGAAGACCTAGTAGACCGCCTAACAGACGCCATTCGGGGACAAGCCGTGCCTCGTGCGGAGGAGGCCCTCATCTCCTCTTTCGACGGATCCCCACGCAACAAGCAGCCTTCTTCCAAACAGCCATCTCCAGAGATCAACTCCAGCCAGAATCAGCCATTTCAAGGTACTTTAAACTTTGTTTCTGCCATTTCCCCCATAAATTTTATTCTTATATTTTCACTTTAAGCATTTTAAAATCAATTATAACCTTTTTTATAACATTTTTATTTAATTTTTAAAACTTTCACACTCTCATTTAGCACTTTATTTTAATCAAATTATAAATGTTAATTCATCATTTTCAATTTTATTATTAAAAATATTCAATCACGCATTTTTGCCAATTTATTAATCTTACATACCTTTCTTAAATTCACCTAAAATGGCATTATCCAAATATGCAACTTTCAATATTACATAAAAAAATCATATTATATTTTAATTACTCTAATAATATTTTCTAAACTTATTTGTGTGTTTTTTTTAATACCTTATTTATGGCCATAGTATTAATAATTAAATTTATTACGCTCTTTATTTTACTTAACCTATTACTATTTCAATTGATATTTCTCAATATTTAAAAGTTTTAAAAACTAGTCCTAGATTTGTATTTTTATAAATATCAATTTTAAATTATCTCATCTCATAATGTGCCTTCCATTTTTCCCACAATTACAAATACAACTATAAATGCAATATGCGAAAACTTAATCTCATACCATAAAATTTCCATACCCCATTGCATTTCATTCCTGCCTGTGTTAAATTGTTATTTACGTATTACATACATTTTTATTTCGCACTTCTACATTGTTCACATCAATTTTAATTCCTCTCGCATATCCCATATCCCATTAACACATTTCGCATGATCATAACACATTTATTTATACACTAGTTAATTAATTAATTCTTTTATAGCCTACCTTTTCCCAATTATTCACACCCACGATTTCAATATTACAGATTAAATTTAATATCCTTCTAACAGAGGGACCTGCCAGATTAAAACGGATAGGAAAATTATATAAAATCCCTTTTATAGCAAATCTTATTTTTATAATGTTATAGGATAGTTTATCGTTTTTGTCAACCCCGTTTAAAAATTAGGTCCCCACCATCTCTAAAAATCGATCCGGTACATGACACCATATGAGACGTCATCTTGGCCTACATTAAAGAACAATTAATTCCAGTCTTCATCCCAACGACAAACAAATCAAGGACACACTGAACTCCCCCCTAATTGTTTTTTCTTCTACTTCGTCTTTCCCTCCCTACTTCTAAAGGGGTGGAATGACCTTGTTACATCATTAGCATCCATCATTAGCAGAGATAGTCTTTCTTACTTCAACACTCTTACCTGTCAATCATTCAATTATAGGCCCTCCATGCTTCTCTCGTCTCTTGATCATTTTCCATTGGCCTTCTATGCCTTCGTTCTAACCACCCCTCGTCCATCGCAGAGTTCCTGTTTGCCGACTTTTTTTATTTACACCCAGGTCGTCGTCCCAGCATTCTTTATTTCATTCTTTTTTCCTCAAACCCGGGTTCAATCAATCACCGACAGCAGTGCAACTCTTGAGACACCATCTCTTTTTAACCTCTCTTAGAAAAAATTTCTTTCCCATATTCCCCCATTACCTACCTCTCCTTCGATCTTCACGCCTTTTGCCTATCTGATCTAATGCTACTTACAGAACATCTTGAGATTGCTGAACCTTGAAAACAGTACTCCGCTTCTAAGCTCGTATTGCAGGGCAGGACTCCTGAGATGTCCTTTGCAGAAACCAATTCAGACCTTCTTCCTTTATTCCTCACTGCGTCACTACCTATCGCAAACCTTGTGCTTAAGTCAAATATCTTTTATATTTTATTTTACTTTTATTATCTCTACTTCTCCTCCTTCCTGTATTACATCCCTGAAACTATGTTGTAAATATTCAAGGCACCTTAAGTAACAAAAAACTGTAACTAGTATATCAACTTTCCCAAATATTTACTTTCGCTATTGTGTGTGTTTACTTTAAATTTATCCTTCCTATGTACTCCTCTTATATATTTTTTGTAGTTTTATAATATTATATCAATGTGTCACCACTACTCCCCTTTATCTTTATTTTTATTCTAGTAACTAATTTGTGCCCCAAATTATTTCCCATTTAATAGATTTGCTAACTTTTCTCTCATTTATTGTAAATAGACTTACAGTTTTACTAGTTTTGTGGTGTTGGACTTTGTTTTTAACTTACAGATGTAGATAAAACCATTCACTATTAATCGATAATATCATTTTGTTTATTAACCATCAACATTAATGCCACCAACTACCAACCAACCCTTTATATATTATTACCTTTAATATTCTTATTTTCTCTTTTTCTCATCATGTTCAGACTTAGCATTTTACAACTTCAACTATCTTAGGCACCATTTTAAAAAACCTACACCTAACAATATTTATAATATTTCTTTAACAGATAAAACATTTATCATTTTATTTTTCTTAATAGATTTTCAAAATGTTATTTTTGACGCTTCCCTTACAACCTCTAACTCTATCCCATGAACCTTTCCTCCCAACTTTTTACAGCCATCAAGAGATTATTGTTCGTCAGCCATTTTCTTTTTTTTTATTGATTAAACTAACTAGAAGACCCTTCCTCGCTGTACATTTCCCAACAGTGAGCTCAGGAGACCCAGTTAGGTTTTTTTTTTTTTCTCTCATCGTCCGGCTCATCATTTTTTCATCTTTCAACTTTTTTTTCACAACACAAGTCGGACACAATCAAAATTGACAGCAATAAATCTCTTACACCCACCTCTCCTTTTCCGCATCCTTCAAACCTCCAACCTTCCAAGGGATTCCAGTTCGCCGAACATTTTTGTTTTTTTTCATTGATTAATCCGACTGGAACAATCCTTCCTCGCTATACCATTCCCGATAGTGAGTTCAGGATATCCAGCGCGATATTTTTATTTTTTTTTCTTATCGCCCGACTCATCATATCAATTCACCATTTTTCAACTTTTCACTTTTTTTTTTTCATAATTCAACCGGGCACAATCATTATGGACAACAGGGATCCCTCTTACCCCTCTTACCTCTACCTCTCCCTTTTACCTCCATCAATCTTCCCACCTCTTTTCACTGTCTGAGCTAATGATGCAGACGGAATATCATAGGCCTTCTGTTAATGAAAACAATGCCTCACTTAAACAAGTTCGCATTGCATTGCAGGATGCTTGGGATACTACTTTTGCAGAAACATGCTCAGATACCCCCTTTCCCTTTTTCAACCTTAGCGTCACATTATACGTTCAGTTAATAAACTAACTTAATTTTTTTTCTCTCATCTTTAATACAATAAGATATTATTTTCCTTGTACGATTCATTTTACCATAGTTACCATTTTGTATTATATACCTTCTCTTAATCTTTTATCATTCATTTTGTACGTTTTTATTGATACACCACCCTTACAACATCTTTCTCTTTTTAACTTGTAACTTCATAATAATTTTAACTAATTTGTATACAAATTATTTCTTTTATTTTTTATAATAGGTTTGTTAGGTTATCATTCATTACATGTCATTCCCCCAACCAAACCTTCATCACCGGGGACACATTCTGTAGTATATTCTGAAGTAGATAGAGCACAACCTTCTTATAATATTTATCATAACCCCATATCTATATAAAATATATATCGACCTTGTATAACAATAGAAATGACAAATAAAATAAAGAGGTAAAGGTAGTCCAGACGACGCAATAACCCAGACGAACAGGTGTTTATGATAATGAGTTCAATCACCCCGTCAACAGGTGGCCAGACGTAATAAACAACCCGGCGCCTGACAGGTGGCGTGATTTTATGGGAGCCAATCAGAACTCGCCGCCATCTGCGAGCGTCTCATATAAAAGCCCCCCAAGATTGGGACAAAGGGAGTTGGTTAGTTGTTTCAGAGCGACGCTGTCATACGGTCGGTCAGATCTCTCACCCCCCCTTCTATCCGCGATGTAGGGCATCCGTGGCGCCCGTGGTCCGCTGCCTTCGTCCGTGGTCTACCTCTTCCTCTTGGAGTTACCATCTAGACCTGCCTCTGTCTCTTGCTGTCCCAGTGCGGGAATCCCATCACGCACCCACTACCACGACTGCCCAGTACATTCCACATCGGGATTACTACATATATATATATATATATATATATATATATATATATATATATATATACAATAATTTCAGGCCGTGAATAGAATAGTCATATGATGTTAACAAGGAGAGAGAGAGGGAAAAAACGAGAAAAAAGAACTGTGTACAAAAGAAAGAAGTGTCTGGAAATATGTACAATCAGCATAATATAGATTATCAGTTTCTTAAAAGATATTTGTTGCTATATAATTTAAAATATATATATAAAAGAGGTATTGAATTTAATATACATTTCTTTACTGGAAATAAAAATACTTGGATCTGTTACTATTAAATTATTTTCGATTCTGTAGTCTTGAAAAACAGGACAATCTAGTAAAAAAATGCTGAGGTTTGTTCCTCATGTCCACAAAAACAACTCGAGTCTGCCACCGCTTTAATTCTTTTTAAAAAGCTTCGCAAATTTTCATGATTAGAAATGAGAATTTTAAAGTTTGGTTGGAAATATTTGGTATGTTGTTAGGGAAGAAGCTTTGAAAAGTTTCATTTGTGTTTGTTTTGTCTTAGAAGGTTGGGAGGTAGCCTAGAGTGAGGTGTCGCTTTAACTGAGGCAAACGGACTCCAGTAATCTCTTTTATTACATAAATTGACTGACTACTGGTAGCTAAAAACAGTCGATATTTATATACAGAATTATTTCAAAAGCATTATGCAAAACAGGACATTTTGCATATCCATAATTAATTTGCAAATACACTACACCCTCCCCTCCTAATAATATTGGAGTCGGTTAGGCGGTCTCCTGGAACGCTGGGGTCTGGGGCTCCGACTTGGGACTTCTCCTCCAGAAGCAGCAACAGGACTCTGGTTGTCTTCAACTGGTGCCAAGTCTTGTCCTGTCGATTTCGGCTTCTCTGCCAATTCCATATCTGGCAGTTTCCTCTAAGGGATCTCCAGGCCAACTTGAGAGGGCTTCATCTCAGGATGGTTTTCCAGGATTTCCGTAGATGTACTTGGAAGTACTAGCCTCGGATCTTTCGGTACTGTAGCCTCTGGTTTTTCCTTTACAGGGCGCAACTGGTTTATATGCCTCTTTAAAGTTTGGTCCTCATACCCTATTAGGTAGTGGCGGCAACTAAGGAGTTTTAGTATTGTGCCCAGCTTCCACTTTGGTCCAGCAGCATAAATCCGGAAATAAACATCGGAACCTATGTTGAAATTCTCTTGCTTTTTTAGGGCATCATGAAACACCTCTCCTTTAAATTCCATTTTAAGCATTAGATTTGAAAACCTTGTTTTCAAACGCCTTTTCATCAATAGCTTCGCCGGCGATTCCTTCATCACTGTCTGTGGAAATGCTCTCTGAGCCAATAAAAATCTCTTTAAGTTTGTCTCAAGGCCATCCTTTCCACTGTTCTTCCTTATTGAGGTCTTGAACTCTCGCACATAGCGCCCAGCTAATCCATTTGTGCTTGAATTGTATGGGCTTGTTTTTGTATGCTGAATTCCGTTCATCTTGGTGAATTCCTCAAATTCCTTTGAGACAAACTGTCGCCCATTATCCGTTACCAATAATTCCGGCAGTCCGAACCATGCAAACACTTGCCTAAGATGGTAAATAATGGTTTTGCTGGTTATTTCTTTAAGGCTGAAAATCTACAACCATTTTGTATAGGCGTCAACTATGACCAAAAACATTCTACCCATAAAAGGGCCGGCCAAATCCATATGTAGGCGATGCCAGGGTTTTTCGGGCCAAGTCCATTCTGAAATCGTGGAGGGAGGCATATTTGCAGATTCCTGACAGATGGTACACTCCCGAGCCATATCCTCGATGTTCCCATCTATTCCAGGCCACCAAAAATATCTCCGTGCGATAATTTTCATTTTTACTATTCCAAAATGCATCTCATGGAGGTCTCTCAGAATCTGCGATCTCAACTTGGGAGGAATTACTATCCGTTACCTCCGCTGTGAGCAGCCAAAATCCACACTTAGCTCATTCCTATTTTGTAGAAAGGGAACAACGGATTTTCTTTCGAGATTTTTGGTATTTGCCAATTGTCTTCCCGGACATTCCTCAAAACAATTGAGAGGATCTTGTCTCTTCTAGTTTCAAAAGCCTCATCCCGGAATGAAAAAGGCACTTCATTCATTTTTCTCAGAAGCAAGACTTGTTCCTCATCAATAGACTCTCTCTCAACTGCTTTTAACGGCAACCTTGATAAAGCATCCGCATTTCCGTGGTCGTCAGTCTTCCGAAATTCAACTGAGTAATGAAAAGCACCCAGCTTTAGCGACCAACGATTTATCCTTGACGCTGCACATACTGGAATCGGTTTGTGAGGTGAGAACAAGTGCATCAGCGGCCTGTTATCCGTCACCAACACAAACGAGCATCCTAGAAGGTATTGCCTGAATTTATCACAGCCTAAACAATACTTAAGGCTTCTTTCTCAAGCTGGGAATAATTTTTTTCAGCATCTGTAAGGGTTCGCGACGCAAACGCTATTGGACTCTCCTGCTTATTTTTGTCTCGGTGGCTAAGTACCACACCAAGTCCATAGCTTGAGGCATCGCATTCCAGTACCAGTTCCTTCGTTGGATCATAGTGTGCCAACACTGACTCATTTGTCAATAATGATTTGTATCTATTGGACAATATCCGATGTTCTCTTGTCCATTTCCAATGAGTTTTTTCATCAACAAATTGTAAAAAGGAGTTAAAATATGAGAGATATTATCTATATCTGGCGTAGTACATCAACATTCCGATAAATGATCGTAACTGGCCAATGTTCTCTTTCTCCACTTCATTAATTTTTTCGTCTGTTGTTGAAGTGCTCGGGCGTCCGGCACGCTCTTCGTCGTTCACATCTTCTCGGCCTTCTGAGAATATTTTTTACCACCGATAAACGTTGCTTCGGTCCAAGGTAGCTTCTCCGTATGCCACAGTCAACATTCGGAATGCATCCGCGCACTTAATTTCGTTTTTCACACAAAATTTGATACAGGTTCTTTGATCCATTTTTAATAGGTAAAAATCGAAGACGATCCAAAACACCTGCAAGCAAAGCAGCTGTCAGGCTCAGGAGCATTAGAGACTGCTTGAATCTTGTTGATCAATGGATGCAGGCCGTTATTATCGATTCGAAAACCCAAGTATTCAACCGAATCAACAAGCGAACCTGCATTTATTTTTATTCAATTTCAAGCCTTTGTCCTCTAATCTTTTAAATACCAGCTCCAACTTGGCTTTATGATCATTTGCATCTCTACCTGACACCAAAATGTCGTCAATATAACAAGCCACTCCTGGTATGTCAGCAAAAATGTTGTCCATCAACCTCTGGAATTTATTCGGTGCTACAGCCACACCACAAGGGAGTCTTTTATATGCAAACAATCCCTCCGTAGTATTTATATTTACTACTCCTTTGGCTTCTGCTAGCTCTACCTGCAGATAGGCCATTGAAAGGTCCAGAATTGAGAAAACTGTACTACCCGATAATTTAGAAAAAAATATCATCTATCGTAGGCAATGGGTATTTATCCAATATAATTGCCTTATTTGCCGTACTCCTAAAATCTCTCCACAAATTTCAATTCTGCGCGCGCGCCATCTTTCTTCAAAACTGGCACTATGGGTGCTGCCCAGTCGGCGTAATCAAGAGGCTCTAAAATTCCTTTATCTACCATATCCTCCAATTCATCCTCCACCTTTTTTTTCATAGCAAAAGGCAAACTTTGAGCCTTACAAAAGACTGGTGCTGCGTCCTTCTTAATGCATATATTTAATTTTACATTTTTTAAGCAACCCAGATCATCATTGAATAGAATTTAATATTTTTCAATTAATGAATTCATGCAAGATTTTTCAATGATTTTATTCATATTTTTAGTAACCTACAGTAGTCAATATTCAAGATTCTTAGCCATTCCCTTCCCAGTAAAACCTCTGGGAAACCTTCATCCACCACTATTAATCTAAGTTTCTTTCCGGCTTCTCCAACAGAAACGTCCCTTTCTCCTACTATCTTGATAGGATTATTGCACAAGGTTTTTAAATTCTTCGAAGTAGGAAATAATTTTACTTTCCAGAATTTCTTGAAGATGGTTTTCGGCATCAATGTTACCGGATTTCCAGTATCCACTACACACTTTAATACATTTCCGTCTAAAGTGAGCGTAACTTTAGCCTCCGTTTCGCCCTTTGAGGGACAGTATCTGTTCGTGCACATAGCTATTTTTCAGTGCATAATTTGCCGCTTTGCATACTTTACTTAGATGCCCAATCTTTTTGCACTTATAACAAGCCTTTGACTTGTGTGGGCATGCTGGTGCTAGGTGGGAATTCCTTTCGCCGCACCGGTAACACCTTTTCACTCCTGCCGTAGGGCTATATTTCTGCACAGGGGTGTGCCTCTCCCTTCTATTTCTTTCAGAATGCGAGGTCACTTTGCCTATGCAATTTCCATGCAGTTCACTAGCATCCTTCTCGGCTAACTCGTACGAGACTGCAATGGCCAATACTCGATCCAGCTTTACGTCATCATCTTCCTGCAAGAGTCTCTTCTGGAGGGTCTCGGATGACAAGCCTGCTACGAATCTATCTCGTAACATCATCTCCAGCATACTGCCAAATTCACTATTTGTGGCTAGGTGCTTCAGTTCTCTTAGATACTCAGAAACAGCTTCAGTTTATTTTTGCACCTTTTTTAAGAATTTGCATAGCTGAGGTATAACTTTTGGCTTAGGCTCTAGATGTTGTCTTATTTTTTTAAATTATTACTTCATAAGACTGGTCTTTAATCTTCTCAGGGTAGAACAAATCATTTCCTAATTTAAGGAGTTCAGAGTTCAATAAACTTAACAAGATTACGACCTTTTTCTGATCACTTGTTTCATTAGCTTGGCACGCCGCTTCAAATCGCTGTACGAAGATTTCAAAAATTTCTTCCTTCGAATCGAAGACTCTGAACGGTACAGTTTGATTTGTTGCCATCTTTCCTCAGTTTGATGCTGTGAGTCAGTCGTAGGTCCGCAATCCTTAAAACCTCGTGGTCGTTCCCGTAGACACGTACCAATAGTTGCAAACCTCGTAGTCACTACCGTAGCTTCCCGGAGATTTTCTCGTCGCCAGAATTGTTCTATCCTTGAAGGTGGGAGGTAGCCAAGTGTGAGGTGTCGAGGCTGAGGCAAAGACGGACTCCAGTAATCTCCTTTATTACATAAATTGACTGACTACTGGTAGCTAAAAACTGTCGCTATTCATATACAAAATTATATCAAAAGCATTATGCAAAACAGGACATTTTGCATATCCATAATTAATATGCAAATACACTACAGTGTTGTTCTTTAAAGTAGCCATTTTAAATTCAATACAATCCTTTATTATGCTTGGGACATCTAAATTGTATTTTGCTTTTCTTCTAAATTTAAATTATTTAATTCATATTTCAATTCTTTGGATTCAATGAAATCGTTAGGCAAAGGCTTCTTGGCTATGCTATGTATACAATTATAACTCGTCCTTTTATATAATTGCGTGCACCATAATAGCATTTGGTATTGAAATGAATTTAATTTAATTATATCTTTCTTATTTACAAATTTATACCATATCTCCGATCCATAAGAAAGCCTTGACCTAAATATTGTTTTGTATAATGTAAGTCTCTTTTGGGTACTCAGACCCCAAGCTTTTCCGCTAATTGACAGTAGCAGATTTTAAAATCGTTTTGCTTTATTTAGTATAACATCAATTTGAGGATTGAAATTAAGTTTATTTTTTCTAAAATGATTTGCAAAAGTCACTCCTAATATTTTAATATTACATAACTTAAGGACAAACAGCAGCAGCTTTATATTAAGAAATTCAGTATACATAGACTCATTCAAGAAAGAGAGGGAAAAAAACAATTTTGAAGAAAGTATCAACAAGAAAAATGACAATCAGTTCAACTAAAAAGTGTTCATAGATTCAATAATTAATTTATCTTAAAAAGTATTTAAAAATATATAATGACAGGAACAATTTTGTATATTGTAGAATAAAGCTACACACACTCTCTCTCTCTAATCTACAATCTAAATAACGTGCAATGCGCATGCGCGGTTTGTGTTCTATTTAAAGAGGTGTCTAAGATTTTGCTAGGAAAAAAAAAAGAAAGATATTTCGTCTTTAAAGCTAAGGTTTAATTTTTCTACGAAAATTAAAAGACAAGAGTTTAATGCAAAGTATATTCAAGTTACATAAGGTGAAACAATGAACAAATATTAAAGATGCAAATTATGTTTACTTGCTAACTCAACGTATTCACCAAATAAAGCATAGCTAGCATTATTTACACATGTTTTCACTTTCAGACTGGTCAAAACAATTAAATGTGAAAATAAACAAAATTATGATTCAATTTTCTTTTGAAAATCTAAATCTGAACATAATACACTTTATATATAATTTTAAAAAGCCGACGCACCAAGAAGTAGTTGTCATATTGGAGGAAATATTGGTGAATGTGAACCTGTATAGGGTAAAAACAAATAAAATTTCAGAACAGTTAATTATTTTATTCCAAAGTTTGATCGTTACAAATTGAGAAAGTCAATATGTCGTTGGATCCCCACTGGCCTGGATGCAGGCTGCCACCCGGCGTGTCATGGATTGATAAAGATTCCGGATGGTGTGCTGCGGGATTTCCTGCCAAATTGCATACAACTGTCAGGTTAAATAGTCAACATTCCGGGATGGTACTAATCGCTTTCCCATTACGTCTTAGATGTGCTCTATGGGTGACCAAGGGAGAGTTCGGTAAATTTGAAGACAATTCATACTAACACGTACCGTATGTAGAGGACATTTCTCAGGGAAGTAGGCCATCCGCCCAATTTTTAAAAGGGAATATTGTATTATGCATAATGCTTTAAAATATAAATCAATAACCCAAAAACCAGAAATGCCTAAAGCATTATGCATTATCCCATATTCCCTTCAATTAGTATCCATAGTTATGTACAATAATTCTCCAAATTTATGAAATATGATTAGAAACCCATTAACAAAGGATCAGTCCAATATTCCTTTCAATATAAAAGAAGCCATTTACTCCATATCATGCAATAACTGTAGTTCTAAATGTGATGGGGAGACTAGGAGAAAAGTCCATAATAGAATGGCTGAACATTATAGGAATATCAACAGTAGCTATCCAAGATGTTTTATAGTTCATCACATAAAAGAAACAGGTCATACATTTAAATTATCTCAACCCATAGTGTAATATGACAATATCCCTAGCAAATACCAAAAACTTAAAATAAATCCATGATATACAAAGAGCAAAAAAGCATAAACAGATGCATTGAAATACTAGAAACATACGAAACAACATTGACAAATACAATCCCATATATATAGGCAGTCTTCTATATAACACAATAATTCACGAATTTATAAATTTAGTTTGATGTCTCGAGATATCGTGCAACCTGCGCGTATGTAAGATGTATACCATGTCTCCACCAAACTCTGCAGCGCTGGCAGAGGCGCCATGTTCATTGTACATAGTATAATTCATATATATGTAATTATTATTTTTTAAATAGTGCAGACTATGCACTTTTGCATGTATTGACATGATGTCAAAAAAAATATTTTTATTGTCAATTGTCTAAGATGTATATATTTCAAAAAAAAATGTTTCTTTTAATGTTGTAATATATTTCTCTCTCTAAATTTTATACGTATTTGAAAAAGGTGAATAATAATTTTTATTAAAATATTTATCATTAATTTGCTAATGTGATATTCCTGTTGAAGGACTGACAAGTTCGAAAGCTTTGAAATAAAAGTTATACAAGAAACTTAGCACTGGAAGAATTGTTTATTTTATCTTATTATAGATCAGGGAAGGGGAAACGTTTATTTTTAATTAATATTGAATCATCGATTTTTTAATATCGCCTACTTGATAAAATAAAATTGACAGTGAATTTGATTAATAATTTATTGTTGAAATCGGTTGTGATTTGTAAGAGATTCTTTCGACAAGAAATTTCCAAACCAGAAAATGAATTTTACCATGTAAACCGTCAATCAAATATTTTTTAAATGTATATATTTAAAATAATGTCAAAATATACTAGAAACTCTCACAAACATCCTAGAGACACTAAATGCTTTAAAACTGAAGAAATATCACCTGGGGCTAACAAGGACGAATATATGATTTTTTTCTGGAAGGGGCGAACACACTTCAGTCAAAAAATGAAAAAATAAACTTCTCAACTATATATACAGGGCTCACAGGAAATGTAATTGATATTTCAAAGTATTTAAATCAAAATAGAATAAAGCTAAACTCTTGAATTGTACTTGAATCTAAGGGAAGAAATATATATTTTTAAAAAGTATCTTTAAATATCGAATTACTCGATGAAATTCGACTTTATTTTGCTTCTATCTTCCATACATTTTTAAAGTCATTTTAAAAATACTTTCAAGAAAGAAAAAGTTCGTAATCGCACATTTATAATTTTATTTATTTGTAAAACATAAAATTTACCCCAACAAACATAGAAATCGGAGTCCAAGTTGTAAAGTTCAGTAAAGACGTAACGGATGACATTATTACAGTCGATATAGACATAGAATCTACACTATGGCTGGTAGTTATATTTAAGTCAATAAATCTAACAAAAACAATGTAAATTAAATATTATAAAGTAAATAAAGGGAAGAACGTTTATACATTTAAAAAATCAATTCTTTATTTTTAAAATTGTACAGAATAGTGAATGTTTACTGGGATCAGATGGAAAATTTAATTTTATAAATTCTTATTCTGATTGTGCAGCTAAAGCTTCTGATGATTAACTCCATCTTTCGGAAAAAAATATAAACTAAGCGTTGATTTTCCTATTATTACAGAATACTGTTCAAATACCTTTTCTTGATAAATAAAGAGAAGCCAGTACATGCCAGTTATTTATTTAATATAGAATTAGGTATTTGAGAAAGTATCTTGGAAGACCGCCGGCTGGATGGACTATCATATAGGGCGCAAACAACTTTTTAGGTCGTCCAAGATAGATCGTTTTTTAAACACTCTTCGGTGTTAGTCACCTGCGCTACATGTAAAACACTTCAACCAGAGATAGGTTTTCATATATTTATTTCATATTTTATTTGAGGATTATTTAAAATTTCTTTATGAGATTGTTTGCTGATAAAATATACGATTTTCTTTTACTATTGTTGTGCAGTCGTGACTTTCTTGAAAAAATGAGAAAAGAAGCAACTCTAGATCAGTTTAATTTCCATCTTGAAAATTTCAAACTGATATAGTAAACTATAAATTTACAACAAACCTAATTCATAAAGAACACTGAAAGCATCTTGGTAATATATCACTTCAAATACTTTGTTTATAAAAATAGTTTTAAAAAGGACTACTTGGGTTGAGGCGTAAAGAAGGAAAATAAAATATTTACCAATTTTTTTGAATATATTTTAAAAACATTTAAAGCTATAAAAATTAATAATAGATAATAAAAGTAACAATGGATTTGAATATTTTAAAGTGGCGCCATCTGTCGGCCGACTTCATAAAGCTGTTATATAGAAAATAATTTTAAATAAATTTTCTATTTATAGCATATGTATATAACAAATGAAATCAATAAGGGAATGTTTCTTTTCACAAATAAATCAAACTTCTACTGTCCTTACTGCGATGAAAAAATATTAGGTGGACTTTGCTCATCAGTGGTGAATCCTCCCAGCGGTTTCACCAATTTAATCTACCAGGCCGCTTCTTTAGAGCTCTAATACTGTATCGGATCATTCTGCTTATTTATGCCTCACTGAAGGGTGTAATCATAGAAATGTTATTTAAGCAAACTATGGACATAATATTTTAGAACATTAGAAATACATAAAATATTTGCATCGAGCAATGCTCTTCTGCATAACTCTTCATCCCAGTAAGGACAATAGAAGCTTGATTTATTAATGAAAATAAATATTCGAGCCATAATGTTTTCATTTGTTATATATGGATGGCGGGTTATTGCTGGATATTAATTTATGCTTAACGGGGCTTGTTCTTCTTCTTATTATTTTTTTTTTTTGCAGAAGAGCATTGCTCGATGTGAATATATTTAAATGCAATTCTACTGTCCTGGAAGCTTATGTCCATAGCTGGCTTAAATACTATTTTTAAGATTCCACCCTTTAGTGAGGCATATATAAGCAGAATGATCCAATACAGTATTAGAGCTCTATAGAAGCGTCCTGGTAGATTAAATTGGCGAAACCTCTGGGAGGATTCACAACTAATGAGCCAAGATCTCCCAATATTTTTTTCATCACAGTAAGGACAGTAGAAGTGTGATTTATTCGTGAAAAGAAGCATTTGCGTCTTAATTTTTTTCATTTGTTATATATGGATGGTGCTTTATTTCTTTATATATATATATGAAATAATAATATTAAAGTGAAAATATTTTGATGTATATTTATTATTATAAAATCAAAACACGATATATCCCAACAAGGGATAATTGCTCTAAAGAACACCGCTATTTACAAAATCAAGTTTACATTTTCAATTTATAAATTTAAAAGTTTTTAAAAATAAAAACAATTTAAGAGAGTATTCACTATATAAAGTTAAAAATAAATAAGGCATATGAATCCACCACCAAGAAAAAAAATCGAGTTTGAATATATAATTGGAGTTAAAAAAAGGAATTAATAAAATTGTCAAATCTCTAGAATACTTAATCATACCTAGTTTTCTCATACAAGAAAGAAAATCATAAATATATCTACAAATTTCTTGAATTAAAAAAATTCGTCTCTACTATTTATAAACATATATAGTTCCATGAATTCAAGACTAGCGTTTTGTCTTAGAGTCATACGCTTGAACGCATGTCTCATCATTTGTGAGCATTTGTTTCAGCATGACTGAATTTTTCTATAGCTTTCCAAAAGGTTTTCATAAATGGAAAGTCTAGCCTCTCGCCTTTCCATTGATAACAATTATAAAATATCAAAAAGCTTTGCTCAATAAGTTTCTTCATTCTTATTACGCAAGGTTTTTTGAATTTTATAATTGTAAAACGCAATTTTCTTATATCTAAATTGATGATATAGGGAGTATAAGTTATATACTCTAACCATATTCAAATCTTCGCTTATTATTGATTGGACCAATCCGTACGATATCTCGAATTGTCTGCTCACCTCCCTGATGTCATTTTCATGTTTTCTCATAAAAGACTTTTGATTTGTTCTAGATTACCTGGTTTCCGATGATGCATGGTCGACCAGGTCGAACTTCGTCGAAGGAATTAGTTCTTACATTTTTAAAGTTGGCGTACCAATTGGAAACTTTTCTCTGCTATAAGATATTTTTATCTCGACACCCTTCCTTTATTGAAGCATTCGTTTCTGAAGCTATATATAAATAATTAATAAGTAAAATTACATTTTAAAAAGGCTTTTATTTAAATGCACTAAAAAGGAAAAATAAAATGTTTATCTTCCGCCATTGAGCAATTAGATGTGAGCAATCTGAGTGAAAATAAAAACAAGGGGGATAAATATCATGAATTTCGAACCTAATGTGATTTAATATGTACCAACTGATTAGCGATTTTGCAAATATTCCTTTGATTACGGATTATATGGAATCCAGAAATATAAAATATGATCTGAACAATTTATCGATTGAGGACCAAAAGCGATATGACTTGGATATTCCAGACATAATTGAAAATTTTATAAAATATGAAATGACACTATTGAAGAAAAATACTAACCAAACATTTCAAAGTTTCTTTCCCGCTAATATTCCAAAATATTTTCGGGCAAATTTCCACAACTCTCAATTTATTACAAATCACGGAAATTTTAGAAGCTTTTTAAAATTCATCAAAGCAGTGCAAGATTCAAAATGCTTCTGTGGATGTGAGGAACAGACTTCTATTCATCTGCTGCTAAATTGTCCCGTCTTCCAAGAGTATAGAATAAACAATGGACTAAATGTATCAAACCCGTTTGATCTAATTTCAACAAAAGACAAATATATAAAATTCAACTCATTTTGCAGATTTATTTTGAATTTTATAAAAAACTACTAAATTCTATTGGAACGCTTTTATTTTGAAATTAATTATTTTTAGTATTGTGTGTGTGTGTGTGTTTTAATTGAATAATTATCTAATATCTAGCATATTTTCATTCAAAAATATTCCTTAAAACCTTTTTTTTTTAAATCTGTAAATTGCTTTTCTCGAATAAACACAATACTTTACAATTTGATTTCATTTAACTAAATTTGCATACCAACCCTTTGTACATATATCAATTGTGTTGCTATATATATATATTCAATCGGTAGAAGCGACGGGCGGTGTGCACAAAGGGCAGGGACGTAATCAACGCGAGCTGATGACTCGCGCTTACTGGGAATTCCTCGTTCGAGGGGAATAATTACAATCCCCTATCCCCATCACGAAGGAGGCTCAGAGGGTTACCCGGTCCTTTCGGACAAGGGTAGACACATGCTGATTCCTTCAGTGTAGCGCGCGTGCGGCCCCGGACATCTAAGGGCATCACAGACCTGTTATTGCTCTGTTTCGTGCGGCTAAAAGCCGCCTGTCCCTCTAAGAAGACCAGCTCACGGTACAAATATATTTATATTTTCATCTAACTAACTTGCATACTAATTCTGTACATATTTAAATTTCTTTTTTCTTTTCTTTCAAAATATTTGTTCATGTTTAAAGCGCAAGTGTCCCTAGGGGGACATAGCGCTCTAAGTCGAAATAAATAAAGATTAGCGATTTTTATAAGTGTTTGCTATATTTTTACCTTTTCTCTAAATATGAGCGTCCCCCACCGCTTATACTTTCACTCAGATATATCTAAAGAGACAAAGGTCGCCTCTCCCGTCAAAATAGACGTCAAAACTAGACGCCAACTATTGACCGTCGCCGCAAACTAGCGGCCTTGGGTCGGTGACAAAGCCACAGCACCAGCTTTGACAAACTGGAAAGCGTCTACCTAGAGACCATGGTTTCGGGCTAATGGCCCTCGTCAGACTAGGGCGGACTTTATTCCAAGAGATCCACACGGGATCTAATGGAATCTCGACAATCTGCCAAAGAGGTGTTTAGCTGGCAAAGTGGCTGGGCCAAATCTATGGCCAAAATATATATGGAAATTTTGCCGGGAGAATATTGATCTAAAGAGACAAAGGTCGCCTCTCCCGTCAAAATTGACTTCAAAACTAGACGTCATCTATTGACCGTCGCCGCAAACTAGCTGCCTCGGGTGGAATCTCATGGAATAAAGTCTATATTTTAGCCATAGATTTGGCCCAGCCACTTTGCCAGGTAAACACTTCTTTGGCAGATTGTGAAGATTCCATTAGAACCCGTGTCGATCTCATGGAATAAAGTCCGCCCTAGGCTGACGAGGGCCATTAGCCCGAAACCATGGTCTCTAGGTGGACGCTTTTCAGTTTGCCAAAGCTGGTGTTGTGGATTTGTCACCGACCCGAGGCCGCTAGTTTGCGGCGACGGTCAATAGATGGCGTCTAGTTTTGACGTCTATTTTGAAAGATTTTAAAAACCTACTTTCACTATCTAAGAAATCTTTATTACCGAACTCGGAATCCTTCAGGATATTTAACAGAGTTATTTAAAAGAACAAGAAATAAATATTTACGAGAGATTAAAAAGGCCAAAAGAATATCATGGTGGACCTTTCTAGAAGAAAATAATTCTACAAATCCTTATGGGAATTCATACAAAATATGCAAAGAATTAAGAGGTAACTCGAATAAACAACTACAAATATTAGAAACAAACACATATCAAGAACAACAACAGAAAACTGAGGAATTAATAGCGGCTCTATTTCCTGATGACAACCCAGGTGATGATAAGAATACACTTACAAAAATAAGGAAATATGCATTAAGACTGTCGAATACAACAGAACCAATAATCACAATCAATGAAGTAAATGCTATTATTGAAAAATTGAATCCGAAGAAATCTCCAGGAATAGATAATATTTCTAATATAATATGATAATATAATCAAAACAATTCGCGGTACCACTATTAACTAAATTTTATCAGAAGTGTCTGGATATGAGTTACTTTCCTGATGAATGGAAAAGAGCAGAGGCGTTGATCATTCCAAAGCCGGGTAAATCATATTATGAAGATTGTGGCAGCTATCGACCTCTATGTCTAAATTCAAATCTTTCAAAAATATTTGAAAGAATAATAAACAACAAAATCATAAAATTCTACGAGGAAATGAAATTCTTCAGTAATCGTCAACATTTTTTTTTTTTTTTTTTTTTATTATCATTTACAAAGCACGCGATATCCGTCTTGGATATTTGCATGCATAAACAAGTTTGGGAGCTCATTTACAGTAATTATTAATATGATTTTAGTTATTATAATAGAAATTATTAACATATTTGTCAGTTTGTTAACGATTTAATTACCCTATAATGAATATTAGTGAACATCACAGATAAGAACAGAAATTTAGAGCTATTTACAGCATATAACTATATACCAGTTATTACAGCCCAGGCTATCTATTACTAAAAAACATTCTACAAAATCTATTAAAATTAATATACATATATCTATTATTAACTATTTGATTTAGACAATTTATATTTATTTGATTTTTGACTCTCAAGTCCTCTACAAGTCGACAGTCCGTTAGAATATGTACAGGATTTTCTTCTTCTGCACCACATGAGCATTTAGGCGAATCCGTCTTTCTGACTTTGTACAAATATGATCTAAAGTTACCGTGTCCAGTAAAAAATTGGACATTGTAAAAATTTGGCTTGACATATTTGGGTATTTGGGAATCAGTGAAGAAGGACTTGAAAATGGTATTAGTCTTCTCATAGTATTTCTGCAATTTTTCCCTTATATAATTAGAAATTATATTCCTACTTGAAGAGTCAAATCGGTTGTAATTTATTTCGGTTTTCAACATGTTAGATTCAATATAATCAGTAAGTTTGGGGACTTGTGCAAGTATATGTGTACAATCCGATGATGTTGTACTGTAGGCCTGTATACAATGTTTTAATATACTATATTGAAGAGAATTTAGTTTGTCCTTAGACTTTTTGTTTATGAATGGATACCATATTGGGTACCATAAGTAATTGTACTTCGATATAATGTCTTATACAATATCAGTCTTCGTCTAAAGTCTAGACCCCATGCTTTCTTTGTCAGGCCAAATAGGTATCCACTAGCTCTAGTTACTTTTATGATCATTTCATTAACGTGAGGCGTAAAGTCCAGTTTGCTTCTGACTCGGTGATTTTTAATAGTCACTCCTAGGATCTTAAGTTCTTCAGCCGGTTTAATTAACTTGCTACCTGAGACTATTATATCGCTATTGCATTTAAATAAATATAATATTTTTGTTTTTTCATCTGACAATTTTAATTTACGACTTTCACACCACTTATTGATTTTTCTTAATACATTATCTATTGTCTTTCTTAGTTGTTCAGGAGTTTTATTCCAACATATTAGCGTAATATCATCTGCATATCCTATTGTTTCACAATTATCATCCAGATTATTATTCAGTATCTCATTAATAAGAATATTCCATAATGTGGGAGACAGTGGTCCTCCCTGTGGACATCCTTTACTTAGTTTCTTATTAATTTCAGTTGAGGAATATCTAAATCTTATTCTTCTATTATCAAAGTATGATTGTAGAAGTTTTATCATTGAAGCCTGCACACCATCTTCATCTAGTCTTTTCATCAAGGCCGGCCACCATGCATTATCAAACGCTGCACTAATATCCACTGCAATTATTGCTGCATATTCTCTTGTTTTATGTTCTAACGCAATTTTTATTATTTCAGTTAGTGCAGTAATAGTAGATTTCGATCTTCTAAAGCCATGTTGTCGATCACTTAGTAAATTAAAATCTTCATAATATTTTATTATTCTGTTATTAATTATTTTTTCAAATATTTTAGAAATGTTGGAATTAAGACATAAAGGTCTATAATTTTTAAAGTTATTAAAATCAGTTTTTCCAGGTTTCGGAATAATTATTGCCTCTGCTCTTTTCCATTCAGCAGGATAGTATTGTAGGTCTAAACATTTTTGAAATAGTTTCACCAATATAGGAGCTATACATTGTTTAGTGTGCCTTATCATGTTGTTAGAGATGTTGTCTATTCCGGGAGATTTCTTTGGATTTAATTTGTCAATTAAGTCGTTAACTTCAGTAATCATAACCATCGGTTTTTCTTTATTGAGTAGTTTTAAATTATAATTTCTTATACTTTTATGGATGTTTGTATCTTCTTCACATTTATCATCTGGAAATAAGTTATTCAATAATTCCTATCCCTTCTGCAAACATTCCATATCAGTATTACCCTCCAAAATTTGCATATTTCTCTTCCGCTTAGATCCACTTTTGATGTTTTTGTACACCCTATATAAGTTTCCATACGGGTTGTTCGACTTGTTTTCCTCCAGAAAAATTCTCCATGATGCTTTCCTTGCTTTTTCTATTTCCCGTAAATACTTATTTCGTATGCTTTTATAGTATTGTTTAATATGATTAGGGCAATTTTTGTTTCTATAGTAACAGTTTCTAAGATAATGACAGTGATCCTTTAGAAGCTGTAAATTCGTATTCCACCACTTATTACTAATATTATTTTTGGTTGTCATATTATTATTTACTTTAAGTGAATTATGTGCTGCCTCAATCAGTATGTTCGTAAGTTCTTTTACCGTTTGATCAATCATTTCTGGTGTATCCACTATGTCTAGTAAGTTTTCAATTTTTTCTCGTTCAGTACTGTTAATTCTCTGACTAAAACTTAACCAGTTCGCATTTTTCTCATTAAATTTCCAAGTGGAATAATATTTTTCTGAACTAAATCGTTCGTTTGTATATATTTCAAAAGATATAGCTACATGATCTGAAATTTGCGATATCTGCTGTGTCTTCCAATTTCTGATCGCCGCAATTGCATGTTTATTTGTTAGTGTGAGATCAATCACACTTGCATCACGACACGTGAAAGTTTTACTATTATGGATAATTAAGTTTATTTCATCTATGATAGGGATCAGTCTATGTCCATTATAATTTTTCCTGATATCATACCATAACGGAGCTCTGGCATTGAAATCGCCGCAAATTATCACCGGTATATGTAAATTTGTATTAATTAACTTCTTCATAAATTCCTCGTGCTCACTTTTCATTGAATTCGGATGTATATAAATGTTGGAAAGATATATTTTTTTACTTTTTGTTTGTATGGTTATAGTTGTAGCAAATGAGTTAGTGAATTCTGTACTTAATTGAATTTTTAAGCTGCTATTTCTTACAATTATTGCCGTATTTATATTGGGACTGTTCATCAATTGATATTTTGTACAAGGTCCTGGAAATATTACCTCCTCTTTGATTATATAAGGTTCTTGTATCATTACTATATCTGCATTTATAATTTCATCAGATGCACAAAGCTCATTTATACAGTTTTTGCTTTTTCTGGTATTTTGTTGAATAATTTTGATTTTGTCAATATATAGTTTTCGCCCCATCATTCTGGAAGCTTATTATTGGCCCGCATCTTCTATATGTGTAGAATAGTCTGTTCTTTGTATTATGATTTGCATCTCTTTTTTATAGATTGGGCAGTCTTGACTGTTCGGTTTATGATCCAAATCTCGATTTCTAAAATGTGGATGTTTGACGCAGTTGCAGCATTTAACTGTAGTCGAGCATTCGTGTTCTCCCTCTTTTTCACATTTAATACATTTTTTGGGATTGGGACAGTTATTCCTCTTATGATTAGGATTAAATAAAAAAGAGTTCTGACATTGATTCACTAATATTTTATCTTTAATATCGCATCGTTGAATATCCGTGTAAATTTTTCCATTTCTCTTCATAATTTGGTAGACTCTAGGTGAAACCCTCAGTACTACATCTTGCTCTGGTCTATTGGTTTTCATTGGAAATATATAAATAGCACTTTGATCTCTTCACTGAGTTGAGAAAGTTCAGGGTTCATCTCACATAACGTTGTCGATAAATTAGCTAAGTTGGTCATCTTGTTGACTGATTTTATGACTATGTTTGGATCTCTTAGTTTTGGCTTGTATATTTTACTGCATTGGTTTAGATCATCTTGCTTAGTAAAACTTTCTATCATTCGATCTATATCTTGATCTTTAGGCAATTTTATTACAGAACCTTTCCTAGTATTAAATACCTTGCTAATCTTTATTTTATTTCCCTCCTGTCGTAAAATTTTTATACTATCATTCACCTTTTGTTGTACCTGTGAGATGTTTTGACCTTCATTGGCAGTTATTATGATAGTTTGTTCCTCAGTAATTTGCTTATCTTTTTGAATAAATTTATCTTCCCCATATTTTACCACCTCTGCATACGAGTCCTTGTTTCTGCTTTGTTTTACTATTTGGGATAAATCGTTTCTAATGTCGGTATAATTTTTCTGCATACATTCCCCAATTCCATTTAAACTCTGTTCTAGTTTCATTAATTCTATTACACTATCCTTTAGCTGTTTTGTTGTACTTTTTACATATCCAATATCTTGTTTATTCAAAGTTTTTTGATTGTTATCAAATTTGTCTACAAAATATTTACATAATTCATCCAACCTGTCTAATATTAATGCATTCATTGTTTTGCATATCTATTGACAGCGTAAAATTATAATGAATTGTTAGCGTTATTTAAAGTGTTTAATTTAATCCAAAAAATTTAGCAATATTAATATATAATTTAAAAATTCAATATGTTTAAATATAAACTGTATTTAAATTATCTCAAAATATATAATATAACAAAAGTTAAATCAAATTTAAAGTATATTTACCGGAAAATACGGAGCGATGCAATACACGTCCACTCAGTCAACATGGTTTTACAAAATCTCGATCAACCATAACTGCATTAACTAAAATAATTCACACTGCATTAAAACACAAAGCCAAGGAGTATACGGCTATAATTGCAATAGATATTAGTGGAGCTTATGACAATACCTGGTGCCCAATGGTGATAAAAAGACTCAATGAGGATAATATACCAGCATCAATAATAAAACTCATGAAATCCTACTTCACTAACCGGAAGACTTAGGTACTCTTCGAATGAATTCACCGAAAAACAAAGTAAAGGATGACCGCAAGGAGGACCCTTATCTCCAACAATCTAGACCATCATAATGAATGATCTATTAATCAACTTTCAGGAATCTAATAGCCAAATTATTGGATATGCAGATGATCTAACGGTAATATGTTGGAATACAGATGTAACAAATCTTAAGATTACAATTGAAAATTCAATAGGAAAAATACATATGTGGTGCGAAAACAACAAACTTAAAATATCAAGACAGAAAACAAAGATTTTATATTTATTCAATTGTAAAAAGGATGTACAGTAAACTCTCCTATAACGCGATTAATGTGTTCCGTGTTGTATGAAATCGCGTTTAAGGAATTCGCGTTGTACGAAATAAAACTTGTATAACGCGAATGTTGTTAGGGTAAATTGTTAGTGACAAATATCATGTAAAATGTATTGTATAAAATGATGTATATAGGAAAATAATTATATACTAAAACAAAACTGAATGGTATAATATTTTATATGCAAATGTATATAAAAAAAACAAATTAAAGTTTATTCACTATGTAATTTTTTTTTTAAATATACATTTGCATATAAAATAATATAACATTTAGTTTTGTTTTAGTATATAACTAGCTGAATGACCCAGGCAACGCCCAGGTTTTACCCGATTAAATGTTTTTATTCAAATACTATTCGTTACAATTATAATTTGGCGCCATGGATGTCACTCTTGTGAAACGTCCCGCTCCAAACTTTGTGTCAGAGAAGCGATATTTTTATAAAGAGATGATCTGGCTTTGTCCCGCTCCAAACTTTGTGTCAGAGAAGCGATATTTTTATAAAAAGATGATCTGGCTTTGTGTCTTCTGCTCGAATGAACGTTTTGCTGTTAGAATTTTGTTCCTGCACACTAAAAATGAACTGGCTTCACCCGTGGTCTTAGCTTTTTGGAATTTTTCCGATATAATTTTGTATCTGCATGATACAGCAATATTGTCATCATCATTTTCTGACTAAAAAAACAACTATTTTTGCCCAGAACCTGTCAATTTTATTTTTTATTGGCTAAAAATCCGATAAATATATTTTCCAGATTTTTCTCTATGTCCTGTCAAAACACGGTTTACATGTACATTAGGTCAACTGATATTACCTCCCATCTTCACCGCTAGAGGCGCTGCTTGCGAGCGAAAAGGCAAATTTGCAACGCAATTTGCAAATAACTCAAAGCATATTTGGAATAGAGACCTGAAATTTTCACTATAAGTTTTTCCAGATTCTACTCTATATACTTTTAAAATTTCAGTCAGATTAGTTACGTATTGTGGACGTGTATAGCCGACATAGGTACCCACATACATACATACATACACTGACTTTTATATATATAGGGATTATTATTTCTATATACATCATTTTATACAATACATTTTTAAATGATACAGTATATCTACTTTTCAAATTTTCTTTTTTTTTCAACTTTATTCATCATGCCTGGGGGCAAGTTTCGTAATTTTTTATATTTGCAAAATATTTACATGTAAATTCTAATTTAAAACCTTATATGCGTTAAAAATAGTATTTTAAGCTTTAAAATTCAATCTAACACTATTTAAAAAATTTTACTTACAGAAACACATGTGCAATTAAATTGACATAGTATACAACACTACTTCGTTCAAAAACAAAAAAAAAACAAAAAATTGAAAAATGCGTGTGCATAAAAATTAAATGTATTGTACAGTTGTCAATATGGAAATTTCCGAATTTTATTTAATAACGCGTGATAAGAAAAATCGCGTTGTATAAATAAATCGTCGCAATTTTTTTTATCGCGTTGTAAAAACTCGCGTTATAGGAGAGTCTACTGTAATTAACTTGCATGATAATCTTGTCAAACCAGTTGAGAACCTAAAAATACTAAGATTGACTTTCAAGAATCACCGAAACAAGAACAAATTAGATTTTATGCCGCACATCGACAGTGTTATTGCAAAAACAACTAGAGCTAGTGGAAATCTTGGTTTAACAAAGAAATCGTGGGGATTGGATAGTAGGCGATCATTAACATTATATAAGACCTTATTTAGAAGCACAATAACTTATGGTTCAATAATCTGGTACCCATATATAAATACGAGATCTAAAAACAAATTGGATTCACTACAGTATAAAATTCTTAAACACTGTATACATGCTTATAATACAACATCTTCGAATTGTACACGTTTTCTCGCAAGAATACCTAAAATTACGGATTTCATTTTGTCAAACATACTTAAAGTTGTAATAGATTATAATAGAAATGATCCAGCAAAAAGAATGATGATATCTAACTTTATAAATGAAAAAAAATCAAAAGTACTATGAAGATTCAAATGATAATTTCAGAGAATATTTTGAAAACACAAAATTACCCAAATTTATCCAGCCAAATTTTTATAATATACAATTCTTTACGGTGCATGGAGACTTTAACACATACTTTTACAGAATTAGCAGAATTGATTCTTCAATCTGCCTATGTGACCAAGAAGATCACAACCCTGAGCATATTTGAACCCGGTGCCCACTTGTTGCAGATTTGAGAGTACAATGTCAAATGAACAGATCTAGTTTAAGCCAAATGGTTTCCAGTGAAGGAGAATAAATTCTGTAGACTCTATCTCAAATGCCGTGGACTTGAATTACATTAAGAATTGGAATTTATAGTTTTAATTGATATATATATATATATATATATTTTTTTTTTATGGAATGTTCTATATTTGTGCCACTGGTTTAGTGGCTGTAATTATGAAGATATATTGGACTTTTGATAACATGTGTGTAGATAATCTTTATTTCTTGTATAATTAATTGCTCTAAAATGTAAATTTAAATAACTTCTACTCTCTCTCTCTCTTAAACTATAAATAATTTGTATATATTTAAAAACTATGTACATAAAATAGATTAAACATTTACACGCAAATATCCACATAGGATATAGCGTGTATTTTGTAATAAATAAATTGAAATATATATATTTTGACAGGAGAGAGGCGACCTTTGTCTCTTTAGATCAATATCCTTCCGGCAAAATTTCCATCTATATTTTAGCCATAGATTTGGCCCAGCCACTTTGCCAGCTAAACACCTCTTTGGCAGATTGTCAAGATTCCATTAGATCCCGTGTGGATCTCATGGAATAAAGTCCTCTCTAGGCTGACGAGGGCCATTAGCCCAAAACCATGGTCTCTAGGTGGACGCTTTTCAGTTTGCCAAAGCTGGTGTTGTGGCTTTTCTCACTGACCCGAGGCCGCTAGTTTTCGGCGACGGTCAATAGATAGCGTCTAGTTTTGACGTCTATTTTGACGAGAGAGGCGACCTTTCTCTCTTTAGATAAATATCCTCCCGGCAAAATTTCCATCAGATACATCTAATTGCTCAATGACAAGAAATATATATTTTTTTCTTTTAAGTGCATTTTAATAAAAGCTTTTTTGAAAATGTATTTTTACTTATCAATTATTTATTTAGCTCTTTTATAGTCATGCATTTACGAAACTTTGAATTAAAAGTTGACTGGGGATTAGGCCTTAAATAGAAGGGAGGAGGCCTGCTTGCGGCGGATTGGTCAATGTAAGGGCCGTAATACCAGACTTAAAAAGAAATATAGAAATTTGTTAATTCCTGGTCACTTCGACCATTTGTACACTTGCATTGTTCATTTGACCGAGTGAGTGTTTAAGGTTTTATACTTCTATGTGATCTGAAAGTATATTAAAATTAATTTACAAAATTTGAAAGACAATTTGGAAATTTGGCCATTTCCGGCCACCCTGAAACCCAGAAGTCTGATAATTTGTAAACTTGCATTGTCATCGGGTTCTGAAAAGTGTACCAAATTTCAAATTCCTACGTGCTCTATAAGTATATTAAAAATTGATTACAAGATGTGTGGACAGAAAGACAGACAGACGGACAGACAGGGAAGCAAGTAAAATAAAAGCTTTAAAAAAAGCGGTTCGTTGCTCCATAGACCTATCCATTTTTTTAATAAACTTTTTCGAATAACTTTCTGGCAAAGTTCGATTTTTAAAATAAATTCTAATAACTTGCGTTCGGGGGCCATAATAAAATATCATAAATAATTTTAAAGCTTAGATTATGAAAATTAAGACGTTTATATTGTCTTTATTTTCATTTTTTTAAGGCAACCTTGTCTTCCTACTTAGGTTCCAAAAGGTGAATACAGCACAGAGGCTTTTCGGCATACGCGGAAAATATCTTGAATGTATCGTACAATATCTTTCCATTAGTTACTTCGGTTACCATTTTGTCGCGAAAATGTCTATAATTATATTGGCTAAGGATATTTTAACGATGTAGCGTGTCAGGTGTGATTGTCAAATTATTTGACAAACATAGCAGTTTTAATCTTCTCAGTTATGCGGGAAGAATGTTGTTTATTTGTTAAGTGAACTGATCTCCCACGCCTTCTCATTGGACGAATGTGGCCATGTTTGTACAAAAAAGAGGGTTGAAACGGAATGCGTGGAGTCGTGGAGTGGTGTTCGAGTGGAGACGCTTAAAGCGTTCTCTGTGTACTAGTCTGGTGATTCTTCTCGCATACCTGTGAAACCCCGGTCCGCTCCTTATCAACGCTGCAAATAAAATATAAGTACTGTTTTTATTTTATTTAAAAAATCGTGTTTTTTTTTTATTTAACCTCCTTTTTGTTGTTGGTGTTATACTCTTGAGTGTACCCTTTTCTGTGTTCAAGTTACTCTTACTGTAGGCCCTAGTTTATTGCTTTTTGTGTGATAACCCGTATTAGTAACCTTTGTCATGATAACCCATATACGCATCGAACACTTGATACATGTAAGGAAAATACAGAATATCTATGGCGAAGTTAACCAACCATTTTCTAATAATTAAAGTTTCTGGAAAGAATTGCAAGGATCGAGAGAGATTTAGGCAGAAGGCATCCTGTGTTAGGTCGTTGAGCCTGGGATTCAGCTGATCCGTAACTCCATTGTCTTGGTTCCACCCGAGATCCGTCGCACAACTTTTACCTAAGTCCTCGGACCTTGGACTAGATCTGCTACCATTGTGGTCGCCACTTCATATTTGTACTACCTCTTATAGGTACATCGTTTGTAGACGGGTCCATATCTTGAATTACGCGGATCCAAAAAGTTCCACTACAGTCTGCTGGTGACTAGCGTACCCTAAATCGAACTCATGTGCCGATGTACAGAGTACCAAAAAGAGTATATAGCATTTAAATGGTTTACAGACTGTTACCTGGTTGACCCTGCTTCGCTCGCTACTTACCAACCAAATGTAGGACAGATCATAATTTTTATAATGGTTGCTTACTAATATGATCTTTTAAAATATACATTTCCCATCAATTATACACTGCGCGACATTTAAAATGGAACACCAAGAAATAAAGGCCAGAAAATTTTGCGAATTTCAGGATAGACGCGCCTCACCGAATTATGAAAATGATGTGAAAAGCGCAGCTCTCGTACGCACGTGGAGTAAGACATAAGGGATATAAGATTAAGGAACTTGGTAAAAGGACAGTATTCGACGTTATTTCTTCAAATAAAATCATTGTAATTTTTTTCTTTTTAAAAAGACACACGTGTATTAGCAGATGATGCCAGCACCTCATCAATGGAATCAGTTCCAGCAGACATATGCTTTTACGAGGGGCATGGTGATCGGACTGAAAAAGGCAGGTTGGTCCATACGTAATATCACAGCTGACACACACCTGGGTGCATCCACGGTGCATAGACTGTGGAGAAGATGGTTGGAAAAAGGAAATAAGGTAATTTATAGGAATTCCGGTGCAGCCAGAGTGACGTCAGCATGCGTGAATCGGTGTATCCTTCGACAAGCAGTGGCGAACCCACATACCATTTGTTCCTCCATTCTGCAAAATGTGCAAGACACCCTAGATCATTCTATCTTAACCATAACCATATCCTTTCGATTGTCTACTAATGGCTTGCATTCATGTCGTCCGGTAAGAAGACTGCCAATGACCACACTGAATAGACGCCAACGTTTGGAATGGTCCCGAGCTAGATCGACGTGGATGACGTAATAGCACAGGGTCGTGTTCTCAGATTAGTCACACTTCTGTTTGTCCAGTGATCTTCGCTGTGTGCGCGTGTGGCGTCGACGTGGAGAAAGGTCCAATCCGACTGCATTTGTGGAACGCTTCACCGCGCGACAACGCGAAATCATGGTTAGGGGCACAATCGCGTTTGATACCAGATCCCCTTTAGTTCGTATTCAGGGCTCTATGACGGCCCATCGATACGTTGATGATGTGCTGCGACCTGTGAAACTCCCCTACCCTCAGGGTGTACCCAATGTCCTAATCAGCAGAATAAACGCCCGACCTCACACTGCTCGCATTAGCCAACAAGTTCTGCAAGGTGTTCATATGCTTTCCTGGCCACCGTACTCTCCTGAACTCTCACCAATCGAGCGCGTCTGGGACATTTTTGACGCCGTTTGCATGTCTTGCCTCACCCACGTACAGAAAAGGAACTGTGGCAAATGGTTTAAAAGGGAGTGGAGAGCCATCCCTCAGGCGCCATCCGTAGTCTGATTGACTCTCCACCTAAACGTGTACATTGCCGTCCGCGATGGTCCTTTTTGCTACTGAGCCGACGCCGTTCTCGCTCTGTATTATGACTATCATTTTGAAATAAATATTACTTTTTGTTCGTTCCTGCCTCTCTCTTTTTGCCAGGTTTCATCACTTTCTGGCCCCTCTTTTTTGGTATTCCATTTTCAATGTCACGCAGTGTATATTTATATATTATATTTCATAATCAATTTATGCAAATATGTAAATCAATTGTCATTAGTCTAATTTGTATCGTCTTTTTGAATGGCTTATATGTTAATCTATATTAAGAGTACCTAATTTCAGTTTAAAAAATTTAGTTCAAAAACAATTTGTGAAAATATCAATCAATTTTTTTATTAGCTATACCAGTGCTGCCCCTAGTAGTAAAAGTAGAAAATTGGTTTTCGATTTTTTAAATTGCCACTTGACATTTTTTAGTTATTTGAATAGCTTAAATTATATCTTCACCTATCTACATGTGGAATTTTTAAATGATTGATTTAGGAATCTTGGTGAGAAGAAGAATGACAAACGTCTCTAATTAGCATTCTATTTTTTAAAATATATATATTTATAAAATAATCCTATTAGTAACAGCATTACTATTTTTTTTACAGACTGTAGGCCAACAGAAGGATCAACGTTATTATATACATAGAACTTTGGCCGTTTTGGATGTCCTACGATGATACTAATATGATGTTAATAAAAATCCTTATTAATATAAAGGTACGAATTCGCACACATTGTGCTTTTTCTTGGGCAGACGGCATTATTTTAAATACGTTTTAGTTGAAAAGCACGTACAATAAAATATTTTGAGTTAGAGGATTGTTCTAGTTACAGAGAGAGAGAGAGAGAGAGAGAGAGAGAGAGAGAGACAATTGAACATGATTTATTGACATCTCGTCATTACACAAAGTGCACATTCCGCACAATTTAATGAATGAAAATGGCTAATTTACAATGATGATGATAGTGATATATGAAATATAAAAATATATGCAATTATGTACAATGAATATGTACATAGCGCCTCTGCCACCGCTGCAGAGTGTGATGGAAGATCGCCAGCGGGTCTCCAGCGACACCACGCATTTCGCGATCTACGAAGAAGACGTAGATCGCGTGCTTTGCCGCCGAGGAGATGGTGATGGCGTGGTCCTCGAGGCCCACCGCGAAGATCCAGGACTGCAGGTCCGGCGGCCGCCCGAAGATGGAGAAGGCCTCTCGAATGAGAGGACGGACGGCGCTGCAGGACCAGTAGCGGTGGGCCAGCGACAGGTCGCTGGAGCCGCAGGCGATGCAGACAGGCTGGCTAGACGCCGGATGCCCCGGATGAGGCAGGGCGTGCAGGGCCAGCCGCAGAGCGATGTCCGCCGTAGGCCCCCGAAGGAGCAGCGGCGGAGGGATGAGCATGGTGTACTGGCGGATGGCACGCCGACGAAACCCGGTTGAGCATCAAATAAAAAAAAAAAACGGAAATTGCACGACATCTATTTCTGAGAAATGGAACTATATAGCGTGAATATTTATTTCTACAATTAATAAGAATATCAGTTCGTTGTTTCAATTGTAAAAGAAAAATGTTTGCGCTATATAGTTCCAACTTTCACATATAGATAGCGCGCGCTAATTCCTTCTATTAAATCGCCTTATGTGTTATTAAATTGTTGGAACTATAGGCGTAATACTTTCGACCAACCCTGTACAATCAAGAGAGCAATTCTGTATTAAGCAACCGCTGAACTTTGCACTCATTTTTTTTCCTCTTAACCTTCTTATCTATTTCTCCTCGTCGAGTTGTTTACATATTGCCTGGTGTGTGAAACGAACGAGATATGATATAACAGTTGCTCTTATATCTTAGGACGGCTTCATTTGATAGACGTTATAAAATTTTGTTGAATATTATAGAGATTTGAATGAATATAGGAAACCTAATATTAGGAAGAGTCAATTTAAATTCTACGAAATACCATAAATGAAAGAATAGTTTGAAAAGTAAAAGAATTGTTAAGAAAATTTATAACCAACAAACTCCTTTATAACTAAAGACATTTTTCTCTCAAGATCATCATTTCAAATGAAAAATAACTTTTGAGCAACAAAGGCTCTTTTTAAAAACCTATCAGAATTTTGAAGAAAGGCTGTTGCTTAAAATATGTTATGCGGAGATGAAATTTGTTCTACAAGTTCTACAGTTCACAAAAAGCCTAAGAATATATTTAAAAAATAAATAAATAAAAAGCTGACTAGAAGACACGCAGTGGTTGCTGTCTCATCACCAAGTTGCCTATAGCTGAATTATGAATTTAATAATTGTTACTTTTAACATATGTTTGCCTTTTTTATTCTTCTTTTTAGACATGGGAGTAGCCATAATAAAGGAGTATTGTTCAGAAAGTTGTGTATATGATAAGAGCAAGAGATATTTAATGTTTTTAATACACTCGGTAAGAAAAGAAATTGAATATAATAAATCGAATCCCATCATTCGTGCTCAATATAAAGTTGATATTTTCTGTCAATTTCCTCATTTGGACACCGTAGAATTTTAATATAGAGATGCTGATTCAGCCCTTGATTTTTCAGATATTAATTAGTTATCAATTAGATTTTATATAAATATAATTTTCTTCTTTCACGTTCGGTATAACGATTCGTTAGCATCATTAACATATTCTAAACCATTCTTCACTGACATGCCATTTAAAGCATTAATTCGCAAATTAATTCCTTATAGTATATTCTTAATAACGCGTATAAGGATTAAAATTGTCGACTTAAATCCTGTCGACTTAAAATGTGATGAGATCCTGTTGACTCTCGCTATACTGTGTTGACCGAGAGGAACAGTCAGGATAAGGAGTTTTCCAGTACAGAGGTAAGAAAGACCATTAACAGTTCTCACAAAGTACAGGCAGTCGTGGTCGAGGCAGTGTGGAAAGCTTGGGAATGTCCACACAAAAAACGAAGACACAGTTGCACTAAGAAAGTTCCGTGAAGAGATTAAAGTTGAGTTAGGAGCGAAAGATGGAGATAGAAGAGTTCATACTGGTCTATATGGTGGATGAGGTCGACCTGGGGTACAACCGACGAGGGTTCACGCCGATGGTGAAGTGATTGTATTTATAGGTTAAGACGGGGGCCTTATATATCTTTTAAGACGAATAATCCTTTTAATAAATATAATAACGAATAGATTCAAAAAGGATAAGTTTCTTTATTTGAAAAATCAATTCGAGCTTTCGGGCGTAAGCTGCCCTTCTACAGGAATAATTGATACAATTTCAAGTAATCATGTATGTACAGTTATATGGTCCAAAAACTAAAATAGAATTATCCGATTTCTCTTCATCAAACCACTTAACAATATTGCATATGATAATATCAACCAATTGACTAATTTACATAGCAATAATTTTTCTTAAATAATAAATATAAAACTTCATAAATAATCCTAAATATGCACAAAATAGCTTATATATATATGTATACATAAATATATGGCATATACTGGATATAAATTATTAATCAGCTAGTATTTCTAGGGGCAACACGCCTCTCTTTATCAAGGCTTTTCTTTGATTTAAACTAAATCATGCGGGCATGTGAACCACTCACACTATACAAGACCAAAGCGAGAAACCATTTAAATAAAATATATATAACTGTACATACATGATTACTTGAAATTGTATCAATTATTCCTGTAGAAGGGCAGCTTACGCCCGAAAGCTCGAATTGATTTTTCAAATAAAGAAACTTATCCTTTTTGAATCTATTCATTATTATACTTATATATCTTTCCCGAGAAAGGGAGTATTGCATTTCAACAGATGCGAAGAGTGTGGATCGTCTGGCGAAATTTTAAACTGGCGCCGTGGCAGTTTCCATCTTTAGACCTTGTTGTGGGAATTCTAAATCTATCTCGATTTTAGACGTTTTTGACCTTTTGCTTTAGATCAACTCTTAATCTATTAAAGAGTTTTCTTTATTTATCATCAGTTTGTACAAAGTACATTACATATGATGATGTAATGACACATGTCAATCATGCGTATAATCATTTGCAGATGTGTTTTTATTATACAACATGACAATCCTGTTATAAGTTATATACAATATGGGGTTGTTGGTTTAAATTACCATAGATGGGCCCCGGGAGTGAAAGGGTTTATCCGGGTTTAAGCGGGTAAAGCCTCTCAAACACTGGTAAGTAGTTAAAATTTATTTTATTTATTTAAACTGTGAGGGTTAAAAAGGGCTATACCAAGATGATTTGTTTGGATTTATAAAAGTGAAATAAAAATCACATTTTTTTATTTTTAAAAATGATGATTAAAATAAAATGATGACAAAAATTCACATTCTAAGAGAATATTGGCGGGCGTTGGAAAGGGTTAGTAGTTGAAGAATATGCAATTGTTAGGAGTGCGCATGTAAACCAAATACTCAGATCCTGGTGCAAAGCGAGGATATAGACTTGAGCGTCTTCCTAGGCAATGTTTCACTTGCGATCCTATATAAGGATTACAGTGCTTTGTCACAAATGTAGGGTTTTTGGGTTAAAGGTTGTTGAAGTAAAGAATTAATATGATTGAAAGGGGTGATAGAGCCATGCGATAAGTATAATTGTAGCGACAGTAGGTGGTCTTACTTGACTTGAAATCAAAGGTTGATGGTGGTCCGCTAGAGCTGAAAAAAAAGTTGAAAGTTGAAAAAAGTGAACGCTTTGTGCTTGCGTTGGTGATTGTGCTCTGCGGATGATTGAAATGAACTCTTGAAGCGTGTTCAGGCCAGAAGTTGGGATTTTTAAATCTGGGGAACTGTGTTCAAAGAGTTTGTTGAAATACGAAATTAAAAAAATTGTCAAGCAGTGCTGTCGTTTTTCTACAATGAAATAAAGCAATGGCTGAAAAGATAGTGATGAAAAGTATGCTGAAGTGGTTAGAGAATATGATTGTTGTAGATGCCCGATAGTTGATGATAAACATTGTCATATAATAAAGGTATTTGAAAATACACTGCGTGACATTGAAAATGGAACACCAAGAAATAGTGGCCAGAAAGTGATGAAACTCGGCAGACAGAGAGAGACAGGGACGAACAATAAGTGATCTTTATTTCAAAATGATAGTCATAATACAGAGCGAGAACGGCGTCGGCTTAGTAGCAAGTAGGACCACCGCGGACGGCGATGCACGCAGCAACACGTCTAGGTAGAGAGTCAATCAAAGTACGGATGGCGTCCTGAGGGATGGCCCTCCATTCCCTCTCAACCATTTGCCACAGTTCGTCTTCTGAACGCGGCTGTGGCAAGGCATGCAAACGGCGTCCAATGATGTCCCAGACGTGCTCGATTGGTGAGAGATCAGGAGAGTACAGTGGCCAGGGAAGCATCTGTACATCTTGCAGAGCTTGTTGGCTAATGCGAGCAGTGTGCGGTCGGGCGTTATCCTGCTGATAAAGGGCATTGGGTACCCCCTGAAGGTAGGAGAGTGTCACAGGTCGCAGCACATCATCAACGTATCCTTGGGCCGTCATAGTGCCCTGAATTCGAAGTAAAGGTGACCTGGAATCATACGCGATTGCGCCCCAAACCATGATTCCACGTTGTCGCACGGTGGGGCGTTCCACAATTGCTGCCGGATTGGACCTTCCTCCACGTCGACGCCACACGCGTACACGGCGACTATCACTGGACAAGCAGAAACGCGACTCATCTGAGAACACGACCCTGTGCCATTCCGTCATCCACGTCGATCTAGCCCGGCACCATTCCAAACGTTGGCGCCTATTCGGTGGGGTCAATGGCAGTCTTCTTAGCGGACGGCATGAGTGCAGGCCATTAGCAACCAATCGACGGGAATTTCAGTCCGATCACCATGCCCCTCGTAAAAGCGTCTGTCTGCTTGAACTGCCTCCGTTTACGATGACCTGGCATTCTCTGTTATTACACGTGTCTTTTGACACAAGAACAAAATTTCTACAATGATTTTCCTTGAAGAAATAACGACACGAATATTGTCCTTTCTGCAAGTTCCTTCCCTTATATCTTACTCCATGTGCGCACGAGAGCTGCGCATTTTACATCATTTGCATAACTCGGTTAGGCGCGTCTACCCTGAAATTTGCATAATTTTCTGGCCACTATTTCTTGGCGTTCCATTTTCAATGTCACGCAGTGTCTATAAAATATTGTGAATAAAAATATAGAAATATGATTGCGGGTAAAAAAAATTGTAAGTGGACAAAATTAAGCATGTAATATATAAAAGATATAATAATTAAGAAAATAAAAATTATTTTTGAAATAATTAAATGTTTTGCGATACTCTAAAATAATATCATGAAAAATAAAAGTAAATTTGATTCAAGTTTTTTTTTTTTTTGAAAATCATTTTGGATTAAAAATTTGATTATATAATTGAAAGGTAAAAAATAATTAAATAAAATTTAAAGATTTTATACAAATATTTGAATGTAATTAAAGGTTATTAATGATTGGATAAATGATGGGTAGTGAAAAATTGAACAAATATTATCTTTTGAAGAAAAGTTACAACTGTGGTGTGTAGAATATATCCCATTGGTAAACATCGGTGTTTTTATGACTCTCTAAAGCTGGGAATACGTGAAATGACATTTTCATTTGTCCAAAATGGTAATATGTAGAGAATGATTTCTCTTTTGCGTCATAAAGTCTATATAAGACTTAACCAAATTGTTTTAATTGGTGATATCAATTAACATGTAAAATGTTTAATGTATGTTGTGTTGTGATTAAGGCGTTGGTGAGATGTGTAAGAAAACCTAAATGGTTAGTGAGAAACATGTGTTTTAAAAAAATGGCGATCATGAAGATAGTGGTCAAGATAATAGCTTTGTGAGGGAGGACGTTGGACGGGGGATATGTACTGAAATAGATTCGGGGATCCTATTACTGGGGGGTCACTCGTGCGGGGTGGTTTGTTATTTTTGTTCTTTACTTGAAACTTTCTTCTTTTGTTGAAGTTGGCAATTTTCTGCTATAATTGAAAGATATGGTTTTCTCGGTGTTCGTAGTTGTTGTGTTTCGAAGTTAGTTTAGGCTTAGTAAAAATGTCGTTCAGTGATGTCAGGTTTAGATGTGTGGTGAAAGTGCGACTTTCGACGTGGACACGCTTTGGGGTGAGATGTGTCACAGGCATGAAGGTGTCTTTGGCCTGAAATGTGAAAAAGTTTTGTGGTGTGGCACTGTGAGACGAAGTGAGAAGTGATTTGGAAAGATGTCACGTGAAGTCGCTGTTTTGGCACAAATTCTAACCTGTTTTACCATGAATAACAAATTTACTAAAGTCATGGGTGGTGATTGTACGAACATGTATCGATAATTCTTAGATTGTTAGTGGATATGGCACGTTTAATGCGAAAATATTTTGTTATGCGTTTTGTGGGGCGACGTAATGGAGCTCGAGTGGCTCGAAATTGGATTTGCTTGTGAAGAGAGATGTATGGTTGATCAATTATGCATATAAAAGGAAGGTACGAGGGAGTGTAGCTATGTTGGATTTTTAACTTGTTTTGGGAAAGGACAGTTATTTTTCTAGTTGTGATTTTGAAGATATTGAAACTTTCGATTTTTTTCAATTAAAAAGAATGCGTTTCACCTATGTTAATTTATATTTAAAATTTGAATATAATTTTCGAATCGTTGATTATGGTAGCGTGAAAATGATCCTCGTAAAAGGGCAACGTCGTGAAAGTGACAAGAATATTCTGAATTGTGGCGTTTAATTAAAATGGTGAAAATGACAATTATTTTTGAAAATTTCTATAATTGATTAAGATATTGGTATTTAGGATAAAGATAAAATCTTAAGAAAAACAAAATAAGTTTAGAATTATAATATGATGGAATTTTTTTTTTAAATAAAATAATGATTTTTTTAAATTGTAGATTTGGATAATGTTATTTTAGATAACTTTAGGAAAGGCATGTAAGATTAGTAAATTAGTAAAAATGCGTAATAGGCGAATTTTTTTGTTTGTTTCGCATGAAACATTAAAAATAATGAATTAAAATTTATAATTTGATTAAAAATAAGGTAAAAACTGATTTTAAAATGCTTAAAGTGAAAATATAAATACAAAATTTATGGGGAATCAAGTTGTGAACTTGAGGATAAAGTTAAGGTAGGTTTTTAAAAACTTACAATTGTGTGATGATTGTTCAGTCAGGAAACTTGGTCTCTGGTTGTTTTCCTGCTGACATGGAAAGCGCTCCATGTATGGCTTGTAGAATCTTGTAGCTCCTGTAAAGGTGATGGCGGCTTGTCGTCTTGAGCATTGTCTCGACGATGTCAGGTCGATGGTGGAGAACTTCTCACCGGGTTTGCGTCATTCTGCTCCTCGATTTCCATGACTTGCGGAAATTTCGACTGTGTCATTGGGGTGGTCAGACAGCTTGCTCCCGGCGTTGGCGATCTATTAGCGGGTCTGCGGAGGTCCCTTGGGGAGTCGTGTCGTCCGTAAATATCTCTTGTTGGGGGAGAGATTGCTTGGTCGTTTCGTTGGAATGGCCGGTTTGTTCCTCCATCTTCGCTCTTTCTCGCTTCTATCTGGACAATCTTCTTACCTTATTCGTTGTGTCATTCTTACGTTTTGGTCATCCTGTTGACTATAAATGTGGTGAGGTCCTGTAGCCTCTTGTAGAATCCTGTCGACTTAAAATGTGATGAGATCCTGTTGACTCTCGCTATACTGTGTTGACCGAGAGGAACAGTCAGGATAAGTTTTCCAGTACCTCTCTGACCTTGGAAGACCTTTAACAATTTTCACAAAGTACAGGCAGTCGTGGTCGAGGCAGAGTGGAAAGCTTGGGAATGTCCACACAAAAAACGAAGACAGAGTTGCACTAAGAAAGTTCCGTGAACAGATAAAAGTTGAGCTAGGAGCGAAAGATGGAGATAGAAGAGTTCTTACTGGTCTACATGGTGGATGAGGTGGACCTGGGTTACAACCGATGAGGGCTCACGCAGATGGTGAAGTGACTGTATTTATAGGTTAAGACGGGAGACTTATATATATTTCCCGAGAAAGGGAGTATTGCATTTCAACAGATGCGAAGAGTGTGGATCGTCTGGCGAAATTCTGAACTGGCGCCGTGGCAGTTTCCATCTTTAGACCTTGTTGTGGGAATTCTAAATCTATCTCGATTTTAGACGTTTTTGACCTTTTGCTTTAGCTCAACTCTTAATCTATTACAGAGTTTTATTTATTTATCCTCAGTCTGTACAAAGTACATTACATATGATGATGTAATGACATATGTCAATCATGCGTATAATCATTTACAGATGGGTTTCTATTATACAACATGACAATCTTGTTATAAGTTATATGCAATATGGAGTTGTGGGTTTAAATTACCATATATATATTGAAGCGATGCAAGCAAAGAAGTAGAAGAGAAGAAGTGGGCAAGCCAAGAGAAGAAGGTATGCAGGGGCCCCTTCAAGGAAGTGTTGATTGACAAATTCCAGAGGAGGGGGCGGCAGACAGGGAGTCCAGCTTGTGTCGTCGTGAAGCAAGCAGCCAAGTTAGCGGCCGGCCTGCCGGTGGTTTATGTCCCGATAAGACATGGCAGTCGGGGGGAGAAGTCTGTCTGGTTACTCCGGGACCGTGTGGATTAACAAGAGGAGGACGGTGCAAAGAAGGACGAGGAGGAACCTACCCGGGGCAGACATCGAAGGCAAGTTTATCTACTATATCTAGTTACTAATATCCTTTTTAAAGATCTGGGAATAAATTCATAGTACTAAGCTGTTTCCAAAACGAACCCACATTGTTTTCTCAGAAACCTTGCACACAAACATCGACGGCTGAGAAGAGTAGTTACATTTGGTGTCAGAAGTGGGATACAGCTTAGTTAATTTTAATTGAAGATTTTATTTTGCGCTAATTTAAAAAGAAAAACCAACCGACCTCGAAATGGAAAAATTCAAGAAATTGCTCAGTCTGATAAACCAGAAAGTAGATGAGCTCGGAGAAAACTTGGAATCTCGATTGAGCCGACTCGAGCATAATCGGAATGTCAAACGTTCTGCCGCACCCATGTCTTGCGAAGTTAAGTTCAATGTACCACCGCCAGAAAATCCGGATGGCTTTTCAAAAACAATCACAGCAACCAATAGCCCACGTATCCAATGTCTGAGGGGACAAAAGACGATCCCAGGTGATGAAGATCCCGACAACACCATCACAACAAAGATCATCACGTCAGGAGACATTGTAAGTGAACTGCCAGAATCTACGCTAGAAGATTCTCCCGTGATCCAGAAGTCCGAGGAGTGTCGACAGCAGGAAATGATCCAGACTGGTTGTGTAGCGGAGAAGGGTGAGCTGATCCCCTCCGACAACGGCTGTGTCCCGAGTGTTTTGTTAAATTCAAGCGGACGGAAGGAGAATGCCCTAAAGGTGATATACAGAGCGAAAATTCAATCCCTGGGATTATTTCTAAAATACTCCACGGAAACAAAACGATCTTGGCGAGCTGCAATGTGACGGCGTGGCTGACTTCAGCGACAGTGCCAGACTGTCAGGGACTACAGCGGAGATCCAACTGGACGGGACGGAGCTGGGTGCTCCGTGGAAGTGCGACAAGGCTAGATGGTCGAAGCACCCCGAAGTTGGAGCCGGCAACCCGACTAAACAGAATAGAGCATTGGACGCTCTGTGGAAGTCCGATGACAATGTCTGTGACGCGGAAGTCGCGCGCAATGTGACAGCGCCTTCGTCTGCAATGCAAGCTGAAAAGATGTGCCAAGAATGTGTACCATTCATCTTCGTTCCTTCGCCCGACAAGGTGCAGATCAAGCAGCCACCGCCTAGGAAAAGTCTACCGACCTTGAGACTGCCACGGGATCCGACACCTCCAGAAGATTTAAGAAATTCACAGTCCTGTGCGAGGTCGGCACTAAGAAGCCCAGGTTTGAAGGGTTTGGAAAGAGAGAGCCTCTAGAGCAAGAGAATGGGAAACCTAAAGAAGAAAAGGGAGGCCACGATATGGACAGCGTGGATCAGGTGGACGAATCCACTGTAAAGATCGGCGATCTACAGCCCCGTCGTGGAAGGAAGCGGCAAAAGCGCAATACAAACGTTCACAACCCTTTGTACATTGCGGCTACAGAGTGTTCACAAGGAGAATTCAAAGTATCAGATGAAAGCATCGTAGGCAGTGAAATATGGCCTCCATCGTGTGGAGAACCACCGCCCTGTGCTAGACAGCGAGACCAATCAATGGCGTCGGCACTGGTTGAGAGTGGAAAGAAAGCCGGAGTTGAGATGTGGTTCTGCAAACAAGGGTTGGTGTTAACCCTGCCGTTACACTTCCGGGAGGCTGACGACCCTCATGTGGCCAGAAATGTCAGGGAGATCAAAGGGCCGCCGATCAGCGCCTCTGGTGAAATCAGCCTTTTCGGGACGAAAAGGATTGAGAAGGGGGCAGTGATGCGATGCAGCAAAGAAGTAGAAGAGAAGAAGTGGGCAAGCCAAGAGAAGAAGGTATGCAGGGGCCCTTTCAAGGAAGTGTTGATTGACAAATTCCAGAGGAGGGGGCGGCAGACAGGGAGTCCAGCTGGTGTCGTCGTGAAGAAAGCAGCCAAGTTAGCGGCCGGCCTGCCGGTGGTTTATGCGCCGAGAAGACATGGCAGTCGCGGGGAAGAAGTCTGTCTGGTGACTCCGGGACCGTGTGGATTAACAAGAGGAGTACGGTGCAGAGAAGGACGAGGAGGAACCTACCCGGGGCAGACATCGAAGGCAAGTTTATCTACTATGTCTAGTTACTAATATCCTTTTTAAAGATCTGGGGATAAATCCATAGTACTAAGCTGTATCCAAAACGAACCCACATTGTTTTCTCAGAAACCTTGCACACAAACATCGACGGCTGAGAAGAGTCGTAACAATATATATATATATACTAGTAGAAAGACTCGTCCAAAGACGGGATCGGCTAGAGCAGGTGGATTGAGAGGTTTGAATCGGTTCAAGTTCGACTTTTCCTTTGGAACAGCATTTATGAAAAGTTTTACTGTATGTCGTTTGTTCCAATTCGAAATACTTTGCTCTACATTTTGGGCAAACTTGATAAAGTTGGCCACAAAAGTGCAGGGGAATTTGATCTTCCTCGAAACATGTCCCTGTTGGCAAAGGTAGATTATCTCCCTGTCGAATTCTTTGCATGCTCAGCCTACTTTTTTCCCTTTGAAGGGCTCTTTGATTTTCGCTCATATTCATTCGGTATTGCCGTTGTTGTTCATTATGCCGTTCTCTTACGGGTGAATTTAAACGTCTTTGTCGCTGCTGTTCAATACGACGTTGCTTTGCTTCGATGGCCTCAACAATAGAAAGGGCTCTTTTAGGAGACATTGTTTATAAAAATAAAATAATCAATCTAAATTAAAAAATAAAATTATTTAAAAAATATTATTCCTCAAATATTCACCGAATAAATTGCCGACGTCACGTCACACGTCACACGCCACGTCACACGCCACGTCACACAGAGTGGACCAATCCTATTCGGCTTCAACGAACAGACACTTTATTATATGTGATATATTTAAAATACAATATAACGCGGCTGATGATTGTAAAACGAAAATTGCAATTATACCGCGAATGTTTCTTTTAAACAAAAATCGAAATCCATTTTGATATATATATGTGATAAAGTGAGGTCTGATAAGCCTTGTAGAATCCTGTCGACTTAGATGTGATAAAGGAGTGCTGTCGACTTATCTGTGATGAGATCCTGTCGACTCTCGCTATAAGCTGTGGTAACCGGTGGTCAAACCTGTAGTAGCCGAGAGGGACAGTCAGGGCGTGGAGAGTTTTCCAGTACCTCTCTGCACTTTGGAAGACCTTTAACAGTTTTCACAGAGTACAGGCAGTCGTGGTCGAGGCAGAGTGGAAAGCTTGGGAATGTCCACACACACAAAACGAAGAGACACAGCTGTAGTAGGAAAGTTCCATGAACAGATAGGAGTTGAGCTAAGCAAGATGGAGTTAGATAGTTTCTTACTGTTTTACATGGCGATACGGTGGTCCTGGCTAAGACCGACAATTTTAGACGTTTTTGAACTTCTCAAACTTGCTTTAACTCAGCTCTTAATCTATTACATAGTTTTATTTATTTGTCTTTAGTTTGTACTAAGTACATTACATATGGTGATGCAATGACACAGGTTAATCATGCGTATAATTATTTATAGATGTGTTTCTATATACAACATGACAATCTTGTTATAAGTAATTATACAATATAGGGTTGTTGGTTTAAATTAGCATAGATGAGCCCCGGGAGTGAAAGGGTTTATCCGGGTTTAAACGGGTAAAGCCTCTCTAACACAGGTAAGTAATTAAAATTTCTTTTAATTAATTTGAACTGTGAGGGTTAAAAAGGGCTATAACAAGATGTTTGTTTGGATATATCTGAAAATTATAAAAAATACAACTTATGTTTAATTTAAAAGTTATGATATTCATATAAAAGAGAAATTAAGATAAAACCTTTGTTTGATAAAAAATAATGATGATAAAAATAAAATCATGTTCTAAGAGATTGTTGGTGGGCGTTGGAAAGGGTTAGAGGTTAAAGAATAAGCAATTGTAAGTATTACACAGGTAATCAAATATTTAGATCCAGGTGCAAAGCGAGGATATAGACTTGTGCGTCTTCCGAGGCAATGTTTCACCTGTGATCCTGTATAAGGGTTACAGTGCTTTGTCACAATTGTAGTGTTATTGAGTTGAAAAGTTGTTGAAGAACAAGTTGTTCATTAATATGATTGAAAGGGGTAAAATGGAGTCATGCGTTAAGTAGAATTGTTGTAGCGACAGTAGGTGATCTGACTTGACTTAAAATCAAAGGTTGATTGTGGTCCGCTAGAGCTAAAAACATTGAGTTGTGAGAGTTGTGGACGCTTTGTGTTTGCGTGGGTGATTATGCTCTAAGGATGATTGTAGTAAACTTTTGAAACGTGTTCAGGCCAGAAGTTGGGATTTTTAAAATCTGGGGAACTTTGTTCAAGGAGTTTATTGTAATTACGAAATCAAAAAATTGTCAAGCAGTACTATCGTTTTTCTACGTTGATGTGAAGCAATGACTGAGAAGATAGTAGTGTAAAGTACACTGAAGTGGTTAGAGAAATAGATTGTTCTATGCCCGAAAGTTAATGATAACATAGTCATTTTATATAAATGTATAAAAACAAATATAAAATGAATAAAATATTGAAATATAATTGTGGTTGAATAAAGTTTAAGTGGATAAAATCAAACAATCAATATATAAAAGTGATAATAATGAAGAATTAAAGTGATTTTTGACAACAAATATATCTTTTGTAATACTAAAATAATATTATGAAAAATAAAATTGATTTTTTTTATATATAATGTTGGATTAAAAGCTAGTGATTATATAATTGAAAGGTAAAAATAAAAAATAAAATATTTTATACAAAAATCAGAATATAATTAAAGATTGTGATCTCAATTTAACATGTAAAATATTTGATATGTAGAAAAAATTAGAGGTTTTCACAGGATTAAAATATCAAAATGTTCAATTTAAGGTAGGTCTTGTTCAAATTCGGATATCTAAATGTTTAAAAGTTAGGTTAAGATATCGACTGCTAATGTAGGTGTGGAAAAAAAAAAGGAATGTAGGACTCAGCCCTCATTTACTGGAGGACGAGATAGGGGGAGAGTGGCGATAGATTTAGATGACTTGGCATGGTGTCTCGAGTTGTTTAATCTATCAATCCGGTATTTTTATGACTCTGTCTGGGAATTTGTGAAATTCTGGGGGAAATATAAATGGCTGATGTGAAACACATGGCGGTCGTTCCGAAAGCGGATTTTTAGTTGACAGCTTTGTTAGCGGGAAGAGAGGACGTTGTATACATGAAACGGGGGGCGATGGTACTGATGGGTATTGTTTCTGAAGGGGAGATATGGGGCTTGTCTGGGATGCACGTGCGTTCTCTAGTCTGAATCTGGTAGTTTCAAAGATATCTTTATATTGTGTGAAATAGAGTAAGTAATACAGATCCAAATGGGTTGGTGTAGTGTAGATAGGATAGGATTTTGAATTTAACGGGGAATTTTCTGGTCGCTACTTGAGGTTGGTTTTAAAACGATCGATGTTAAATAAATCTGGATTTAAATGTAGGAATGGCTGGGAAGTTTGAGGCGGTATAATTCGGTAAAGTTGCGTCTCGAAGATATCTGGAGTCAAATGTTTGAATTCACTGAGATATACATCTGTGGACATTCGCTGTGGGTCTTGAATAAATCGGGTTTGTGGAGGTGTAATGTATAGAACATTCTCTGTGTAATATTTTAATTTATTGACATGTATGGTGTCACTGTCTCTATTGAGAGGTTGATTGGGGCGATCTATTCGAACGACATTGGGTGATATTATTTCAATTACTGTGTATGGTCCAGTAAAATATGGTGCTAATTCACCTGTGTCGGGGTGTCTATAATTTTTGACCAAAACAAGATCATTCACTTCGAAATGTGGTGTTCTGTGCTGCTTATCAAATGTTTCTTTATCTTTTTTTATGCTTATTTTGGGTACGAGAGCCTGCTATCTCTCTAGCTCTAGTTATTTCGGGGTATGGGTTAAGATGAGTTCTTAGATCTGGGGGGACAACATTGAACATTAAGTAGGTGGGTGGAAAACTTGTGACAGAATGGGGTGTGTTATTGGAAATTTGCGGATTTTTTCTGAGGTAAAAGCGGGTGCTCTGTCAGACAACAGACGTCTTGGAAATCCTTGTTGTAATACAGTTCTGAGGGCTTGCATGTACGTTAGTGTACTGTTTAACTGGTTAAACTCCCTCTGAGAGTGGTGAAAGCTTGTTGGCAGTTTTATGGTCTATTTGAAACATGTAGTTTTCTCGGTGTTCGTAAGTGTTGTCTTTCGACGCTGTTTTTCGGTAAAAATGACGTGGTAGTTGATGGGATTTTTATTTTTAACTTGTTTTGGGAAAGATAGTTACTTTTCTAGTTGTGATTTTGAAGATATTGTATCTCTCGATTTTTGAAATTTAAAGAAAAAATGCGTTTCACCTATGTTTATTAAAATTTGAATATATTTTTTAAATCGTTGATTATGGTAGTGCAAAAATTATCCTTGTAAAAGGGGCAATGGCGTGATAGTGACTTATAGATTGAATGGGGCGTTTATATAAAATATTGAACATAAAAATGATTTTTGCAAAGTTTTGAGCATTTGATTAAAAAATTGGTGTTTTGGTATAAAAATAAGATATTTAAAAAAAAAATAATGATTTTTTAAAAATGTAAAATTGAAAGTAATGAATTAAAATTTATAATTTGCTTAAAATAAAATAAAAATTGATAAATGAGGGTGTAAAAGATTTAAAATTTGAATTGAAATGATATAAAAATGGTAAAAATTGAATTGAAATGATTACAGTGAAAATAAACATTAAATTTATGGAGAATCAAGTTGTGAGCATGAGGTGAAAGTTTTTAAAAACTCACAGTTTTGAGAATTGTTCAGTCAGGAGACTTGGTCTTTGGTTGTTGTCCTGCTGATGACGTGGAAGACGCTCCAAGTAGAGCTTGTAGAAGCTTGTAACTTCTGTTTGGTGACGGCGGCATGTTGCCTGGAAGATGGTTGCGTTGTAAGGCCGAAGGGGGAAAGTCTCACCGGCTTATTTTGCGGGGTTTTCGGCTGTGTCGTTGGGGAAAGATTGATTGGTCGTTTCGTTGGACTGGCGGCGAGTTTGTTCCTCCATCTTTGCTCTTCCTCGCTTCTATCTGGACAGGCTTCTTACCTCTTCGTTCTGGTCATACTTCGTTGTGGTCATCCTGTCGACTTTGATGTGATAAAGTGAGGTCTGGTAAGCCTTGTAGAATCCTGTCGACTTAGATGTGATAAAGGAGTGCTGTCGACTTATCTGTGATGAGATCCTGTCGACTCTCGCTATAAGCTGTGGTAACCGGTGGTCAAACCTGTAGTAGCCGAGAGGGACAGTCAAGGCGTGGAGAGGTTTCCAGTACCTCTCTGCACTTTGGAAGACCTTTAACAGTTTTCACAGAGTACAGGCAGTCGTGGTCGAGGTAGAGTGGAAAGCTTGGGAATGTCCACACACACAAAACGAAGAGACACAGCTGTAGTAGGAAAGTTCCATGAACAGATAGGAGTTGAGCTAAGCAAAATGGAGTTAGAAGGGTTCTTACTGTTTTACATGGCGATACGGTGGTCCTGGCTAAGCCCGACAAGGGCTCACGCTGACGATGAAAGGGGTGACTGCTGACTAACTAGGCTCGGCTAAAACCGAGGTGTTTATATACCATTCCCGAGGGGGGGGGGGTTGGACTTTAAACGTCTGCGGCATTCCGCACCCTTTGGACCAGATGGCAACGGGCTACCGAATTCCTTTTGAGGGTTGTTGGATTTCTCTCTCGATTTTAGACGTTTTTGAACTTCTCAAGCTTGCTTTAACTCAGCTCTTAATCTACTACATAGTTTTATTTATTTGTCTTTAGTTTTTACAAAGTACATTACATATGGTGATGCAATGACACAGGTTAATCATGCGTATAATTATTTATAGATGTGTTTCTATATACAACATGACAATCTTGTTATAAGTAATTATACAATATAGGGTTGTTGGTTTAAATTACCATATATATATATATGAATTTACATGCCAAAAAAAAACTCTTCTGCTTTTAAAAATGCTTTAAACACTATATTTTGTTTATCAACCAATACATAGCGTAAAAGTGTTGATGAAGAAATGTCCATAACACAGTTTGGGGAAATTCAGTCAAAAAAGTTAGCCTGAATAGGATCTACTACCTTCACCATCTTAAACATATTGTAGTGATGAAATAATAAGCAAGTCGTTTGGCAATCAAAAGCAATTTTAATAAGCGAGAGAAGTTTAACTAACTCTACAAAAAAAAAAGATAGTTTTTATATCTCTAACCCTAATTTACATATTTTGTATTTTTACAATAAACAAATGACAATGGATATATTTACATGAAGTCGGCTTATGCTACACTACTCCCTCTCCCATGAGAAGCTGTTCTACAGCTTTATCTCAGTTCCTCCTCTTCTCCAGACGTAGAGTTATCTACACTCGACGAATCTTCCTGTCTTGATGGGTCATAGTACGGCTTCATCCTGAGGATATGGACGGTGTCGCGCTTCTTTTGTCTTCTACCTTGTTCACAGACTGCTTCGACCTCGTAGGTCACGTCCGATATTTTCTTCGTAACCCTGAAGGGACCGAAGTATCGTCTTAGGAGTTTTTCAGAAAACCCAACACGTCGAATAGGAATGAAGATCCAGACCAGGTCTCCTGGTTCGTATATCTTTCCTGTATGTCGAGCGTCGTAGTTAGTTTTGTTCGTCTCTTGAGCCTTGAAGATGTGATGACGGGCTATTTGTCTTGCCTCTTCGGCTCTGGTTCCCAAATTCTGAATGAATTCCTCTCCCTCGGGCGAGCTACTGTAGGGGAAGATAGTGTCGAGGGTCGTCTCGGCCTCCCTTCCATGGATCAGGAAGAATGGCGTGAAGCCAGTCGATTCTTGTTTGGCCGTATTGTAGGCAAACGTGATAAAGGGCAACATCTCGTCCCAGTTCTTCTGGTCAAGGTCCATATACATTGATAGCATGTCGGCGATTGTTCTGTTTAATCTTTCTGTTAAGCCGTTGGTTTGGGGATGGTACGCCGTTGTTGTCTTCTTTTTGATGCCACATTTATTAGTCAGCTCCTGAAGTAGTTTTGATTGGAAATTTCGACCTCGATCCATTACTATTTCTCGAGGGGCTCCATGTTTAAGTATGACCTCTTCTAAAAGAAATTTCGCGATTTCCTGGGCTTCACCTGATCCTAGACTTTGGGTTACGGCGTATTTAGTGAGGTAGTCGGTACAAACGACTATCCATTTTTTCTTTCCTTGAGATATGGGGAAGCGTCCCAATAAATCTATTCCGACCTTTTGAAAGGGGCCTCCCGGAGGCGGAATGGGCTTCAAATAGCCAGGGGGCAATTGAGGTACACCTTTACGACGCTGGCAGTCCTGACAATGGCCCACGTACCTCTTCACGCTTCTGTACAGCCCTGGCCAGTAGAACCTTCTCTTGACTCTGTCGTAGGTTTTAGCGAAACCCAGATGTCCAGCGGTAGGTGCGTCATGCAGGTCGCTCAGGATTTCCATTCGAAGGTGCCTTGGGACCACCAATAGTAAAGGTTGTCCAGTCGGGTCATAATTTTTTCTATAGAGAATCCCTTTGACAATTTTGAACTTGTTGTCTTGCTTGGTAAGTGAAGGCTGAGATTTATTTCTGATTATTTCTGCAATGTAAGGATCATTTTCCTGTTCTCTACCGATGTCACTTAAAAGGAATAATGTGGGAATATCATCATTAAAATTCTCCTCGGTATGTTTTAGGGGATTTCTCGATAGGCCGTCAGCGTCTTGGTGCATTCTCCCAGTCTTGTAGACAATAGAAACGTCATACTCCTGTAGCCTCAGCGCCCACCTCGCCAATCTGCCTGCAGGATCTTTCAAGTTGGTCAACCAACATAAGGAATGGTGGTCGGTTACAACTCTAAAGTGACGTCCGAACAAATAAGGCCTAAATTTTCCAATCGCCCATATTATGGCCAGGCATTCTCTCTCTGTTGTTGAATAATTTTGTTCGGCCCTTAAAAGAGTGCGCGAAGCATAAGCGATTACCTTTTCATAACTTCCTTGTTTTTGTGCAAGCACAGCGCCTATTCCATATCCACTGGCATCCGTATGTAGTTCAGTTGGAGCGTCATCATCAAAATGTCCCAACACTGGTTTTGACGTAAAGGCAATCTTTAATTTCCGAAACGCTTCCTCTTGGGCTGTGTTCCACTCGAACTTTGTCCCCTTAGAGAGTAGTGCGTTAAAGGGGCGTGCGATATCCGCATAGTTCCTAATGAAGCGTCTATAATAAGATGATAAGCCGAGGAAGCTTCTTACCTGCTGCAAGTTATTAGGAGCTGGGAATTCGGTGATTGCTTTAATCTTCTCTTCGTCTGGCCGGATCCCATTCTGGTCTACCTGATGCCCAAGGATCTTGATTTTACTGGCACCAAAAGAGCACTTGCTGGGATTTAGCCTTAGTCCGACCTTCTTGAAACAGTTCAAAACCGCCTCTATTCGTGTTAGATGGTCCGAAAAATTATCTGCGAATACAACGACATAGTCCAGATAGCACAAACATATTGTCCACCGTAGGCCCTTCAGGAGACCATCCATCATCCTTTCGAACGTGGCGGGGGCATTGCAAAGCCCGAAAGGCATGACCTTAAATTCAAAAAGGCCATCTGGAGTGATGAAGGCAGTTTTTTCACGATCGGCTTCATCGACGCTTATCTGCCAATAACCTGACTTAAGATCCATCGTGGAGTATATCTTCGCCCCTTTTAAACAATCAAGAGCGTCGTCAACTCGTGGCAAAGGATAAACGTCCTTTTTGGTCACTTTATTTAAACCTCGATAATCCACACAAAAGCGTACCGATCCGTCTCTTTTTCTTACCAAAACGACCGGTGAGGCCCAAGGACTTTCCGAGGGTTGGACGACTCCAATATCCATCATTTTGTCAACTTCTTCCTGAATAATTTTCCTTTCAGAAGGTGAAACCCGATATGGCCTCCTTTTTAATGGTCTGGCGTCGCCTGTAGTTATCTTATGCTTAGTTATTAGTTCAGATGGGCTTTTGGTGATCGGATTGAATAATTCCGAAAATCTTTCAAGAAGTTCCAAAAGTTCGATCTTGTGACTCTGAGGAAGCTCGGGGGATATACATGATGAGATATTTTCCCTTCCCACAGGGCGCTCAGCATTATCGATATTAGTAAGATTTTCTATTGAATCTTCAAACTTACTCATCTTGTAGGTTAACTCAACACCTTCAGACACATAGTTTTCGTTAGCTTCCACGATTGGGCAAACTTCTTGCGGCTGGATTTTAATAAACTGAGCCAGGCAAATTCCAGAAGGGATTGGTATTTGATTTTTGCTAAAATTAGTCACCCATATATTAGCCTGGCCATGCCATATGGTGACGTAAGAGAAAGGAATAAAAAGCTCTTTTTCCAAAAGAAGTTTCCTCGAACCCTCAATAACACAATTCTTAATTCCTGCCACGTTGGGTGTCCGGGCAACTACCCTCTTGATGGATTTTGGGGGAATAATGTCGTCCGATGCTAAGTAAAGCCGTGCCACGGATGGGTCCTCATTCGGCATTTCTGAAAACGAAATTTCAGATTGAGCACAGTCAATAATGGCACTTGAAGACTCGAGGAAATCCCAGCCCAAGATGACATCGTGGCTGCAACTTGGAAGGACGAGAAACTCGGCAGTCCGCTGAAAGTCATTTATTCCTACTCTCAGGAGACATTTTCCAAGTGGGGAAACAAAACGATTGTTTGCGACTTTTAAAGTTATATTGGTGTTCTTAGTCATCACAACCTTTAGCGACTCTCTGAAGTTAGCCGAGATAACAGAGTATGACGCCCCTGTGTCAATTAGCGCCTCGACATGACGTCCATTGATGTTTATACAAATATAATTTTCGTCTAAGTCAGCTCGCGTCTGTGGAGGTTTTAAACAACGTCCGACCTTACCTCCCTTACAGGTCGTGTTTCCTAGTTTCCCTGTACCTTTCTGTGGGGAGAACGGCTGGGGATACGGACTGGCGATCTAGATTGGTATCGTCCTGTTGTCGATCTCCCACGTCCTGGGTAGGGAGAGGAGCTTCTAGGTAAATTACGGCGGGGAGAATTGCTTCGTTCAAAATCATCCAGTTGCGGCGTTATAAAGTCTGACATATAGATAGGTCCAGGTTTTCGACGACTATAATAACTGTCCTGGATTATACTTGGTTCTCTTTCTTGGTGGCTACGGCGTCTTTCCCAACAATGTTTCGCAACGTGTTCTGGCCGATTGCAATAGAAGCAGATCGGGATGTTATCCTCCGTTCGGAACTGGTCTGTTTTCCTCCTCTTTGTCGCTTCACCCATATCTTGTTTGTCACGGCGAAAATTCTGGAAAGCCTTCCTGGAATGGATCACAGGTGCTTTTCCAATCGGCGACAAGGTTTGTTCTGCTCGCTGAAAAACCTTTTCTTCTAAAGATTTTGAAGAAATTGAATTCGCTTGTTCATTTGGAATTAATCGGAGCTCTATCTTCACAATCTCCCTGATCAGATCCTTCAAAGTGTAACCCGCCTCTTCATCTTTAATTGTGGCAACGGAGGGAATCCTCTCAAACCTCACACTACTGATTCTCTTTTTATTGAGTTTCTCAATCCGACGGCAGTGGTTGGTGAAGTCCACAGTTGTAGCTACCTCAATAGTGAGGAGGATCCGGTAAATTTCGTCAGCAACTCCCTTCATGAGGTGGCCTACCCTGTCTTCTTCAGACATGTTTGGGTTTAGCTGGCGGCATAGGTTCAGCACATCCTGGATATAGAATTCGATGGACTCGTCAGGCTTTTGTGCTCTTACTTTTAGCGCTGACTTAATTTTTCTGGAGTAATCCTCTTTGTCACCAAACATTTCTGAAAATTTTTCTTTAAAAATAGCCCAAGATGTAAGGTCATCCTCAGTGTTATCGAACCAACATTTAGCTGTCCCTTCCAAAAAGAAGACAACGTTGGCCAAACACATTGTTTCGTCCCAACCATTATAAAGAGCAACACGGTTGAAATCTTTTAACCACAGGTGGGCAAATTCAGTGGCCTTACCTGAAAAATTAGGAGGGCTTCTTGGGTGTTGAAGACATGTGAAAGTCGTAGCTTGCACACGTGGCTTTTCCTCTACTTCACTCATACCGATGTCGAGCGGCGGCAAGCTTTGCAAACGTCGGCTTCTTCTCAAAACGCCGTCCAGATTTAATTATCTTGTCGGAATCGTTCCCGGCTTCTCCACCAAATGTAGTGATGAAATAATAAGCAAGTCGTTTGGCAATCAAAAGCAATTTTAATAAGCGAGAGAAGTTTAACTAACTCTACAAACAAAAAGATAGTTTTTATATCTCTAACCCTAATTTACATATTTTGTATTTTTACAATAAACAAATGACAATGGATATATTTACATGAAGTCGGCTTATGCTACAATATTTTTGGAAATTTCATAACTCCTCCCTAGAATGTTATGGAATTGAAGCTGCTCCTATATTGCTGGGGGTCATATCCCGAAATAATCGTTTACAGGTTTTTTGTGCGAATTTGCCAAAACTGGTGTTCTGGCACATTTTTTAACACCATTACCTTCGTACTGGGGCGAAAAATAAAATTTATAAAAAGTGCCTCTTCTGATATACATGAATATCATCCTCAGGCTACTTCATTTTATACAAAACTGTATTCACATTGGAAGACATAATATAATTTATTGATGTAGATTTTTTTAAAATTTCAACACACAAACGCGATATCCCGGTTAGGGATAATTGCGTCGATTTACATTTTTTAAACAGAAACAGTTATAAAATTTTTACAAAAAAAAGAGAAAAAAATAATATATATTAGCAACCTGAACCTTTCAGGTTTGAAAGAAAATCATGAATATATTTACAAAAATAGTTGAACTTATGATAATTCTCTCTGCTATTTACAAATTGATATAGATCTACAACATTATTTATTGTCTTTTGTCCAGCGGTGAAGAAGAGTGGACATTCCAGCAGTAGGTGTCTCGAGTCCTGGAATTCGTTGCCACAATGACAACTAGAGTCTTCGATCGCACCAATTTTTGATAAAAATCCCTTAAAATTTCCATGGTTCGTTATAAACTGGGTGTTCAGTTTTATTCTAAACATAGGTGGCAGAAGGCGGCGCACGGCGGGGAGAGAAAGAAGAGCTACGTCATCGCTGACCAATGGGAGGCCATCTGACTGCGCCACCAGAGGGAGCTCGCCACCTTCTCGAACATTCTTAGGACGGTCGCCACTAAAGAACAATGCCTTTGAGCTGCGGCTTTAAATCTTTTGTAAATTCTTTAAATATTTATTGTAAAGAAAATTAAAATAAATTCATTTGTAAAGCTTGTCATAATTGTCTGACCAAAGATAAATACATTTGTTTCTTTAAGCTATCATAAAACATTCTATTCAATTAAGATCTAACGAGAACAAATTGTTTTGTAAACAATCATTCTGCTTTTCCTCCTTGCGTATTTGCCAAGTGGGAAACAAAACATTGGTGCCGAAACCCGGGAATAAATCTATTAAATAATTATTTAAATATAAATATTTATAATTCATTTTTGAAATATATTATTAAAATTAATAATAGCAAAAATTAAAGATGGCTGCCAAAATGGCTGCCAAATTTAAAGCTACTTCAAATATTCTTGAATTTCATTTCAAACAAGTGGATTATTTTGAGCAAATTTCGCTCAAAATAATTGAAGCGAAGGATGATGCAAATTTACAAACATTTAAACAAGATATTTTAGATATAAAATCTAACATTGAAAAAACTTATTGTAATCTTTTAACATTTTCTGAATTTGATGATGAAGTTTACTTTTCTGGAGTTATGCAATACAATGATAATCTTAGAAATTTAGTGGCGAATATCAATAAAGTATCTTGTACAGCCATTTCAAGCAAAATTGATGATCTAAATCAATCAACCACAAGTAAAATAGAACTTCCTAAATTTAATTTACCTTCCTTTTCTGGTGATGTTAACGAATGGCTTAGTTTCAAGCAATTGTTTTCTCTGTCTATTGATTCCAATACCGCTCTAACTGATTCACAAAAGCTGCAATATTTACAATCAGCTGTTACTGGAGACGCTGAACGACTCATTAAGGGATTTCCTGTTATTGATGAAAACTATGCCCATGCTTGACCACATTGGTCTCCAGATATGATAACAAAAAAGAACTTGCCTTTTCACAATGTACAAAATTATTCACTTTAAAACCTTTAAAACTAATAAATTCCAAGGCCATTTTCGAACTACTAGATATATGTAATGAAGCCATGAGAAATTTGAAATCACTGGGTTTGGAGAGAAATACATTTGTTGATATCTTTCTAATACATTTCATACAAAGAAAAATAGGTGATGATTTGAAAAGGCAATGGGAATTGACGTTGATAGATGATGGCTTTCCATCCTACGAAAATTTTATTATGTTTCTTGAAAAACAAGCAAAAAGTTTTCAATCGATAAAAGGTTATGCTAAAGAGGATAAATCTGTAGTGAAACAAACACATGTATATAATTCTATTTCAAAAGGTGATGATAAATGCCTATTATGCAAAAATTTACATCCTATATTCAAATGTGACAAGTTCCATAAAAGTTCTCTCCTTGAAAGATGGAACATAGTCAAAACCAATAACCTTTGTTTCAATTGTTTGCGATCCAACCACAGAGTAACGTCATGTAAATTCACTATGCATTGTAAATCATGCAACAAAAAACATCACACTCTTTTGCATTCCTTCTAACCCGAACCTTTGAATACCACTTCAATTAAAGCTCCAATTGCCCAATCTAGCGTTTCTTGTTTTCTCAGTGATACAACAAAGCCCAATGAGACAATCTTATTATCTACTGCTATCGTGAGAGTGAGAGCAGAAAATGGATCGTTTCATCCATGCAGAGCTTTGATTGATACTGGTTCTCAAAGAAGTCTAATAACAGAAAATTGTCGTGAAAAGTTGAATCTTCCTGTTAAAAAGAGCCAACTCACATTTTTTGGAATTGGTAACCAACCAATACAGCAGTCTGCTAGTGAGACCTTTCTTCAATTTAAGCCTCATTTTTCTGATAGAATATTCAAAATTTCATCCATAATACTCGATCAAATCACTGTTGATTTACCTAATTTTCTGATAAATAGAGATAATTGGCCTCATCTTAAGAATACTTTATTAGCAGATCCCAATTTTGATAAAACAAGTCCCATTGATTTAGTAATTGGTGCAGACCTAGCCCCATTTTTATATACAGGAAAACTACGATTCCAAAATCATCCAGGACCCACTGCCTGTAGTTCCAAGTTAGGATGGATACTTTCAGGAAATGTTTCCAGTTCTGAGACTGGAAACAGCTATATCTCATTATGCTCAACATCCCAAGGAGATGATAATCTGCGAAAGTTTCTGAATTGGAATCAGTTCCTGCCGCTCTTCCATTGACTAAAGAGGAGAAGAGTTGCGGGGACATTTATGACAAGAACCTTTGCATATCAACAGATGGAAGATATTCTGTTATTCTACCGTTTAAATCTGTGCCTAATCTCGGAGACTCACGTCAGAATGCCATGAAACTATTTCTTGCTCTTGAGAGAAAATTGCAGAAATCTTCGAATCTTCTTCAGCAATATAAGGATTTCATGATGGAATATCTTTCTCTCAACCACATGGAGCTCTTTCCGAAAAACGAACGTGACAAACCATCAGAAAAGTGCTATTATATACCGCACCATTGCGTTCTGCGTGAGCAGAGCAGCACTACTAAATTAAGAGTAGTGTTTGATGCATCGTGCAAAACGAGCAACAATTACTCCTTAAATGAATTTCTTCATACTGGACCAAAATTGCAGCATGATATTTTCAATATTCTTGTGAAGTTTCGTACTAATCCTATAGCTTTTACCGAAGATATTAAGAAAATGTACAGACAGATAAAAGTGAACTCTTCTGATCTCGACTTTCAGAGAATCTTCTGGAGAAATAGTCCATTGGAATCTTTATTGGAGTATAGATTGCTCACAGTAACTTATGGAATGTCGTGTGCACCATATCTTGCAATCCGTACCTTGATGCAACTTGCCACCGACAAAGAACTCCTGTTCCCAGAGGCATCTAAAATCATAAAAACTGATTTTTATGTAGACGACCTACTTTCTGGCGCAACAACAATCGAAGAAGCAAAAGTTCTCATTGATGATATCCGGAAAATCCATTTTTCTGGTGGCTTTTGCATAAGAAAATGGATGTCAAATGTCCCTGAGGTTCTTTCAGAGGTACCAGAAGCGCTGAAAGCACATGATTCATATGAAATCGGAGATAATTCATCTGTTAAGATTCTTGGGATAAATTAGAATCCATCCACGGATAATTTCACAATTACAGTCAATTCACTAAAAGACGTATATTCTAAAAGACAATTGTTATCGGACATTTCTCGAATTTATGACCCTTTGGGATGGTTATCACCGGTGATCATTAGCTTCAAGATTCTGTTCCAAACTTTGTGGAAACAGGATTTGGATTGGGATGATCCCTTGTCTGAATCGTTGTGTTCTCATTGGAGGAGAGTGAAAATAGATTTGGCCATGCTAAATCATATTAAAATTCCTAGATATATTTCCTGCAAGGGACTTATACATTCTTTGGAACTCCATGGATTTTGTGATGCTTCCGAATCTGCATATTCATCAGTTGTTTATATGAAATCTCGTTTTAAATCTGGTCATGTTCAAGTCACATTGATTGCTGCCAAGACAAAAGTCGCTCCCTTGAAGGCAACGTCAATACCTTGTCTGGAGCTTTGTGCTGCTCTTCTCCTTTCAAATTTATATGATTCCAATTGCAGCTCATTGCTGTTGCAGATTGACCGAGTAATTCTGTGGACAGATTCCCAGATTGTTTTATGTTGGATAAAATCTGAATCAAAACATTGGAAACCTTTTGTTGGTAACCGGATTGCAGAAATTCAGCGATTAACTCTGCAATCTTCTTGGTACTATGTGTCTACCAAGGATAATCCTGCAGATTGCGCCTCCAGAGGTATAACTTCTTCAGAACTAGTAAACCATTCACTTTGGTGGAATGGTCCTGATTGGCTATCAAACTCAAGTTTACAAAATCCGCTACCAATCACATATGAACTTCCAAAAGATGTTTGTCATGAAAAAAGAAAGACTGTTCCGATTGTTCATTTCACTACTTGTCCTATTCTAGACTTTATTTTTAAATTCTCAACATTCAGGAAGCTGAGCAGAGTTACGGCATGGCTCCTAAGATTTATCCACAATGCTAGACACAGCAGCGACAAAATTAAACACAAAGAATTGTCCTCTAATGAGCTCGATAATTCAATTCGAACTCTTATTCAAATCATTCAAAGTTCAGAATTTAAAACTGAAATTCAATGTTGTAATCAAAGCAAAGTACTACCAACAAACTCAAAACTTTTATCCTTAAACCCATTTATTGATTCATCAGGAATTCTACGTGTAGGAGGTCGACTGCGCAAATCCAACCTGCAATTCAATGAGAAGCATCCAATAATTCTTCCTCACAACCATTTCGTTACAGAATTGATTGTTCAACAATTCCACGAAGAGCATCTTCATTCTGGTCTCCAATTAACTCTGTGTGCCATCCGACAAAAGTACTGGATTCCCTCCGGTAGAATTCTAGTAAAAAAGCTCATTAATCGTTGCATGACATGTTTCAAGACGAAACGCCAAGTGTCAAAACAAATCATGGGAGATCTGCCTATCCATAGAATCATACCCTCAAGCCTTTTTAGCAAAACAGGAATAGACTTCGCAGGACCATTTATAACTAAACCTAATGTCATAAGAACAAAAGTAATATTAAAAGCATATATAGCATAAATCATTTGTTTCTAAACGAAAGCTATTCACCTTGAGATAGTTTCAGATCTGTCAACCCTTGCCTTCCTCGCTGCTTTTAGAAGATTCATCTCTCGTCGAGGAAAACCCTCTGATATTTTCACCGACAACGCTACTAACTTTAAAGGAGCTAAGAATATTTTGAATAATATACATCAACTTGTAAAGGATTCTTCAATACAAAATTATGTCGCTAATGAACACATCACTTGGCATTTTATACCTCCATCTGCTACAAACTTCGGCGGCATTTGGGAAGCAGGAATTAAATCATTGAAGTATCATCTCCTAAGGTGTTTAAAATCTGCAGTTTTAAATTTTGAAGAACTCAATACTCTGACAAGTCAAATTGAAGCGTGCTTGAATTCTCGCCCGTTGTATCCGATGAGTTCGAATCCAAATGATTTCAAGCCTCTCACTCCAGGACATTTTTTGATTGGAAGACCATTAACAGCACTCCCAGAGCCCAGTTATCACCCTAATGACAACTACTCAACTAGATGGAAATTAATTCAAAAGGCCAGAGATGTTTTCTGGCAAAGATGGTCCAGGGAATATCTAAACAATCTGCAACAACGGTCCAAATGGAAAAAAACCCTCTTCCAACCTGAAGGTTGGAGATTTAGTGTTGGTAAAAGACATTCCTATGCCTTCAATGCAGTGGAGCCTTGGCCGCATCACCAAGGTGTCACCTGGAGCGGATGGCATTGTCCGAGTTGTGGAACTTCAAACAGAGAAACAACATCATCTAATAAGACCCATCTCGAAGATTGCACTTCTGCCATTCTAATTCTTCTTCAAAAAAAAAAAAAAAAAACTTTCTACACTATGTGTTTCTTTTCTTTTGCCTTGTGTGTGGACTACGTCCACAGGAGGGGAGTATGTTTAGTTTTATTCTAAACATAGGTGGAAGAAGGCGGCGCGCGGCGGAGAGAGAAAGAAGAGCTACGTCATCGCTGACCAATGGGAGGCCATCTGACTGCGCCACCAGAGGGAGCTCGCCACCTTCTCGAACATTCTTAGGACGGTCGCCACTAAAGAACAATGCCTTTGAGCTGCGGCTTTAAATCTTTTGTAAATTCTTTAAATATTTATTGTAAAGAAAATTAAAATAAATTCATTTGTAAAGCTTGGGATAATTGCCTGACCAAATATAAGTACATTTGTTTCTTTAAGCTATTATAAAACATTCTATTCAAATAAGGCCTAACGAGAACAAATTGTTTTGTAAACAATCATTCTGCTTTTCCTCCTTGCGTATTTGCCAAGTGGGAAACAAAACACTGGGTATTATAAAAATTGGAGCGGAAATATGTTGGAATTCCAAACGGGAAAAAGCTTTGGAATGTTTCATTTGTTTTTAGAAATAATTCATCTATTTTTGCACTTAAAATGATCCAATTATACTTTGAGAGAGTGTGGTCTATAAGTATTTTGATCCTCTATTGAAAGATCAGCCAAATCATATTTTATAATTTTAGATTCAATATAATCTGTGAGAAGGGGGATGTTCGCAAGACTATGGACGCAGTTGGAAGATGTAGTTTTGTAGGCTCTGCTCACCCAAAGAAGAATTTGATATTGAGTAGAATTTAGTTTTTCTTTGCATCGACTAATTATAAACCTGTACCATATTTCTGAACCATACGTAAGAACTGGCCTGATAATTGTTTTATACAAAATTATTATTTTTTTAGTTTTTATTCCCCACATCTTTCCACATAGTGAAAACAGAAAATTTTTCATTCTTACGATCCTGCACAAAATGTCGTTGATATGTGGGGTAAAATTAAACTTCTTTTTTATTCTATGATTTGAGAATTTTATGCCTAATATCTTGACTTGATCTACTGGGTTTAAAATAATATTCGATATTTCAATTGGAACTTTAGGTTTATTATGTAAGTAAAGTAAATTCGTTTTCTCTGGGCTTATTGATAATTTATTCCTATTACACCATTGAATCACGTAGCATAGAATATATTCGCTTAATATTTTGAGATCCTCGACAGACTTGCTCCAGCAAATGATAGAAATGTCGTCTGCGTAGCATATTATTTCTGCGTTCGGATGTTTGAAACTCTTCAGCAAGTCGTTTAACAAAATATTCCATAATATTGGGGATATAGGGCCGCCTTGAGGGCATCCTTTTGTCAGATTTTTCGTAACATTTGTATTTTCATATGAGAAATTTGCCCTTCTTTCACTGTTTAAATAAGATTGTATAATTCTTATTAATTTGGAGGGAATGTTATCCAAATCGAGTCTTCTAATAATTGCTGGCCACCATGCGTTGTCGAAAGCGCCTGCTATATCCACTGTAATCAAAGAAGTCAGTTCTCCTTGTCTGTGTTTCAATATGGTTTCCATTATATATTCCATTGCACTGTTCGTTGATTTACGTTTAGTAAATCCATGTTGCCTAGGACTCATTAGATTGTTCTCTTCATAATATTTATTGATTTTATTTTTAATTATGCTTTCAAAAATTTTTGAAATGTTTGATGTCAATTATATAGGTCTGTAGCTTTTGCTTGTTTCATAGTTCATTTTATTAGGTTTTGGAATGATCTTTACAGTAGAGCCTTTCCATACATCCGGATAATAACCTAATTCACTGCATTTGTTGAATATTTGTTGTAAAATCGGGATTAAAATTGTACCTGCATATTTGATCATATTATTACTGATAAAATCTGGACCTGGTGCTTTCTTGATATTTAATTTTGAAATAATATTTTCAACATCTTTTATTTCTATAAAAATGTTATTTTGGTTTTTATATTCATGTTTATAGTTTCTAATAATAACATGCTCCTCTTTATCTGAGTGTACATCATCATCTGGAAATAAATCATTCAAGAGACTTTTCATTTTTTCTTTTTTTAAAGTATCCGGTATATTATCGATCATTGGAAGTCCTCTATTGTTGTTGGATGATCTCAGAGATTTAAAAAATTTATAGGCGTTTCCAAATGGGTTGTTTGATTCATTTTCTTCAATGAATATTCTCCAACTTTTTTTCTTAGCTCTTTTGATAGCGTTAATGTACTTGTTTCTTGCAATTTTAAAAGTTATTTTATTGATAACTCTATGCCGATAGTATAAGTTTATAATGTAATGAAAATCATTTTTTCATTTTTTCAAGATTCCCATTCCACCACTTAATATTAGATATATGCTTGAAAGAGTTTGATTTGATTTCCAGAGACGAATAAGCTGCCTCATTAATTATGTTAGTAAGTTTCATCACGATTCTGTCAACATCCGTAGTATTGGATGCCTGATTTATTTCATTAGACAAGTTATGTACATTTTGAAATGATATCTCTTTAGTAAATTTTTCCCGGTTGGCATTTTTTTCAATGAATTTCCATGTTGACTTTTGTCCAATTCTCTGCACTTTAAATTATATCGAATGTCAAAGGTTATTGCTACATGATCGGAAATACTTGTAAAAGTTGATGTGCTCCAATTCTGTATCAGCTTTATATAATTTTTGTTTGATATTGTTAAATCTATTATACTGGCATTTCGACATGTAGGCGTTTTAAGGTTATGAATAAACAAGTTGTATTCATCCACAATAGAGTGGAATTTATAGCCATTAGAGTTAATTATACGGTTGTACCATACAGGGTGTCGAGAGTTAAAATCACCACAGAGGATCATTGGCTGTAGTCCGAAAGTCTCCAAAAGTTCTTTAATAAATATTTGGTGAGTATTACCGAAGTTGTTAGGGTGGATGTAGAAGTTTGAAATAATAATGTTTGAATTCTCTGAATATATAGAAATAGTTGTACAAAAAGAATTAGTGAATCTATCAATTGTCGTATATTTAATGCTACTATTAAGAATAATCGTTGCTGTGTAGACTGTTTTATCAGTTTTAGAGTAAACTATTTGTGAGTCATTATTGTATACACATCATTCCCTAACATATAAGGCTCGTGAATAAATAATAGGTCAGGAGAGTTGTGTGTGTGGACAGAACAGAAGCTCGAAGTTCATCGAATGCTATAGCACTTTTCCTTATATTTTGTTGAATACATTTTATTCCTTGTTTAGTTGCCATCATTGTGCAAAACATATGGTTCTTGAATCAAAAGAGTATCCGCTGGGTTAGATATAATATTGGATTGTAGTTCATTGGTTGCTATTAAACTCTTCCTGGCTTTTTGTGGTATACACTTTATATTTTCCTTCATTTAAAATATTTATGTTTAAAATGTTCAATGAAATAATTTAGACTGGATGTTTTTTATTCTTCATTTATGGGGGAATATTCTGTTCTTTGGATTATTCGATCTGTTTGAATTTTATAAAGCGGGCACAGATTAGAATTTGGCCTATGGTTTGTTGAGCTATTTTTATATTTAGGGTGATTCAAGCAATTGAAACATCTAAGCTCTCCAGTGCAACAATGTGATATAGATGTAGATATAAATTCAGATATTTTCTTTATGTTTATATAATCAGCATGCTCTTGTGAGGACCAACTAAATATATATATATATATATGCTATACTATACTATACTGCAAAATTATATATATATGCCATTATTCCCCGAAAAAAAAAATATGTGTGTGTGTTTGTGTGGGTGCCATCAAATCATGCCACGAATATATGTCACGAAATTGTGCCACGAAAATACGTAACAAATTGTGTCACGAAAATATGTCATAAATTATTCTACGAATATGTCACAAAATTGTTACAAATATTTACCCAAATTATGCCACAAAAATGTGTCAAATTGTATCACGAATATATGTCCCCCAATTATGTCACTCAAATAGGTCACAAATTGTGTCACGAAAATGTTACACCCCCCAAATCTATATTGAAAAGCGGGTTCTGCCAGAATTCGATCATGGAATATTCTTATCTATTTAAAATACAATATAACGCGGCTGACGATTGTAAAACGAAAATTGCAATTATACCGCGAATGTTTCTTTTAAACAAAAATCGAAATCTATTTTAAAGAGAAATAACGATTATTTCTAACTTTAATGATGAAGTATGATAGGATGAACCGTGAAGAGTAATGACAAACGGAAAAATAAAAGTATCCAGGGGCGGGACACTGGACACTTTTATTTTTCCGTATGTCATTACTCTTCACGGTTCATCCTATCATACTTCATCATTAAAGTTAGAAATAATCGTTATTTCTCTTTAAAATAGATTTCGATTTTTGTTTAAAAGAAACATTCGCGGTATAATTGCAATTTTGGTTTTACATTCTTATCTATAATCAAAAACCTTAACAGTAGCGCCATATACAGTATATTCATTTCATATTTATATGTATCAAATAGAGAACAATATCTGTTTTGTAGTGTCTACAAATAGCCAAGAAATATTTAAGAAGTAGACAAGAAGCATACTATAAATAGACAACATGTAGAAAATAGATCTAGGTGACACTGATCAAGAACATGTTTTATGTTTTATTATTTAGAACGTAGAATGTAAGGTCCACAGAAATAACTCCGATGACGCCCTGTCATAGAGGGAAACCTTCTCTCAGGCACGAAGCGCTGATTTTATTTTTTGAAAAATTATTTTTTCAAATTTCAGTGGGTTTTTTGTCCTCATCCCATATCAAGTATAAAATCTTTCAATAAAAGCGACAGAGTTTCGAGAAGTTTCAAAAATAAATATTTGGTTGATGTGAAAATATTATATTAGATACTGTTTCTTTACTTATATATTTATAAAAAAAATCTCGTAGACCGTATTAACGTATAGTATATAGTATAGTACAGTGTATTATAATAAAGTTAGGATCTAGGCTCAGTGCTGCTACAGAGAGAGGAGAGTGTTTAATCATAAAGGACTACCTTTTCATATGCCTAATGGCTCATATAGCCAATGTGTGGATGTAGGTAGTTGGCTTTATATGGTATCCGTGTTTCTTTAGCTCGGGGGCTTAGCGCTATCGAATTTCTAAATTAAATAAAGGAATCTGGGTTTGATTCTAGGAAGTTTTATCCTTATTTTTTTGGTAATACTAATTTAAATATTTTTGCCATTCTATCTGCACACTTTTAAAAACACATTTATTTCATAGTGCTATTCATAAATTATGTTGATATCAGGATTAATTATTCCTTGTATTATCGAAATTTGACGCTTCATTTCATTCTGTAAAGATAAGTTTTAGCAGCCTGAGTTCGGTTCTATTACTTCGTGACAAAGCTTTAATTATTCTTGAAATTATCCCTTTCATATGCGACTGTTGGGTAATTCTCTACACTTTATAACTTATCTAAAGGTAAAAGTCATTAAGGCTTAGAGAAGTGGCTGTCTTTCTTGATCCATTCGTGCAACAGACCAATGTTCTATCATCCTTATAATATATAATTAATATATTACAATTGCTTAAACACATATTTTGTGATGAAATTGTGTGATTACAAAAATGAACATTATATACACGATAGATAATTCAATAGTTTAATAAATTTTCACGTCTTAAATATTTTCAAATATTTTCAACGCATGCTGTCAGTATTAAGAAGCCGGAGCGCGCCTCCTAACATTGCGTCATTCCTCGGTGACGCAATTCTCAGGAGCGGAGGCAGATGGCTCCTTTCTTTACTCTTCTGGGAACCCTCTCATACGCCCCTTGGTCTGTAAGTCTTACTTCCCTGGTGCACACAGTTGGCATCACGAGCCTGGAAGCAGTTTTAAGCTATATATAAATAAATCTCTACATGTCGTCTTGTGTTTATATAACTAAAGGCATTCAGTTTTTATGTTTCTAAATTCGTTTATTGCTGGATAAATTAAAATGATAAGCTTCGGTGAATCTCCTTATTTTACATCCATTATGGAAGATACCAGACACGGAATAATTCAACATAAACAACACAAAGTTGCTGCTGGATGATATTCCAGTACCAAAAAAGTGTCACATATCTCTTTGGTATTCAGGTTGGCATTTTGTCTATATATGCCAAAACTAGTGTTGTGGCTCATTCGTTATTACCCACTCTATGTTTTGTATTTAGGTGATAACCAAAAATATGGTTTTAAAATATATTTAGACTGAGAGGTGCCATCTTTTGTTACATATACATCTATGAGTGTAAATATGAATGGATTTTGAAAATGATCCTATAAATATTTAAAACATCTATATTAAAAGATTCCGCCATATTTTTTTACATGTTTTCAGCATATAGAGGTATATGTTTCCACCAATCTAATAGTTAATTATTTAACGACTTGTGTAATCTGGCTTCAGTAAGAGTTGCAAATTCCTATCGTTGTGTGACATCTCAATCGAATTATGTGTTTTTGTGACCAGGTAAACCTTTAAAAACAATATATACAAGGTGCGAGTATGTTTCACAATGAGATTTGAAGTTATATATTGAGTTTTAAAAGAGGGAGATTCTCTAAATATTCATTTGAGGGAAAAGAAGACTTGAAGACAATAATAGTCATGTCCATCATTTTCATATGAGAGGAGAATTTCTTTTTCATTTAGACTAGTATTTAAAAAAATATTTCGACATAATTATCCATTATAAAATCAGAAAAATAATTTGTATTTACCTTTGGTGCATATAAACGTGTTGCCAGTGTTCAAAGAGGTAAAATTTTGAATACAGCCGAGTCTCTTATGAGAGAAGGCCTAAAAAGACGACTAAACCAGTGGAGGTGGTCAGAGACAGTTGACATCACTACTCGGAAGATAAGACTTCTCAAGAGACCGGGTTTGGTCATGGCTATGTTCTCTCATGGGAGACCACTTGTGTATATATGCATCACACAAAAAGTCTATTGTGATATTACTTATTTTGCAGATTTGGTGAAAAAAGTATTTACTAATATTTTCTGAAGATAGGTTTATATGTATATTGCGTTTTCACCGCCACTCTGTGTTGTGACGACGATCTAAGTTCTATAGAGGTAGTCGCTCACCTCTATTCTTGGTCGGCGGGGTTTAAGGTTCAAAATTAAGGTTAGCTGCTTATAGCACTATTAAAATATAAGACGAAAACAGGAGTGAAAATTATATTTATTATAAATTAAGAAAATAAGTAAAGTAGTTTTTAATTAATTATATATTTAAATATTTACACTAAAAGAATCGGGGATCCGGGCAAATCTTCCCGTTCGAAAGTTGTTTACAGGTTCTTCTGTATTTGTTTTCTCATTTTAGCCGCTGCATCCCCGTAGCCGCTTCCGTCGGCCTCCCATTGGCTGCTTCGAACTCCTTCTTTTCCAACATTTCTCCCACCTTTGAGTTGGCGCCTCGACGACTCAAACATGGAAAGGAAATGTTCAGTAGATCCAATCGGTTAGTTCTCTTGATGTGTCGTCCGTATCTTGACACAACATTCGGGGTTCCAATGTGATGTTGCCCTTGTTGTGAAGTCAAAGGGTCCTCTTCAGTTGTCAATCGAACTTCTTGTGTGTGAGATCGCTCCGTCAGAGGGTCTCGACATCTTATCTCGGGCGTTATCTCTAAATTGTAGAGTTTTGGAATAGGTCGTATTTTATCACCTGATGAAATTTTCACTTTCGTAACCCTCACAAGTCCGTCTTTTCCTGGATAGAGTTGGATTATTCTGGCTAACGGCCAGTGTAGTCTCTTTAAACTCTCTTGTCCAATGAGTACCATGTCACCCACCTTGAATGGTATGGTAGTCTTCAGGCGTCTCGTTTCTTGTCTGCGAAATTCAAAATATTCGATACGAAATCGTTCTCTAAGATCTTCTCGCACACGTTTGATATATTGATATTTGAGGGTGATGGTCTGGTTATCAATCAAGTCCATGTCTGGAACGCCAACCTCTCTGACCTCATGTAAGAACAACGAAGGTGTCAATGGAACGAGATCCTCACTTTCCTCAGTTAGGTAGGTCAGTGGGCGTGTGTTCATCAAGCTTTCGACGTCACACATTACCGTGGAAAGTTCTTCATATCCCAAGGAGGTTTGACCGAGAATCCTAAAGAGCAATTGTTTCTTCATTCCAATCAAACGCTCCCACCATCCACCCCACCAAGGAGCACCAGGCGGTATGAATTTCCAGGTGATGTTTTTCAATGTGGGATCACATTTTAATCTCGAAAAATCAATCTTCTTTAAAGTATTAGCCATGCCTCTGAAATTAGTCCCATTATCCGAATACACAATCAATGGTCGGCCTCTTCGAGCAATAAATCGGCGGAAAGCTTGGAGGAAGGTTTCCATAGACAAAGATGTCACAAGTTCCAGATGAACTCCTCTATACACTGCACATGTTAAGATAACAATCCATGCTTTCTTCTTATTCTTCAAGATTAGATGTCCAGTTAGATCAACTCCTACTATTTCGAAAACTGCAGCATCTCGTACTCTGTCTTCTGGTAATGATGTTGACTCAACGGTAGCTGGTGTCGCGGTGAATCGGTTACAGCGAATGCATTGATTGATGATCTTCTTGACGGTTTTCCTGGATCTTAGTATCCAATTGTTTTCTCTCAGAATACCGAGGAGTGTTTGTAGACCGGCGTGCCCGTGGGTTTCATGGTTCCACCTGATGAGCAAAGAGACCAAGAAGTGATCTGAGGGCAATAAAATGGGCATTCTAAAATAAGCGAAATATTCTCTTCTGCAAATTTTAGTTTTTATTCTTAAAATCCCTGAAGAGTCTACTAGCAACTTAAAGCCTTGTAGTTTCTTATCTTCATGCCCTGAAAACGTTTCTCTCTGGATAAGTCTCATCAGTATTATTTCTGACTTAGTGATTTCTTCTGTACTGAGATCTTCTGAAATTATCTTTTTTCTATCAATCTCTTGGCGTTGTTGAAGATTCTGTATATCCAGGCGGTGATTCGTACTAATATCAAAAAATGGTAATAACGTCCAAATAAATTTTCATTTACTCTTGTCGTACACAAGGTGTTCAGGATAGTCTTGCGCCTTTCAGAATAAACAATCTCCAAATCAGGGATAATGGTTGATTTGGGCAACTCTTCTTGAGATACCTTTAACCATGCAGGTCCCTCCGACCATCTTGTCTCCTTAAGTGTTTCTGCTGAACATCCCCGAGACGGGAGGTCTGCCGGGTTTAATCGCCTGGTATGTGGCGCCAAGATTCGGGGGAGCTAAGATTATGAATTTCCTTAGCACGGTTCATCACAAAGGCTGCCAAGTTGTCTTCTCTTTGGATCAAACAGAGAGCATTGGTCGAATCGGTCATATAAAATCTTGGAATTTCCTCAAATTCCAGATCTTGTATGACGTTAGCTGCCAAACGAGCTCCAATCAGACAAGCCAAAAGCTCCAATCTTGGGATGGTGAGTTTCTTCAGTGGAGCTACTCGTGTTCGAGCCTGTATTAATTGGATGTCCACTCTATCTTCCTTTTCAATGCGAAGGTAAATACAGGTTGCATAGGCAAACAGACTGGCGTCGCAAAAGATGTGGAGAGTGTTTTTCTCTACATAGGAATCCGTAAAACAGAGCCATCTAGGAATTTCTATGTTAGGCAAATATTTCAGTTTGCTAAACCACTTCCAAAATCTTTGTACTAAACATCCATGTAGGACTTCGTCCCATGTCAACTTCTGTATCCAAGTTTCTTGTAATATCAGCTTGGGAATTAAAGTCACAGGACAAGCAACTCCTAATGGATCAAATATCTTGCTCGCAATTGAAAGTATTTTTCTCTTGGTGGTTGGTCCAATTAATTCAAAATCTTCCAAACCACAATTCTCAGTGTGTCTCTATCAGTATTCCATGTTATTCCTAAAATGTTCACTTCCTTATTCAGTTGGTTCATAAGAGAAAAGTCTGTAACGTTACTCACCCAATCTCGGAGATTGAAACAAGCTGTAGAGAGCAGTTCAGTAGATTCTTCCACGAATTTCTCTGTTTCTTCAACATTCTTAAAACTGGCTAAACAATTTTCAACATAAAAGGATGATTTAAACTGTTCAGCTGTGATTTTTAAATGTTCAGGAGCCTTATCTAAGTGGGGAGATAAGGTAGCCTTTAAAATATACGGACTAGTGGTAATTCCAAAAACAGCCCTTTTATGTCGATACGTGATCAATCTTCCGTCTTCTGTGTGCCACAGGAATCGTAAATAATCTCGGTCTTCTTCTTTTATTCCAATTTGTAAAAATGCTTTCTCAATATCGGAAGAGACACCAACTTCATATATCCGGAATTTATTAAAAAGTCTTGGTATAATTTCTATTAAATTGGGTCCCTTATCCAGACAGTCATTCGGGGAAAGTTTACCTCTCTTCCGGGCCGACGCATTGAATACTGGCCGTATTCTAGAAGTTTGACTGTTCATTTTATACACTGGTCGATGTGGCAGGTAGTATACACCATCTATTTTATCTTCTCTGGCATACTCGATTATCCCCTGATTAATCCATTCTTCAAAGATTTGTCCATACTCATTCATGTCTCCAACTTCTTCAAGTTTTCTTCTTACAGAACTTAGTTGGTTTTCGGATAGGTCTCTATTCGAAGGAATCCTTTCCTTGTCTTGCACCCAGGGTAGAGCTACCTCATAGCCCCATCGATATCTCGCGTCGTGGTGTGGGCGAAATGTTCCTCCATTTCAGCTTGTAATGACTGAGTCTTCTTCTCAACCTCCGCGTCAGAGACTCCAATTGCATCTAATTTCCACAAATTTTCTAGATACAAAGATAGAAGTGTGGTCACGCAAAGGAAGCTGGTGTCATCTCTCACCTCCGTCGGAGGAATCTTTCCCATCACAGTCCATCCTAGTTTGGTACGGATTGCCACCAGTCCAGATGAGATTCTTCTCTGAGCATCGGTTAGCAATATCCCGGCGATGTTCGCCCCTATAAGGACTTCTATACGGTCTCTCATCAAATCAGATACGTCGAGTTCTTCACTCCCTTCTAAAAATGATCTTGGACACACCGGAGGTATGCTTCCACAGATAAGGGGTTGACCTAGTGCTTTAAATTCACAGCGATAGGAATTATTGATGTCAGATAAATGAATGGTATAGGCCTCATGTTCAACTACGTCGGTACTCGATCCTCCAAACAAGGAATGCCGGAAGAACTCTCTCCTAGATATTTCGTACTACATTTCCATTGTTGTGCTATGTAAAATATATGATCTTTGGGATCCGGTGTCTATTAAAGCCCGTGCCGTCTTCTCCGTTCTGTTCCCTTTGAGGGTCACTCTCAAAGTAGGTAACAAGACGTCTGGGGAGGTTGATAGGTTGGAGAGAGTTTCATCTTGCACCGTTGGAGACTTGGAAGATCCACCTCTATCTAAAATCAGTTTTGTGCACATGACATCCAGGTGGGAAGACATGTTGCAGATCGAACAACGGACTACATTTCTGCAAAATTTACTTAAATGAGAAAGCCGAAGACATTTATAACAAACACCTTTTTCCCTCATGAGTGTTCTCTTTTCGTTTAAACTCAAATTAGCGGCAAAGTCACACTTAGGGCTTCCATGATTGCCTTTGCCACAAAATACACATTCATTCGATTTATAAACTGAATTCAAAAGTTCTGAAGCTGTTGCAATTGGCTTTTCATTGTAGAATTTCGTCTTCGGATGTTTGTTTACTAAATTAGGTTTAGAAGTTGATTCATTCCCGGTACCGATTTCGTTTCTAAAACTCTTCTCCCGTGCAGTTAATTGTCTTTCTAGAAAGGTAATCAAGTCATTAATTACGTAACCTGTCGGGAGTTCTTTGTTCAATTCCAAATTAAGGTCGGCAGGTAGAAGCTTTATTATTATCGGACACAACAGTTGTCCGTAAACATCAATGGACACGTTTAGTGACTCGAGACTTCTTATTTGAACAGAAAGGTTGTCAAAAAGTGCGCGGAAGGTTCTTACATCGCTTGACGTTTTGAGTGGTCTCATTGACAACACATTGGTCATATGTCGGCTAATCAAAATGTCTTCTCGCCCAAATCTGTCTTTAAGCAATTTTATAGCTTTCTCATAACTGTCCGCAGATAAAGCGAAACCTTCGACTGTGTTTAGTGCAGTTCCGCCGAGATGTGTCTTCAGATAGTTAAATTTATCGATCGGGTTCAGTGAGTTGTTCTGGTGAATAGCTGCATCAAAAGAATTCCAGAACGTCAGGCATTCACTAATGTTTCCATAAAACTCCGATATCATCAATTTCGGAAGCTTCACAGTCGTGCAGGAAGGTACATAATGTCTCATTTCGGGTTCATCTATTCGTGAGTTTGAATCCTGTATATTTTCGCCACGAGAATCTGATTGGCGAATCTTTTTATTTGCCCTAAATCTCCAAATAATATATTTCTCTCGATATTCCTCTACCCCCTGTAATTCCCTCTCTAAATCGCCAGTTTCAAGAAGCGTTTCTATTTCGTGATCAACTAATTTAAGTTCGTTAAATGATTCATTCAATTGTTCTAATAATTCTTTAAGATCAATTCTCATTAGCGTGTCAAGTCCACTTTCAATCTTATTGCATGTTTTCGTTAAATATGATCTGTTAATAGCACGCTTCTTCTTTAAACGTAGAATCAATTCTTCCGCCATCATGTAAACAAAGCGGCAAGTAGGGTTAGCTAGCGAGTTCCAACATGGTCAGCTCAGAATGATTTTTTTTTCTTCTAGAATTTACCTTCAACAGTCCCGGCTGGGATGCCAAAAATATTGCGTTTTCACCGCCACTCTGTGTTGTGACGACGATCTAAGTTCTATAGAGGTAGTCGCTCACCTCTATTCTTGGTCGGCGGGGTTGAAGGTTCAAAATTAAGGTGTCGCTGCTTATAGCACTTTTAAAATATAAGACGAAAACAGGAGGGAAAATTATATTTATTATAAATTAAGAAAATAATTAAAGTAGTTTTTAATTAATTATATATTTAAATATTTACACTAAAAGAATCGGGGATCAGGGCAAATCTTCCCGTTCGACTTCCAAGTCGTTCCGCCAAGAGATCAACACCACAGAGGTCCGTACGTCTCTTGACCTCACGGACAATACAGCAGCTCATTTCATTTTGTCTCCTCTCTAATTGTAAATACGCTGCTGTATCACCTCATAAGCATAAATAAATAAATTCCCGTTCGAAAGTTGTTTACAGGTTCTTCTGTATTTGTTTTCTCATTTTAGCCGCTGCATCCCCGTAGCCGCTTCCGTCGGCCTCCCATTGGCTGCTTCGAACTCCTTCTTTTCCAACAATGTATATTCTTTAACAAAAAAAGATGACGTTCAGGAAGGGGTTTTACGATTTATATGAAAATATGTATACAAAAACGTTTTGAACAAACATGCAGATGATTGAAATTTGGTGACCGATTTATGCAACATAATAAATTTTTAAATTTAGAATTCATGGCTAAAATCGAATAAATACTTGATAAATAAAAATACACCTTTAGAAAAACATTCATAAAAATGCAGTGAATGGAAAAATATATTTTTAGCTCCTCCAATTGAATAATTAGAAATTTACATGAGTAAAACTAAAATCGGCGGGGGGCAATCATATTTTGATTGAGGATGTAAAAAATTTAGTAAACATAAAAACTCGCTGATCAGTTGCTCCTTATTAAATCAATATAAAGTCGAAATTCACTATGATCGTCCCCCGCTGCTTTTATTTTTACTTATAGAAATATTCAACAAAAAGGCGTATATTGGATCAAAAAATAATTTATTCACCAATATTTCTGTTGGCTGAACGCCAACCTTTTTCAAGGTATTATTACAACATATTTATGGCAACAACAATCTCAGCGCCACATATAACGTCAATGGAATTAAGTTACAAAATATATTTCCCTATATTTACCTCATTGAATATAGGAAAAATATATTTTCTAACTTTTAATTCTATTGACGTTATATTATATGTGGCGCTTGGTTTGTTGTTGACATATATATGTTGTAATTTCTTGAAAAAGGTTGGCGTTCAGCCAACTGAAATATTGGTAAATAAATTATTTCGATCCAATATATATGCGTTTTTTAATTAAAGATACATTTATGGATGGCTCTATTTTCAAAACACATATAAATATAATTTTTCAAAGGCAGGAGCTAAATTAGTTATTTTAGTGCATTTTAGTAAAATAATTTTAAAAATGAGTTTTTTATTTTTTAATTATTATTAAACTGCCCTATGTGTATGGATCTAAAGAGTTCTATACCGATGGCCCTTCCGATGTTTTTTTCTCTATTGCAGTATAATAGAAGTAAAAAAAAAAGAAGTTTTATTTGAAAAGGGAAAAATCGTGCTAACTATAGTTTCATTTCTAGTATACGAGTAGAATAAAGGACGTATATTGTGTTTTGTTGATACTGCCTATATTAAGGGAGGTATTGTTTAAGCTAAGCAAGCTGGACGTTCCACTACAGAGGATATAGCTCTTATCAAATTAGGACAATTGTCTATTTACACTCAATGACAACAAACACAAGGTAATTAGGTAGTTTATAGTAAAGGCCTCCTTGCTGTGTCTTGAACTACGGAGCAGTGAAGGTTTGTCTTCAGTTGATGTCCTTTGGAAGCTTGATTGTAATTACATTTGTAAACCTCTTTAGTTTACTTTCCTTAGGTTGATGGTAGAATTACAGGCAGTTACATATATACATGCACACATACAAAACTGTATTAAATAATATATATCAAATCCAGTTAACAATAAAAAGGAAAATGAAAACGGTTTTGGAAAGAGCTTCGTGAAAACAAACTCGCCTCGCTACCTTCCTGCGTACGCCAGAGTTAAGCGTCGACTCTAGAGAGTTCGAAAAGTAATTGTTTACTGGGCGGTCGCCATTTAATATTCTTCCCCAAAATAGTTTCGCCCTTGTTCTTTCAATTACATACAAGCTTAAACGTCTTTTTAACACCATATTACCACATATATACTAGACACGTTTGATTGAAAAATCACCATTAAGTATTTTATATATCTTATAATTTTCCCTTCAGATTGTTACATGTAACAAATTTCTAACACGCTCTCTATAAATACCGTGGGATTGTTAAGAGCCTAACAGGAAAATATTATCAAAACTAAACAAATAAAACTTTCTCTTTCCTGATGGAGGAGCGATGACAAAATCTCCAGGTAACTAACTATTAACGACTGACTGGTTGGCAACAATCAAGGCCATTCCAGGTCAATGGTCTGCGGTAAAACCTGAATTCTACTTTATATAACTCGTGAGTAAGAGAGAATTCATTTTTATCTCCTCATTTTATCATTAAATATAAATATACTAGTATAATGTATGTGCGTATAATTTCTAAAAATACAGAAGCATCTTTCCATAGTTTCGTTATACACCGTCACCAAGAGTAAGCCTTCAAGTGCAGAATATATAAGCAGAATCAACATAAAATAGTTTTAGCGATTTGGTGGAATCAATCGGCAAAATCGCTGGGAACGTTCACCACTAATAAACCATGTCTTGCCAATTTTCTTTTTTTAATATTTGGTTTATTAATTGTAAAATTTCGTTCATAGAATATAATTGCATTCTCTATAAAGTTATTCTATTTGCTCTAGAATATTTAGAGATTCGAATTCCCTACTCACGTAAATATTGTCCTCAAGGTTCAGATCTAATTATGAGAGAATGTTTGAGAACATCACAATATATATATATATTATTGATGTATATATATTGTTCATTTGTTTTAAATAAATATAAAATGATGTATATAATTGTTCATTTATTTTGCATATTTTTCATCTTTGAATTTATCTTATAATTTGGTCTGTGAAAATAAATATATTGGACCAGTGATCGTTTAATGTTAGTTAGTATAGAGAATGGTTAGGCAGGATATATATATATATTTAAATGTTATGCTTGTGTAATTATAATCTTAATTGAATAAAAATATTTAAATTATAAATGTATTCTAAATCTTAAATACCAAGCATTAAAGCAACTGGCGACGAGGAAAAGCAAATTTTGTAAAGAAAAAAGAATTTAAATAGTGAAAAGAAATTATACTTTAAAAAAAATGTCTTCAAGTATGTTTGAAAGATTCGACGAAAATCTAGAGAATGTAGAGAATTATATTTATCGATTGAAGCAATTCATGCTAATTTCTAAAACAAAAGAAGACTTTAAGACGCCATTTCTGATATCATGCATCGGGCCTAAATACTTCGGGATCTTGCGAAACTTAGTTTTTCCAGAAGAAGTTGATCAAGTTCCCTTTGATAAATTGTGCAGGATCTTATTGAAACATTTCAATCCTAAGACCAATATAATATATGAAAGATTTGTATTCCAGAAAATGGATCAGAAATCAGGCGAAACAATATCTAAATACATAATACGCCTTAAGGAACAGGCTCAAAGGTGTAACTTTGGAGATGTTCTGCAAGAATCCCTGCGAGACAGATTTGTGGCGGGCATCATTGATACACCAACCCAAAAGAAGCTACTACAGGAGGAAGGATTGACTTTTGAGGGAGCATTAGACATCGCGCTGTCTGCGGAGTCTGCAGATAATGACCTACACAACCTCAAGAGATCCGAAGATGCCCATCTGTCCCCACAGCATCTTCATGCCATCAATAATCCCTGCAAACACTGTGGTAAGACCAACCATCTACACTATAATTGTTTTTTTAAATCAGCTAATTGTAGAGTTTGTGGTAGAGTAGGGCATATTTCTACTATATGTTATAAAAAAGATAGTTCTGCCCGTAAATTGCCCAGAAATCCCAAAAATACTTTTAATAAATTTAAAAAGCATGCTAATGATAATAATCCTTCGGGATCTCAAAATAACTTATCATTGAATAATATAAATTTACATCCTCCTTTGACTGAAACAGTATATGTAAATAATATAAAATTGTTGGCTGAAATTGATACTGGAGCAGCCATAACTACATTAACTAAATATTTGTACTTTAAATATTTCAAAAATGTTAAATTAAATAAATGTAATACAGTCTTGACCGGCTATCGTGGCTCTAAAATACCTATTTTAGGCAAGGCTAAATTTGATATAAAATTAAGAAATGTTTCTAGAACCATTGAAATACTAATAACTAATTTAAATTGTACTAAATTTCTCTTAGGAAGAGATTTCCTTAATCTTTTCAATATCTCATTCAATTATTTGCATAAATTGGACTCTTTTAGTATAGATTCACTTTTAAATGATTACGGGTCCATTTTTGAATGCAAATCTGACCCTATTAAAGGTATCAAATGCCATCTTGATGTAAAAGCCTCCAAATTCAATAGTCAATATGTTAACAGTAAATTTAAAGTGGATGAGACTGTGAAGTTTAGGTGGATTACTAATGGGCATCCCTCTTGGTATACAGGAAAGATAATTAAAATACTAGGAAGGAATGTTTATTTAATAAAACAAGGTGACAGTATAAAAAAGGTTCATCAAAACTACATTAGAAAAATGTTGCCTGGTAAATCACATCCCACTATTATGAATGAGGCTGAACGTGTGCCAACTCCAATCTCGGAGGAGAAAAGTATTACAACCCCCAGGTATCCTCAGAGGGAGCGCAGATGTCCGCAGAGATATGGAGAGTAAATAGATAAATAAGGGGGGCCAAGCCTAAGAAGGGGGAATTGATGTATATATATTGTTCATTTGTTTTAGATAAATATAAAATGATGTATATATATTGTTCATTTGTTTTAAATAAATATAAAATGATGTATATAATTGTTCATTTATTTTGCATATTTTTCATCTTTGAATTTATCTTATAATTTGGTCTGTGAAAATAAATATATTGGACCAGTGACCAAAAAGGCTGTAAATAGATCGTTTAATGTTAGTTAGTATAGAGAATGGTTAGGCAGGATATATATATATATTTAAATGTTATGCTTGTGTAATTATAATCTTAATTGAATAAAAATATTTAAATTATAAATGTATTCTAAATCTTAAATACCAAGCATTAAAACAATTATATATATATATAAATCAAAAATAAAAATGGCATATCCTGACCAGGAGCACATGTGCTTTACAGAAGGCAGAGCGCCATCTGGTGGAACAGAAAATTATTTTTGATTTCAACACCTGATCTTTTTATCTTTTATTTTTTTCTTTCGTTTTTTTTTTCATGTGTTGAGCGTATTTACGCAAGTTTGGCCTTAAATACCCATTTCTTGGTTTTTCAAGAAGCTACTGGGACCAAAAAATATTTTTGGTCGCAGTGGTACAGCCTAGTCCACGCTGACGAGCGTCAAAAAGCGCGAAACGCGTTCGTGGATGGCTTTTCTTGATTTATCAAGAAATTGGGTTGGCCAAATATCAGAGAACAGGCTAAATCAATGTTTAGTTGATTTCTGTTCCACCAGATGGCGCTCTGCCTTCTGTAAAGCACATGTGCTCCTCTGGTCAGGATATGCCATTTTTATTTTTAATTTCAACACCTGATCTTTTTATCTTTTATTTTTTCTCTTTCGTTTTTTCATATATTTAAATATAAACAATAAAATCAATCAATAATTAATGTGTAACGATGGATATTTCGGAATTACACAAGGCCGGCTGATATTTAAAAGAGGTTGAAGGAATTATTTATTTGTTTTCGGATGTTATATAGAGTGTGAAGGTTATGACCTCTACAATCTGGATGTCTCTGGTTAAAGTGTATATTTAATCAACATAAAGAATTATATGAAAATAGAGCTCCAACTGGCTGCAAATACCGGCTACATAATTCGTTCTGTATGGCTGCCACCTTCAAGACTGGGGCCGTATATCTCACAGGGTCGTACATCTCACAAGACCATCTGACTTGAAATCCTTGGACTAATTGTCTGGGTGAGTGCATTTACAGTATTTCTAAATGCTACGTTAGACTATAATTTGATTTTGCATCGTAAAAGTTCGATTTTGGACTATACAACCGATAAATGATGTAATAGCTCAACCAAAGCACATTGGTAACTTGGCAAGCTTACAATTATACCACAGTCATGCTTTCGTTCCCTTCTCAATCCATACCTTATATGTCTCCGTGTATAAAGCAGTTGAAAATGCAATCTCAAAGGAATATTGATTTTCAAGAAATATTAGGTAACCCAATGATAATTATCACTAATTATAATTGGTTGACTAGCAGCTAGGTGCTCCCAATTTGGTAAAGTCTCTACACAGGATCAGCATTGAGAATAATGCTATAACACCGTGTGAATCGCAGGATGGTGAGTAGAGCAGCACACCAGGCAGGACGGAGGATCTGGACCATCTCTGTCACCTAGTGGTCAAGGTCTGGTGTCGCAACCGTCCATAGTACGGGCCTCCACCTGCGACGGAAATATTTGGTGTCTTAACAACCTTACAGAAAAATCCATTATTTTTCGGGTAAAACATAACACCGGCTTGGCTTTTTAAATCATTTATTCCTTTAGACGTAACGTACTTTAATTTGTTTCCGAAATTACTACCCTAAAATGTAACCGTGTTATATAGCATTCGTATTACAACGTTCCAATATATTTACTCACGTCATCTAAACTTGGTATAGGAAGATGGTCGGTTTATGGTTATTTGTTATTTTGGCTTCTAATTTTAATTGGTAACTACTCGTTTTTAACATTAATTTATAGCAAAATATATATAATACAAATGAAAACACCAAAACGCGAATGTTTCTTTCCATAAATAAATTAAACTTCTACTGTCCTTACTGCGATGAAAAAATATATTGGGAGGGCTTGGCTCATAAGTAGTGAACCCTCCCATCGGTTTCGCCAATTTAATCTACCAGACCGCTTCTTTAGAGCTCTAATACCGTATTGAATCATTCTGATTTTATATGCAACTCCCAATATAATTTTTCATCGCAGTAAGGACAGTGGAAGTTTGATTTACTTGTGAAAAGAAAATTGGCGTTTTGGTGTTTTAATTTGTATTATATAGATGGCGCGTTATTGCTAGGTATTAATTTATGCCTAACTGGCCTTGTCCTTATTGTTTTCGGAAGTGCATTGCTCGATGCAAATATTTAAATTTAATTATACTGTCCCAAAAGCTTATGTCCATAGTTTTCTCAAATGCCATTTCTAAGATTCAACCCTTCAGTGTTGCATATAAAAGCAGAATGTTCCAAGAGCTTTAAAGAAGCGGTCTGGTAGATTAAATTGGCGAAACCGCTGGGAGAGTTCACCACTGATGAGCCAAGCCCTTCCAATATTTTTTTCATCGCAGTAAGGACAGTAGAAATTTGATTTATTTGTTAAAAGAAACATTCGCGTGTTGGTGTTTTCATTTGTATGAATTTGCTATAAAAAATAAGCAATTTAATATTTATATAGTTTATCTTTATTTTTTTTTTCATTTTCTTCTAACATATAAAGTTGTATTGCTATTTCAAGTATACATCTACACTAATTCTAAATTTCTATTATATAACTCCCTGCGATTTTATGCTCCTATATTTACCTGAATTTATAAAATTATACCTAAAATTCTCATAAAACCAGTAGATGAATCTGTCAGAAGCCTCAAAAATCTAATAACAAAATAAGAAAGTACAGTGGGAAGTAGATGGAGATGAGGTAGCTAGGAAATGAAAGCTACGCTTGAGTTACTAAACGAGGGATAGCTTTAGTGTAGGTTGTAAAGTCCGTAGCATTAGTTGTTGTATCCCACACACTAACACAAGTTATATACAACTATTTCATTTAGATTTATCAAATCGACATATTTCTTGTCTGTATAATACATTGGCGCGTCATTATTTTATCATTACAGTAAGGGCACATTAGAAAATATTTATTTAAAAAGAAAATACGCGTCAAAAATAGTTCAAATTTCTTATACTTTTCTGTACAATTATTTACACTTTGGGCACTCTATTAAATAGGCTTGCGTGCCCTTTTATCGGCCATGTTAAAATTTATCTCTATCTATGTAAATAATAGTTTGTCAGTGATACACGGTTTCCACTCGGAAACGGTTGAGAGCTGAGGCTTGAGTTTTTGGAGCGAATATTCGGGACCTCAAAGGAGGAAAGTATCCAAAGCTTCAGTTTTTTATCTCGAATCTTCTTGGGGTAACAAAACTAAAAACTGTCAAAAAAACATTTATATACAAAAGGGGGTCGATGGAAGGATGGTCTAAAACCTAGGTTTTCGACTGCTACGACCCGGGTTCGATTCCAGCATTGGGCACATTTTTCTGATAAAAAAAAAAAAAATGCTCCAATGCCCCCCGATTCTTGAAAAAGTCCAACCCCACCAGCGAGTGCAAGTAACCAAACGGTTTCTAGCACATTTGTAAGCGCAAAGTCGAACTACTTTTCACATGTGTAGACATGTGGTGCACTTACAGTAAAAGCATTCGTCGACCTCTACTCACTATGATTATTATTATGGCCTTCTCTTCTTCTTCTTCTTTCTTATCTCCACACTGGGTAAAGTAAAATGCGTCTGCCTTTGTCATTAAGACTGGGAGCACTACTCAGTGGCAGGCCGACTTAGCTCCAAAAAAAAAAAAAAAAATGGCCGCCTCTGACATGAGGAACAGACGCCATGTGCAGCCGCTCCTAACATGGAGTACAGACGCTGCTCATCCTGTATCCCTGGATTAGGAGCCCTTACAGGGTACTATCAGCCGGGCCAGCTGAACCCAGGTTTTTTACCGAGCTTGTTACTGCTCCCCCTCCTCCTTTTTCATCCGGGCTTGGGACCGGCAAAGGCGGAGTTTATATTATGGCCTGTACCACGTGTTTTTGAGATAAGCAAAAAAAATTATATACAAATGTATACAAAGAGGCCAATGCGCGAGCTCACGTATCACGCAACTTTCCCGCTTCAGACGATTTCAAAGTCAATCTATTTATGATGGGAGAATTTTAATTTTCTAATTCTGTCAAGTCATTATAGACATAGAGCGTCGGAATGTTTTGGAGTCAACGTCTGACGGTTACGATTGGACTAACTGCGACAAACTATCAAATTTCAATATGAAAATCAATATATCTCGTAGTCGAAAATATCTCGTAGTTATAAATAATTTGTTTGTTATAAAATGAATATTTGATTCGTGTTTTTTTTATTTGTATAAAAGTATATATCAGTTTTACTTCAAAAATACAAAAATGTAAAGCCCTAATTGAACATTTTAAAAGATCATTTATAAAGTTTCTATTTTTTTTTAATAGATAGTGTGGGAGATATATTTCCTCTCAACTACTGCCCTGTTTATTTAAATAGGTTATTAAATAAATGTCTTAGGCAACTTATTGTTTCTCTATATATTTTTTTTGCTTAATATATTTATAACAGCTTCTGTTTGAAAATGAAAATCGACGCAATTATCACTAGCCGGGATATCGCGTTTTGTGTGTTGAAATAAAATATCAAATATATTAACGGAGATATCTAACAATTTTACTATTTAAGTTCAAATATATTCCTATTTTTCATCACATGCACGATGGGCTATTGTCTATTCAATAGATATGTCAGCTTAAAATATGTGGTATTAGTAAATACTGTATTTATGATATAATGTGAATCTAATACAAGAGAAAAATATTTAAAAAACGAAGTCAATTGTAGATATTTATATTGTGTTTAAAGATAAAATATACACAGGTAATTAATGTTTCAAGTAAAATATTTAATCTTTTCAAAAGAAAAATTAATTAATGGAGAGTGTAGGTAATTTCATTTCTAAGTGTATATATATTTGGGTGTCTCTAAATTATGCATAATTTTTTTAAATATCAAATAAATATAATATTCGAATACCAATGCTTCATAAAAATAGCTAATATGTAAATATGTATAAATGAAAGTATTAAAGCACGAATGTTTCTTTTAGACATAAAACAAACTTCTACTATCCACACCAAAAAATATTGGGAGGGCTTGGCTCATCAGTGGTGAATCTTCCCAACGGTTTCGGCAATTTAATCCACCAGTGCGCTTCTTGAAGCTCAAATACTGTATTGGACGATTATACTTATATATTCTACACTGAAAAGTGGAATCTTAGAAATGGTATTCAAGTAAACTATGGGTATAAGCTTTTAGGGCAGTCGAAATTCGACACACTGTGCGACGCTAGTAAGAAATATTTTTCTTACAAAACGAAGTTTTCTTAGTTAATAACAGCACAAATACAAAAATATAATTTTCAATTTCAAGCTTGATTTTGAATTTTTAGATTGGTACTTCAAGCTTTCCCAATATCTTTCATCGCAGTAATGGCGGTAGGAGAGGTATGTTTTATTTGTAAAAGAAAAATTGTGCTTTTTTGCTTAATTTCGTTTATATAGGTGGAGTGTTATTTCCTTGTGTTTAAGTATATAAGATGTTTTTAGTTTCATATTTCTTTAAAAATCTATTTCAAAATGTACAGGTAACAGAAACTATGCTATCAAAAGCCTGAAAATAATCCCGACTGCTATAATTAAACAAAGAAGACCGTGATAATCAAGGTATAGCTTAGGAATAAGAAATATTTAGGTAGAAAGAGAGTGAAAAATATTAGTCTCTTTCTCTATTTACATATATATATATATATATATATATATATATATATATATATATATATATATGGCAATATAATAAGGTGGGAAGAGAAATAAGGACACCACAAGTTGGAGAAGGAACCCAGGCAACCAAAGAGAGAGGGAGAGAGCCGGGCGGCCGTTCGTGTCGCACCCAATCCCCCAACTGTCTTCAAAGTCCAATGGTGTTAAGTGACGGACCCCAGTGTTGTGATATGTTAAATAACATATGTTACGTATTATATTTATTATCTATTATTGACTATGTGCAAAATCATGCCATTTGTCAATTGTTTTAAAAAAACTTATGTAAACTATTTCCTTTTTATCTCTATCTTGTATAAAAGGAGATTACTAGATTAAATAAACATTTCAGTTCAACTTGTAAGCCGGAGCGAGTCTTGTTCAGATAACAAATAACTATTACAACATGGCGCAGTCGACAAATAATTCCGGATTATGACAGGAAAAGTATCGAATTAAAATAGATTAATTCAACAGTGAGTAGAATGGAAGAGGAATCAAGCCGCCGGCAGAATTTGTCCCATACAGCAACGAGAAAAAATGGGAGACCTGGAGAAAGTCGTTTGAAATTTTTGCAATAGCGGTAAATTTAGAAAGCACGCCGCTGGTGCGTCAGAGAGCAATTTTGAAGCATATTGCTGGTGAGAAAACAGTGATGATATACAAGACATTTCACATAAGTGGAAATGATACTTACCCAAGTTTAAAGGACATGCTTGATATGTTAAAAACCATTTTAAGCCCTTCAAAAATACGATTCAAAGGAGAAATGCATTTTTCACCTGTGTACAAAAAGAAAGGCAGGGAATCATGGAATTTGTCACAGAATTAAAGCGTCTGGCAAGAATGTGAATTCGAGAATTTAACAGAATCTCTCATAAGGGATCGTCTTATAATTGGAATACTTAACCGGGAAATGAAAAGAAAGTTGTTAGAAGATCCACAGTTGACACTACCGAGGGCAATTTCGATAGCTATGATCTCCGAGTCAACATGCTCACAAATAGCATCGTTAAATGAGCAAACAATGATTGAAAAAATTGAAAAACGTAATTGGGTGAAATATAGAATTCGAATGGAAAATGCAGAAGCAGGACCAAGGGTTATAAACCCGAGAAGAGAAAGAATAATAGAACCATGTCGCTGATGTCTAAAGTGACCGGACTTTGCCCTCCCGTCTCTCTCTGGGTCAACTGTAGGTTTGCTTTATTATTCCTGGAAGAGTATATATTATGACCTATGGCTCCCGTTGAAGAAGGCTGAACATGGTTTGAGTATACTTAAAGCTGGAGAAGCCAGGAATAGAGAAAATAATTTTATAGTTGAAATTATTTAAGGTTATGGGGACATAGTTTTATGTAAATAAAATATTGTATAGTACACAGGTAAATATTATTTACAAGCAGTTTTACAACACCGGAGAGTTTGATATTTAAGGGAAATTTTGATAATATCAAAGTTATAAAAGCTATATACAATAACATCTAATGTATTATAAGGGAAATGCTATGGAGGAGTGTGAGAACGAGAAGGGGAGTCACATACACATGATGAAATTCTGAAGGTCGTTAAGACTGGGAAACTCTACACTTTAAGTTATTTTTCAGGCGGACATGGCAAGGTGAAACTTGGCATGGGCTTTCTAAGATATAGGTGTAGAGTACGAGAAATGAGGTTGAGGCTGGAAATTGCGTGAGGTCAGAACTGAGAAAAATATAGAACTATATACAATGTTAGAATTTTAGCGAACAGAGCGAGGGGAAACTTGCTTTGGGTCATTCTACCTTATCTATGCAGTTACTCGTGTAGCGAGTCAGAGGGGAAAAGTCCCGTGTGTAGGTGAGGAAGTCGCATGGACTTATAGTTAATTTGAGAAGATAAAATAGTTCTAGATACAAAGGTAGAATATAGGCGAACAGAGCGTGGGAAAACTTGCTTTGGGCCTTTCCACCTTAATTATTTCGATACTATGAGACTTTAGTAGTTTTAACTAATTGAAGGAAAGTGTGCGCGCACAGTGCCAAAAATTGAGACGAGGACGGTGTTGTCCTTTACAATTAACAAGCGTCTCGTACACGAGGTGTTTGACCCGTCGTGGGAGCTTGTGCGAGGAGATGATTTCGCGACGGGTTGAACGAAAACCCATGTTTGCGCGAAGTGATGACGGACCTGACAAAATCAGCGACGATGTTTAACGTACCTCCGTGGGAAATATCGGACGTAGATTATATCGTGCTGGTATGGACAAGGAACAAACATAGATTTGAAGACAGGGCCCGTGTGGCGAACGTGTGGCGCGAGAAGAAGGAGCGAAGTTGTGCCGCTCGATGCAGATTGTTCAAGTGCGAACAAAAAGAAGTTTATAAACATCTAGCAGTTAGTCAATTTGCATCCTGTGACGAACACACCAGTGGCTAGATGGTGTGAGTCGGTCGATATGCTCTAGAGATAAAATCTACAAAATATATTATCGTAAATGAAGAGTGGAGATTAGTGGCAATAGTAGTTCGATAATTGAATAATTAATAATATTATAGAAGGTCATGGGCTGGTGGAAGGTTAACAAAGTTGTAAGAATGAGAGGGGTAAAACAATTGCACTTACAGGTTATGTTGGTTTAGAGAGAAAGTAGATTCATTGAGTTCATTGAGGGAGGGTTCTGTCTGCTGTACGTGCCAGTGTTGTCCGCCACAGTAGCGGCAGGGGTATGGCGGAGTCCATGGTGGTGGAAGGTGTCCTGCTCTGGCGCGGCGATCGTTCTTGGGCAGATCTAGTGCTGGGAGAAGAGTGCGGCAGGTTCATCTCTGTCGTAGGTGATCACTTCTTCCGGATCACGGTTCAAAAGTTGCTCGAGGAAGGGGGTGAGAGCTCGAAGAGAAGTGGCTACAGTTGAGTTGGTTGCAAATTATTGTGGAACTTGGCTGTGGGTTTGTCCGATCACCATGGCTTTGCTTCTGGTTTTCTTCATATTCTAGTATTTCTTCCCGGCCAGGTCTTATCCTGTCGACTTTTATGTGGCAATATAATGCGGCCGTTCGTGTCGCACCCAATCCCCAAACTGTCTTCAAAGTCCCGAGGTGTTAAGTGACGGACCCCAGGAGCCCCTTGGAATCTCGCTGATGTCTAAAGTGACCTGACTTTACCCTCCCGTCTCTCTCTGGGTCAACTGTAGGTTTGCTTTATTATTCCTGGAAGAGTATATATTATGACATATATATATATATATATATATATATAAATATATATATATACATATATATATAAAAAACGAAAGAAAAAAACAAAAGATAAAAAGATCAGGTGTTGAAAACAATATTAAAAATGGCATATCCTGACCAGGAGCACATGTGCTTTACAGAAGGCAGAGCGCCATCTGGTGGAACAGAAATAAACAAAAACATTGATTTAGCCTGTTCCCTGATATTTGGCCTACCCAATTTCTTGATAAATCAAGAAAAGCCATCCACGAACCCGTTTCGCGCTTTTGGCGCTCGTCAGCGTGGAGTAGGCTGAACCACTGCGACCAAAAAATAGTTTTTGGTCCCAGTAGCTTCTTGAAAAACCAAGAAATGGGTATTTAAGGCCAAACTTGCGTAAAAGCGCTTAGCACATAAAAACTAAAGAAAAAATAAAAGATAAAAAGATCAGGTGTTGAAATCAATATTAAAAATAGCATATCCTGACCAGGAGCACATGTGCTTTACAGAAGGCAGAGCGCCATCTGGTGGAACAGAAATCAACTAAACATTGATTTATCAAATATCAGGGAACAGGCTAAATCAATGTTTAGTTGATTTCTGTTCCACCAGATGGCGCTCTGCCTTCTGTAAAGCACATGTGCTCCTGGTCAGGATATGCCATTTTTAATATTGATTTCAACACCTGATCTTTTTATCTTTTATTTTTTCTTTCGTTTTTATGTGCTAAGCGTTTTTACGCAAGTTTGGCCTTAAATACCCATTTCTTGGTTTTTCAAGAAGCCACTGGGACCAAAAACTCTTTTTTGGTCGCAGTGGTTCAGCCTACTCCACGCTGACGAGCGCCAAAAGCGCGAAACGCGTTCGTGGATGGCTTTTCTTGATTTATCAAGAAATTGGGTTGGCCAAATATCAGGGAACAGGCTAAATCAATGTTTAGTTGATTTCTGTTCCACCAGATGGCGCTCTGTCTTCTGTAAAGCACATGTGCTCCTGGTCAGGATATGCCATTTTTAATATATATATATATATTTTAATAATGGACTACTCGATGAGGGAAGAGTTTCTTTAATATATAATATCAGATCACAAGCTTTCGGGCATAACCGCCCATCCACAGGTGTAAAAACGAGACAAATTATTTTCGGCAATCAGCTATATATGTTCATAAAAGGCACATCTTGGATTCAATAAATAATATTATACTATATATATATATATAAAAAGTAAGAAAATGAGACAAATATGTAAAATTGTGCCAGAGAATTAACATAATATTGAAGGATCATTCATAGAAGTTAAGCAAAGTAAGCAAATAAACATATAATACATATAATACAAGGCTATTACAGACACTAAGTATGAACAACGACTATAAAACAAATAAAAATAAACTAAAACTGATATTGACGTGTGAAGGTATAAGTAGGTTATGAAAACTAAATCATTCAGATAGGAGGTTCCAGTATTAAATTATCATATATTTCAGGAAGGTCTATTGCTCTATTGATGCTTTTAAATTTTTTGGTGAGTATAGCTTCCAGGACCAATCGCTGGTGCTTGTTTTTAATCTCATGATAGTGGGCCGAGGGGTTATAGATGTTGAATGTGTGGCCTGTGTCCCGTATGTGTTGGTAAACTAGAGAGCGGGGATCTTTCCTTTTTACCGATCTATCATGCTCCACCATTCTGGTCTTCACCATTCTCCCAGTCTCTCCGACATACTTGGCATCACACTGCTCACATGATATGAAGTAAATGGCATTGTGGGTATTAAGGGAATCAATGGTTCCACTATTTTTAGCTATTTTCTGTTTTAGTTTGGTTGCCAGACTGAGTGTGTTGGAGAAATATGAGTTTACTCCATATCTATTCAGAACTCGTGCTATGGCCGCCGATTTGCAAGAGTATGGAATGAAACAGGTGGACAGGTAATGAGCAGTATTTCTTATTCCTGAGGAATCATAAAAATGTTTGCAAACAAAGGATGTCGGATAGCCTGCAGAGTTGAGATTATTGATTATGTTCTGTTTCTCTATTGCCTGAAAAGATGGAAGGGAACAATGGGTGTGTACACGCTTAGATAAAGTTTGTATAATACAGATTTTTTTGGGAAATGGGACATCAGGAAGTGTAATGCGTGTAGTTGGGGAGGAAATCTTTTTTGTAATATACGGTAGTGTGGTAAGAGTTTGGAGTTTGAATTATTAGAACATCAAGGAATGGTATTACACCCCCTTGAGCTACTTCTATAGTAAACGATATATCCTCATTATAACTGTTAAGGGATGCTAATATGGTTTCATATGAATTCTGATCACAGATACAAAAGATATCATCTACATATCTGCTCCATAACACGATATCTGTTCTATGTTTTTCATTGATTGATTTGTCAATCATGATCATTACCAATTCTGCTGCAGCGGTTGAAAACGAACTCCCCAATGGGGAACCCCGTATATGTCTGTATGTTTGCGATTCAAATTTAAATACATTCATATTTAGACAAATATCTGCCAGGCATACAATTGATTGTATGGTTGATGCATCGGTCTGTATTTCTGTTAGGAAGGCAACTATGCTTTCTCTAATAACTGAGTGGGGTAGGCTTAAAAACAATGACTCTACATTATACGAACACATTATGGTGTTTGGACCAGGAGAAATTTTCCATAACTCCTCAATGAAATTAGGGGTGTTGTGTACTGTGAATTTATGGTTATATTGTTTCAGTAACGGGGAGAAAAAATTGGATGAATACCTGGCTAATGGGGCTGACGGTGATCTGTGACAGGCTATGATAGGGCGTAGTGGGACATTAGGCTTGTGTATCTTGGGTAATCCATATATGTAGGCGTCTGTGGTAAGGCGTGATGTGAATAATTTGCATTCTTCTGAGTTAATCTGCGAGAGTATTTTTTGTTCTAATAGAGCCCTCCTGAAATCCTGATAGGTGCGAAGCTTGGTATCTTCATCTATGGGAATAAAAGTAGATTCATCTGCGAGGACGTCCATCATTTTGGATCTATACGTTGAGGTATCCATAACAGCTGTCTGTGATCCTTTATCAGAGTTGCAGATTATGATGTCACTTCGATCTTTTAATCTTTTCATAATGGTTCTCTCCATGCGGGCCTGGGGATTCTGGGTTGTGTGATTCATGAGTACGGATGAGATACGTTTTCTGATATCACTTTTTGCCTGGTGACTAAGGTCCTTAATAGAAGCCTCTACACCGCTGATGATCCTAGGGACATCAGGTTTGGCCTCATTGCGATAATTTAAGCCCTTAGATAGCAAGGAGATCTCTGCTTGTGAAAGTTCAGTATTGGAGAGGTTCAAGACTCGACGGTGGTCTTCCGTAGTAGCATGGTATGGAAAACCATACTTTTTTGACCAAAAATAAAGCTTCCTATCATGCTTCTTATTAAGTAAAGAATTCTGGGTTCGAATTTCAGCGTCTCAAATTTCTCTATTGGAATTAGTGAGTTGACCTTATAGATAATAAATCCACGTACTCCAAAAGTTTCCTTATTAAAACACATACATAAGTAGCTTCAAGTAGTTTTGCCTTTCTCTCTACGGGCGTTTTCCTCCTAACTTACTACACTGATCACCTTGATGGACCCGTGGCTAGAGTTCACTTCTGCAATGTCTCTCACCATCCTTCTAAAGCATCCACCTCAAGTCCTGTCGTGGAATCTTCCATCTCACCCGGTCTTCTCATTACATATGCGCTGGATACCAGTCAGTCACAATTATGATCGTAACTAAATATATATCTGACATAATTATGCATTTTAAATACCCATACACCTGAAAATACACTTTTGGAAAAAGAATATCCCTCGAAAGCTAGCGATTATAGGAGTAACTAATAGAGAAATATATGTACCAGAACAGGCATCTCTTTATTAAAATATGCATTCAAACAATGTATTTTATACCAGAAAAACCCTTAATAAGCCACAAGACCAGTTTTGGAAAATCAGAAAAGAAGTCAACCTTTATAATTATAGTTTCGGGATATATGGTCCTCATCAATACACTGGGTCGGCTTCGAGTTGATAACATTCTAACAGAGGAGTTATAAAATCGGTCGAATTTTCTAAAATAGATATTCAAGCTGATGTGTCATTGTCGATTTTCAGTCTAGAAGTCAATATAAAGTTCCGAGAGGATGGTATTTATGTACCAAAAGAAGCTCCTCTATCTTTAAATATGCAATTAAAACAATGCATTTTTCTTATCACCCCAGTAAATAAACTTGAATATGGTAATAAATAATGAACCACAACATCATTTTTTACAAATTTAGAAAGAAAGCCAGCCTTTTTGCCGTGGTTTCGGGCTATTGCCTTCATTAATTACCCACTACAACCTTTCTTTTTATTCATTTTCGAAATTTCTATGATTCGCTGTCAGCCTTTTCTCTCAAAGAAACCTGATTCTTTAAAGTTAACAAAGTAACTTTTAGTGGAAAACGCGAATTACTATATGTAATAGGCTATTTGCTATATTTTCACCCTAACTGTACTTCTCTCATTTATAAAATCATAAAAACCATGCCAGACTTGGATCTAACGCCAACTACCTTGATATGTGTACATGGTAATTTAAATCATTTAGAAATTTTAATATTTTTTCAAAAGCTTGATAAAATTATGGCCGTGTTTGAAACAAATGTACTAGTACGAGTATTATAAAAATTTGAATTATACCACGCTCTTTGGTTTAAAATATTAATTAATCTTCAGCCTTTTAATTTCTATATATATATTTTTTTTTGACAATCACCAATAATAATAGAAAAAATCTTCATCCAATTTCGTTCAATTCGTTACAGCGCATTGATGTTTTAAAAATAAGTAAAAGGCATCTATTTTAATAAACGAGAGAAGGTCAACATTACACAGTTGACGAACGTTCCATCAGCCTAAACAAAGATCACTTGAAACTTTATGCACGTCTAATCATTACATATTCACGAGTAATCATCGGTATTCTTGTCGCAGAAATAAACCACTTCTGTTGAACCAAGGATTTCGCGTAATGAGATATTTTTTTTTAACAACGTATTCTTGGGTATTAGATACCATTTTTGTGGAACCAGGGATTCCGCAGTATGAGATGCCATTTCTATGAAACCAAGGATTCCGCAAAATGAGATACAATTTATATAAAACCAGGGATTCTGCGATATAAGATACCATTTATTTGGTTCCAGGGATTACGCGTTATGAGATACCACTTCTTTGGAACCAGAAATCCCGCGGTATAAGATACCATTTCTATAGAACAAAGGATTCCGCGTTATGAGATACCATTTCTGTAGAACAAACGATTCCGCGTTATGAGATACCATTTCTGCAGAAAAATGATTCGCATTATGAGATATCATTTCTATTGAATCAATGATTCCGCGCGTTATGAGATACCATTTTTGCAGAAGAAAGGATTTCGCATTATGAGATATCATTTTATTGAATCAATGATTCCACGGTAAGATATACCATTTCTATTGAACCAATGATTTCGCGCGGTAAGATATATCATTTCTATTAAACCAATGATTCCGCGGTAAGAGATACCGTTTCTATTGAACCAATGATTTCGCGATAAAATATACCATTTCTATTGAACCAATGAGTAGGCGGTAAGAGATACAATTTCTAGTGAACCAATGATTCCGCGCGGTAAGAGATACCATTTCTATTGAACCAATGATTCCGCGGTATGAGGTACCATTTCTATTGAACCAATGATACCGCGGTAAAAGATACCATTTCTATTGAACCAATGATTTCGCGGTAAGAGATACAATTTCTATTAAATCAATGATTCCTCGGTAAGAGATACCTTTCTTTTGAACCAATCATTCCGCGGTATGAGGTACCATATCGGTGTAACCAGGGATTCTGCAGTGTGATATACCATTTCTGTGGTACCAGGGATTCTGCAGTGCGAGATACCACTTCTGTCTTAAGCGATGACTGCACGGTTTCTAGTTTTAATAGTGAAATTGGTTCAGTAACAAAGCTAATCTTCCTTTCTGGCAAGATTATTAGGCTGGTCACCTACCTAAATTTGAACATATTCATTTAAAAAAAAAGATTTCGTGACTAAAGGCAACGAACAACAACTATAATAACCTTGGGAATCAAAAGTACATTGACATACTTATTCCCTTCAGACGTATTTCAGATTGAGTCGTTTCCTACATTCCCTCTTCTCGAGTGGTTTATTATTTAGCGCTAAGAAAAAAAATTGTGCAAGTACGTTTTTTTAAATGAGACAATGCATTTTTAGCGCTAATAAGTTTTCCGAAAAAAAAATGATTTTAATTAAATATAATTACATATACTCTGGGAAAATAAATTCCGATAGAACTTATACCATAGTCTTTCAAAATTATAGAAAAATAATTGGATACATCTGTCAAACACCGCAATATAATCCAATCAGACAGATTCTTCTGTTTTTTTTTTTTATCATAATGGTGTAAGCTGTTGTACGTTTAAAACTGAACTCAGGTGATTATATATATATATATATACCAGGTCTATTAGTATGAAACGCGAAAATGGGCGCCAGAGGCCGCTGTGCAACTTTATTTGAGCCGACGGTGGCGCTGTTGTAGGCGTTTTGTTCTTTGACTCACGTGGCATCAGCATGCGTGCAGTTTTAGAAAAATTCAAATCGTGAAAAATTTCTGGAGCCCGTGGAAAATGGCGATTTCCGAGCCAAAAAGTGCCCATTTGCGGGAAGTTTTGTTGTTCGCCTTCAACTGGAAGAAAAGTGCCACTGAAGCCCACCGAATGCTCGAGGAAGTTTACAGCGACCACGCTCTGAGCAAATCGCAGTGTTACAGGTGGTTTAAAAAATTTCAAAGTGGCGATTTTGAACTTGATAATGAACCACATGGAAAACCGCCCCAAAAGTTCGAGGGCGCTGAACTGCAAGCTTTGTTGGATGAGGACAGTACCCAAATGCAGGAGAAACTCGCAAAACAGCTCCAGGTGTCTCAAGGTGCTGTTTCTCTACGTTTAAACAGCCTCGGAATGACCCAAAAGCTTTCCAGATGGGTCCCCCACGAGTTGAGCGAAAGGCAGCAATAACCGCGTCTGGTAACCTGCCAAGGGCTGCTCGCCAGGCATGAAAAGAAGTCATTTTTGCACCGAATCGTAACTTCTGATGAGAAATGGACCCACTTCAGCAATCCTACGCGCCAAAAGTCGTAGGGCCTGCCCGGCCAATTTCCAAAACAGACGCCTAGGCCCAATCGTTTCGGAAAAAAGGCAATGCTTTGCATATGGTGGGACCAGACCGGCGTAGTATATTTCGAGCTCCTGAAACCTGGCAAAATGATCAATACTAGTCGCTACGAACAACAAATGCACAGTTTGAGAGAGGCGTTGAATGAAAAAAGACCGGAATGGCGTGAAAAGCACAGCAACCTGATACTGCAGCATGACAACGCTCCAGCTCACAACGCTACGGTGGTCAAAAACACCATAAAATACTTGGGCTGGGAACTCTAACCCCACCCGCCGTACTCACCAGACTTAGCGCCGTCGAACTACCACCTTTTCACATCTTTAGGACACCCCCTAAAAAACCAGGAATTTTCGAACTCAGACATACTCCGAAAATGACTTGTTGACTGGTTCGACTCAAAAGGAATAGAAATTTTCAGACAAGGAATTCGAAAATTGCCTGAAAAGTGGTCCGAGTGTATAGCTAATCAGGGCAGTTACTTTGAATGAAAAATCTTTTGTTGTATGGAATTGGTGAACTTTTGAATTCACTGAAAATTTTCGCGTTTCATACTAATAGACTCGGTATAAATATATTTGTGGTGTTGTTAATATATTTTATAATGATTAGAGGGGAGAAGCCTTAGAATAAATTTATATCAAATTAAAAATATAGTGGCAGTATAACAAGCTATTACTGGACAATAATTTTAAATTAACCCTATATCTATCTATATTAATAAAATGCAAATTTCATAAGTGTTGTTCACTAAAAACTTTCGTTACAATGCATCAATTTCGACCAAATTTTCAACATTTATGTAAAACGAGATAGAGCAGGTTTTGCTTAACATCAAAATATTTTTCCCTAACATTGACATGCGTAACTTCGCTGTTATCGATTAAATACAAAAAAATCAACAGAGTTAATTTTATTTATATATAAATACAAAATTAAATTTCAACAGAGTTAATTTTTTTACATATTAGCTAATAATCTCAATCTAAAAAATATTCAAAACAAGCAATTTTAAGATAACACCATATGTAAAACAGTCGGCCAAGAAAACAAATAACGTGTAATAAATATATAATAAATATAATATACACTGCGTGACATTGAAAATGGAACACCAAGAAATAGTGGCCAGAAAGTGATGAAACTCGGCAGACAGAGAGAGACAGGGACGAACAATAAGTGATCTTTATTTCAAAATGATAGTCATAATACAGAGCGAGAACGGCGTCGGCTTAGTAGCAAGTAGGACCACCGCGGACAGCGATGCACGCAGCAACACGTCTAGGTAGAGAGTCAATCAGAGTACGGATGGCGTCCTGAGGGATGGCTCTTTATTCCCTCTCAACCATTTGCCACAGTTCGTCTTCTGAACGCGGCTGTGGCAAGGCATGCAAACGGCGTCCAATGATGTCCCAGACGTGCTCGATTGGTGAGAGTTCAGAAGAGTACGGTGGCCAGGGAAGCATCTGTACATCTTTCAGAGCTTGTTGGCTAATGCGAGCAGTGTGCGGTCGGGCGTTATCCTGCTGATAAAGGGCATTGGGTACCCCCTGAAGGTAGGGGAGTGTCACCGGTCGCAGCACATCATCAACGTATCGTTGGGCCGTCATAGTGCCCTGAATACGAAGTAAAGGTGACCTGGAATCATACGCGATTGCGTCCCAAACCATGATTCCACGTTTTCGCACGGTGGGGCGTTCCACAATTGCTGCCGGATTGGACCTTTCTCCACGTCGACGCCACACGCGTACACGGCGACTATCACTGGACAAGCAGAAACGCTACTCATCTGAGAACACGACCCTGTGCCATTCCGTCATCCACGTCGATCTAGCCCGGCACCATTCCAAACGTTGGCGCCTATTCGGTGGGGTCAATGGCAGTCTTCTTAGCGGACGGCATGAGTGCAAGCCATTAGCAACCAATCGACGGGAAATGGTTCTGGTCGAGTTGGAATGATCTAGGGTGTCTTGCACATGTTGCAGGATGGCGGTACAAGTGGCTTGTGGGACCGCCACTGCTTGTCGAAGGATACGCCGATCCACACGTGCTGACGTCACTCTGGCTGCACCGACATTCCTATAAATTGCCACATTTCCTTGTTCCAACCATCTTCTCCGCAGTCGGTGCACCGTGGACGCACCAAGGTGTGTATCAGCTGCGATTTGACGTATGGACCAACCTGCCCTTTTCAGTCCGATCACCATGCCCCTCGTAAAAGCGTCTGTCTGCTTGAACTGCCTCCGTTTACGATGACCTGGCATTCTCTGTTATTACACGTGTCTTTTGACACAAGAACAAAATTTCTACAATGATTTTCCTTGAAGAAATAACGACACGAATACTGTCCTTTCTGCAAGTTCCTTCCCTTATATCTTACTCCATGTGCGCACGAGAGCTGCGCATTTTATATCATTTGCATAACTCGGTTCGGCGCGTCTACCCTGAAATTTGCATAATTTTCTGGCCACTATTTCTTGGTGTTCCATTTTCAATGTCACGCACTCGGGTAAAACCCCTGGCGTTGCCCGGGCCATTCGTATTATATAAATATATAATAAAAAATATGATGTAATGAATATTATTATCATTATTGTCATAATAGCCTATGTTCCGGAAAATTATTTTCAATAATATTCGTTAGGCAAACTTTCACTCAGATAAAGCCCGGGCGAAGCCGGGTACACATCCGCTAGTAATATATAAAATAAAAATGATATAAGAGAAGAAGTAAAGAAAGGTAAAGAGGATTAGGAATATATTTTTATCTATCAAAAAAGTTTTAAATATTTTCCAACAATTTAGGACTATAAAAACTTCACGCTGAGGCCTTAGCAGTTACGCGTCATAAAAGAACATTTTTCAAAGAAAATTTGATTATAATAAGATAATAAAAGACATAACCTTCTTAACATATTATCAAACTAGTAAAGGGTAATAAGAAAGGAAATATTTCATTGTTGTAATATTTCATTTGGCTGTTTTTCCTTATATACCGATAATGATGCTAAACTCTTGGAAAATATATTTTGATTGAACTATGGACATAAGCTTTGAGGACAGTAGAAATACCTATAATTATATATACAGTAAAACCCCTCTATAGTGAACCCCAATGGGACAGAGCTTTTGGTTCACTATAGCCACGGTTTGGCCATTTTTTTCAACTTTTCTAAATTTTTAGACCGTATAATTGAAAAACATCCAAACAAACAGGAAAAGGCAGCCATTTAATAATGGTCACTTTGTTTTAATTCCCTAAATTGACCTATTTCTTTACAGTAATGCTGAATATCAAAATAAGTCATTTGTTAATAGGTTCTTCTTATCATTTGCATACATGTTTATATATAAACCTATATATTATTTAAAAATTAAGCCAAATCCCTTAGGAAAAACATTATTAATTATATATTTAAAAGGTATAAGAGTATTTTAGAACATCTTTCTCAAATAATATAATACTATATTTATTTCAAAAAATGCCTCTAATACTTTGTTGTTTGAAAGTGAAAAGTGAAATTTGAAAATCAGAATTGTCTAAAAATATCGTTATTTCCATCAAAGGAATGAAACTCCGTGTATTCTAAATCAATTGAAGATGAATTAAAAGTATCCAATTCAGAAAAATCGGACGCGAAATATGTTGATACAATAGCGCGATTGGTAAAATTGCGAATAAAAAACGCCAATTTGCAAAATCAAAATCGGTGGTAAAACGGCCGGCCAGGGGGAATATCCGCGAACCCTGAATGAGTTATATACCTATCAAGAATTCCAATCCAAAATAGAACTGTAGTGGTAGTTTTTGAGAATTTATAAGTCGATTTTTGTTTGTGGCCCATGAGACACAGGGCACTGTTTTTTTTTTTTTTCTTCCTCTTCTTCCAATTCCAGTTTCCACATATTCTTCTGAAGTATAGATTAAATTTTGTTTTCAACCTGTTATTCAAACCATTTCTGGCTTTAAAATCATTTGGAATTGAGTTTTTAGCCCAGGTTAAACTTGATATAAAACGCTTCTGAAAGGGCATACTGCCACTTTATTTTTTATTTTTTAGAACGCCACTCTTTGTTTCTTTTCTTTATTTTGAAAGCCATTTGTATGTTCTTCTATTTCAAAATTGTCGAATGCAAAGATATTCTATTAAATAAAAGTATAATGTGTAAAAATTTATACAACATACAGCAAAAATAGAATGGAAATGAAAACATACAATGCCGCAATTTTTTTGTTTTGAAATCGCGATCCGTGAGCTGAAACATGCTCAAAATTTTGTTGTTTTAAAAATATTTTATATCACAATTTTAAGTTCGTTATAAGCATATTATTTTTAATAGATTTTATAATTTTGGGACCGAAAATTGGTTCGTTATAGGGGTAGTTCGTTATTTTAAAAATCGCAAAGTTCGTTTTAACGATGGTATTTTCAATGGAATGGAATTCGGAATCGCCGTGGGTTCGTTATAAGGGAAGGTTCGCTATATCCAGGGTTCGTATTAGCGGGGTTTTACTGTATATGTATTTCTACTGTTCTCAAAGCTTATGTCCATAGTTCAATCAAAATATCTTTTCCAAGAGTTTTGCACCAGTATCGGTATATAAGGAAAACAGCCAAAGTGAAATATAAAAGCGGTATGGTAATTAAACTGACATAACCGCTGAGAGGGTTCCCACTGATAAGCAGGCCCTCCCGATATTTATCCTTGCAGTAGGGGCAGTAGAAAATTGTTTTTTTTTTTCGAAAAGTATCATATACGCGTCAAAAATAGTTTAAATTTCTTATAACTGTATTATGTTAAATTGCATTTCACATATCGATCTCATATTTCCTACTTCTTTGTATATACAGGGTGATCCAAAAGTCCCGCACTATTTTAAAAATTAATATCTCCGCGAATATTTGCGCTAGAGCAATGCGGTAAACACCATTGTGTTCAGGATGCAATGGGATTTTTATGGCAAATAATGAAAAATTCGAAATTGATATCAGTTACAATTTTATTCGCTAGATGGCGCACTACCAGAATAAGAGATTCAGCGGCCAAATTGTTTGATAAATTGAAAAATATAACTGATCGACACGTATTTTTCCTTTTTGAATACCAGGAAAGAACCCTAATAACATCAAATAACAAATTAATAAAACACCACTTCGCAAAAAGTATGAAGAGAATTGGTTAAACATTTTTAAATACAATCAGAGATATGTAAAATAGGTAAATGCAAATTAAACATTTAGCAAAAAAAAAATGATATTTTAGATACGGTTTGTTTCCGAAGATAATAAATTTCTAATATTTTTAATTCAACTCTCTCTCAGTATCGATTATATTTATTTTAATTCATTTGAAAAATATGTATCTATCTCTGATAATTTATTTTACTCTGGAATGCCGTTGTTGTTGTCGTGTCCAATAAAAAGCCTCAGATGTCTCCATGCATCTCCATGACAGCAGCAGCAATGTCCACTATCTTGGGTGTGTAAAGCTGCTGCTCTGGTTCTATGTCAATTTTCTGCAAGACTGCGGCCATTGCTGGCTATGAGAATATGTGGGTAGGTGTAAGTTCCACACCAGGACAATTGTTGCATGCCCTATAGGTTATTGTGCCATCTGGATGTATTGTTATTCCTTTATAGTGTTTTGTTCCAAGTCGTGTTATAGTTTTTGTCATTTTTCTCTCAGAGTTTATTTCGCATTTTTATCTTTTCTTATTTATTGTTTAATTATCTTGTATTTTGACAAAGAATCAGCGTCAAATAATGACATTTGTTCTTTCCTTTGGCTCAACTTTCTGGCTTCCTTTGCCAATTCAAATGCCATTTCATTATCCCCGATCCCAGCATGGGCAGGGATCCATTGTAGAATGCAGTTATTCTCCAATGGTTCCAGTTGGGTAAGTAACGAGTGTATTTTCTGTGTGATTTTAGTATTGCCCTTCTGAATTGCTTCTAGAGCGGATATGGAGTCATACCAGCTCAATTAAAAAAAATTCTGGAACTTCAAAAAGGCTAATTGGATATCTTTCGAAAACACCATTATTAAAACAGCTACAGTTTCAATACCAAGAGGTAATATTAAGAAATGGATTCCAAATTATACACACCAGGCAAAAAATATTCAAACACTTATAACTAAAAGAAATGAACTACAAAAAAGAGCACCCAAAACCAAACAAATTGTAGAACTGAACTGAACATTGTGAATGCAAAAATAAAAAGATTATACGTAAATGTGAAAAGGGAAAAATGGAAACAAATTTGTGAAAACCTGAACCCAAGAAACCCAAATACAAAACTTTGGAATTTGGCAAAACAAATTGACAGATCCCAGTCACAAACTGAAAAAACTAATATGATTAAAAATACAGATGGTACACCAGCAACTAATGACAAAATTGCTGCCAATCTTTTAGGTAATTCATATCAAATAAGTAGTAAAATCAAGGTTGAAACAAAGGCCCAAAGGATTATTCATGACTGTAAAAATGTCACCAGCACTCATAATATTTTTCATGAAAAAAATATATATATGAAAGAGCTAGCTTATGCATTAGAAAACACTGACCTAAACAAGACTCCTGGGCCAGATGGAATCCATGGCCGAATGATATCAAACTTGGGCAAAATTGGCAAATAAAGACTTCTTAATATTTTCAATAACTCCTGGAAAACTGGAAAATTGATTCAAGACTGTAAAAATGCAACAATAATTCCCATTTAAAAACTTTACAAATCTGCTGATGACCCAAAAAACTACCGACCTATCTCTCTCACAAGTATTTGCTGAAAATTAATGGAAAAATTATACTCAGACGACTCACCTACCACCCCGACACAAGAAATCTCTGACCAGAAGAACAATATGGATTTAGGAAAGTACATGGGACAATAGACCAACCCTTATTTTTCACACAAAGGGTAAAAGATGCACAAAACAGAAAACCAACTAACCACACAATAGCTGCTTTTTAGACCTTACACAAGCTTTTGATAAGGTATGGAAAAACAAGTTAATTACAAAATTATACAAACATTTCAAAATTGATGGAAAAGCTATCACTTGAATAAATGATTCCCTTAAAAATAGATGCATCAGGGTCAAATATAATGGCACTTTATCTAAAACCTTCAAATTGTATCAAGGATTACCACAAGGATCAGTCCTTAGCCCAACTCTCTTCACCCTATTTATTGCAGGCATAGAAGAAAAATTTTCAAATAAAACCAATATTGGACTTTTCGCTGATGACATTATTCTATGGATCAGCAACACTAACTGGAAAAAAGCTGAAAGAGATTTGAACAAGACTCTTCTCCACCTAGAAAAATTTGCTAATAAACATAAATTAGAATTTAACCCCCAAAAATCTGAAACCTGTCATTTTACTACCGATAAGAAACTATACAAAATAAGACAAAATATTATTCTGAAAGAACAACAATTGCAATATAATAAACATCCTAAATATCTCGGCTACACCCTGGATCCAGAAATTAACTCCAGTAAACATATTGAAGGAGTTGTTAGAAAAGGAAGAGACCGACTAAAAATCTTGAAATATATTTCAGGAGGAGTGGGAAGCTGAAGCAACAACACTAAAATTAACTTACACATCTCTAATGAGACCTATCTTGGAATATGGATATCAAATCTATGGTACAGCATCTGAAACAAATCTAAAATCACTGGAAAGGATACAACTAAATGCAGCTAGAATTATTACAGGTCTTCTAAATACCTTCCCTAATAATATTGTACTTTACGAGGCAGACATTATGCCCTTAAAGGGTAGAAGAAGCTTCAATCTGCCAAAATATATAAACAAAATCAAGAGTTATGAAAACAAACACAGAACTTCCAATTGCATACTTAATTGGGAATCCAATATAAGACTCAAAAAAGAAGGCCCTCTCCACCTGGCCAAAAGAAATGGATTTTTAAAATATAAAGTGAAAAAATATTATTTAGCAGAAAAAATATCCCCATGCGAATCACTAACAAAATGTTATTTTTAATGCCACTTTAAATGAACCCACCAACAAACAATACCAAAATCCAGAATACTTAAAGCAATTATCATTAGAAATAATTAATAAAATTCCTAAAAATGTAATAACTATCTATACCGATGGTAGCAGAGACGAGTTGGGACACATTGGCGGTGGCTCTCTCATTAAAACCACAAATGACAATGAGAAAATAAACAGAAGAAACCCAGATTTTTGCTCAGTCTTCAGATCAGAACTTATAGCCATCTATGAAGCCTTAAAATCCATCAGAAACACTAAACATCACGATATATGGATTCTTACTGATAGTAGAAGTGCAATACAACACTTGAGTCACACAAGGGAACTTAGAGACAAAGTAAGCAGGAACATAATTGGTTATCTCCAAAACCTCTCAATACCTCAAAAATTCACCTTCAATGGATACCCTTACATGTTAGCATTGAAGGCAATGAAGCTGCTGATGCGCTAGCGAAAAAAAGCACAAAAGAAACCTTGCTACAGAAAAATAAACTTACTTTTAAAGAAATAGAAACAGTAGCCAAAACAAAAATAAACAAGAACTGGAGGATCCCACCTAAGCACAGTTGGTACACCCTAGAAGCAGATGGCCACCCAGACCTTTCGGTTCACAAGCCGGCATCCGAAGCATGCACTTCGCTGCTATTCTGTTCAACTCATAAGCCAAGTAACGATATCCAAGCTAGTGCTTGGACATTGTACCTGGAAACACCCCCTCCCAGACAACGTGTCTGGAAGGATTTCTATACCAGTGGCCTTTAATCACAGCAAAAGAGGACACTATCTACTGTGTCCAGCAGGGACCGCGGGGAGGCGGCCCCCGGTCGACTCTGTTCACTAACAGCTGAGGAAAAGCTCAGCTGCCACGTCGTGGGCTTTCTCAAGAAGCTTGCTGTGGTTTCTCAGCAGCTTACTCTCGATCGCGCCCCTCGCCCTCCTTCTCTCTTCCTGCACACCCACTACCCTTGGACAATCCAAGATGTAGTGGCGTGCATCCGCATCCCTTTCTCCATAGACGCAATCAGGGTTTCCCTTAATTTTAAATCTGTGGAGACTCCTGGGAAAGGGCCCATGTCCCGAACTACCCTAATGAATTTGTGGGACATTACATTACAGAGGTACTTGGGTGTTGTTACCCAATTGAATATACCTCTTTCCCCTTCACACTGTTCCTCCATCTGTCCAACCAAAAGTCCTGGACGTGCCCCCTGATCCTCCTATAAACTTCTTTCTTGGTCACTGGGGTCCTCAGTGATCTATCTCTAAAGCATCCTGCCTTAGCCTGTCTGCGAACTCATTACCTTCGATGAGGCTGTGTCTCCTAACCCAATAGAGCTCCGGAGCCCGCGTTGTCATCTCCAGCTCCTGGATTATTTGATGCGCGAGTTGCCCTTTCACCAGATTGTTAACTACGCATATTTACAACAAAACTATACAACAAAAAACTGAAAGTCTTTCTAAAAACGATGATAACAAAAGTAAAATTATCAATGAATAAAAAAAATATATATATTTTTAAATATAGGAATATTTGAGTTTTTAGATTATATAATATATATATATTACAATAATAAATATATTTTTATATAATATATATATATATATATATATATGAAAAATACATAAGGAAATTTATATGATTGCTTTATTCAGGGTGTATCTTAGTTTTGAAACGCCATTTATTTACATTCTATGGTTTAGTAAAATCAACTATCCTCTTCTTGCATTGCTGAGTAAAGTATATACGTTCAAAAATCAGGAATATCACGGTGAATCCAATTACGAGTTATATAAAAAATGATGATACCCGCTAATGTAAATATCAACCATAAGTTATCTAAAAAGGCTAATATTCTATTTATATTTGAATCCATCACACAATATTACATGGATTTATCAGAGAGATAGATCAATCATTATTTCATTTTTTACGCAACAAATCAAATAATTCTTTAATTTTGACAAGCTCTTTGACAATGACTGAGTACGACATTGAAACTACAGCACATATAATTTGGCACGAAAACGTAACTACACCGCGCAATAAATATTTGTGTGACGAAATAGGTATCTGATGATTTCGAGGAAAGAATTCGAAAAAACTTTCGTTCACAGTTTCTTTCTATACTTGGCGCGTCTACCTAATTGGTAGGTAATATCAGCCGCATATTTTCTGCCATCAAAATACAATTATATCTACATTTCAAAAATATGTATCTTCCATAATAGTGTGTTATATTATTGTAAATACTTACATTTATTTATATATTTGATTTGGTTGGTGTGTCGGCTATATATAATGGTCCTTCTGCTATATGTGGAAAAATATGTACTGCAACAGAAATGTGTGTTAAATACAGAGCCACATGCTTTTATAAATGGGATGGATCTTGGACTATATAGGAAACAGTTCATTTCAACATTCATACGAGTAATACGGTCGTGGCTTCAGCCTCAGGGGAATCATTGGCCTTGACAATGGTATGCTACTTGTGTTCTATATTTGCATACTTGCATACCCTTCTAAAAATGCAGGTCGGTGGACGAGTGGTATAAACCGACAGTTTTCGATAGTCACGACACGGGATACAATCCCGCTTTGGGAACTTTTTCAATTTGAAAAATATTTGCTCCAATGGCCACCGATTCTTGCAAAGTCCAACCCCACTAGTAAATGCAAGTAGCCAAACGGGTTTCTGAAACACTTGTAAATTAAAAATTCGAACTGCTTTCCACATGTGTAGATATGTGAGGCACTTACAGTAAAAGAAGTCGTCAACTTTTATCCACCATGATAGTCGTGGCCCTTATAGCGTTTAATAGGGATTGGAAAAAAAAATGAATAACATACTGCCCGTCGATATATATTGAAAAAATATATTCGCATAGATCCCCTCTTTCGATATATACCTCATTTATGGGTTGCTATATTAAAAAAAGTTAGTTGTATCTAGTCAGAAAGAATACAATAAAAATGCACACACATTTGTATTAAAAAACTCGTCACTATCATTGTAAAGCTCACATCAAAAATGCTTTTCGACAAGAAATTGTCGTCTTTAGGGCGTTCGCTTTTACCGAAGTTACTGTAAGGGTAATTATGTGACCTCCACATATTTATTACTGCTATAGATTTATCTCGAAATGTGACATCTAGAAACCAACATTGACATTCGCTGTAAGAGGTGAGTAAGTTATTATAGAAAGACTATAGAAAGTCATTTTCTATTAGATATACAGTGTGGCCCGTAAGTCCTGATACCAACTTGAAAATTTGTAACTAATAAATTATTTATAATATTTGTCTATTTAACATATGTGTGTTCAAGTTCCATCCAAGTTTAATTCATAAAACGTCACCCCTCGATATTAAAGAAAAAATTAAATTTATCAAACTCTATTATCAAGATGGTAGTTTCACAATTCTACGACGTCAATGGTCAAAGCATTATGAGTCTTCTGCACCTTCTAAATCAACCGTAACAAAAATAATTAATTTTTTTTAAACTACTGGTAGTATGGCAGATCTCCCTAGATCGGAAAGACTACACTCTGCTACCTGTGAAACTAGTATAAACTTAGGTAAAGTATCTTTAGAAACTAGTCCTTAAAAATCAACGAGGAGGTTGTTTCAAGAGCTAAAAATACCCAGAACCTCCATCCAAATAATTCTATAAGGTCTTGGCTATAAGCCCTATCTTTCTAAATTAATTCATGCACTTCATGTAGATATTTGGGATAGAAAGATGAAATTTTGTGAAAAAAAGCTTGAAATGATCCAAAATGATGAAAATTCGCCTAATCGAATAATGTGGACTGATGAGACTAATTTTAAATTGAATGGCCATGTCAATCAACATAATTGTGTTTATTGAGCTTCAGAAAACCCAAAGGTAGAAATCGAGAAGGAAGTAAATTCCCCTGGCTTAACTGTTTGGGGTGGAATTTGTTCGGAAGGAATAATCGGACCATACATTTTCGATGAAAAAGTAAATGGTGAGAACTATTTGAAAATTTTGGAGGAATAATGCAGCCATCCGTGGTTCGTGGTTAGTTTTGAACTAAATTAGAAAGATAAAATAATGTCACACACATTTAGAAAGCAAATCATTTAAAAACAATCGCTCTCTATTCTGTTTTAAATTTATTATAAACCTCTTTGATTAAATATGATATTGATTCAACATATTCTATAATTCTGATGAGCTGATTTCTGAAGCTTTCTTCCCGAAATCCATGAAGGCTCTTTCGTTGTCAGTGAGTTCACGAAATAATCATCCTGCTATATAAAATAATATAATTTGCATATATCCTGCGCGCACTGGGGTTAAAAAAAATAATTGACAACTAAAAGTTGCGATTCAGAATACATTATATTTATTTATCTATTGAAACGGTCACACAAAGATAAGAAATAAAAATAAAAAATAAATAAAACGGGCAATAAGAATAAATTGGGAGAATATACATAAATATAACCTGTTTAAAAAATATATTATGAAAGGTTACTTATCTTATTTGGTGCTTCAGTTGGATGGTTGGAAAATTCCTTCCACTAAAATCTTGAAAAACTACATTTTGGCTAATTTCAGGAGCCTATTTCTGACTCCCCACCTCTCTCTCTTCCTCGTCTCTATCTTATTTTTTCCTTCTCGCCTTACTCAAAAAGTCCGCCAAAATTTTTTTAACAGAGTAAAAAAAATTAAAAATTTATAATATTCCAAATTAAAAAAAAATGAAAATTAAAAATTATAATTAAAAGTTATTATTCAAAATATTATTTTAATTGACGAATATTATTTGAAAATATTAAAACAAAATAGCTGCTTATTTATTTAAGAAAAAAAAGGAAATTTATTATGATATTATAAATTATATACAAAAATTAGGAGTAAAAGAAGGTGAAGAGATGGGCTGGTTTGACAATGAAGAATTATCGAAGTCCTCTTCTTTCTTGTCGAGGCAGCTTCATCATTGTCCACCAGCTTTCTATTAGGTACTGTGGGTGAGCTTTGTGGAGGCCGCAGGAGTGGCCTCTACAATTCTTTTAACTATTGCAATTATTCCACAAATAGAACATATAAAGTTATAAATAATATAATTATTTTTCATAACGCGTAAAATATTTCATTTCTATGTGTAATCATTGTGATCACTGCTCTACCATATAGAGGAAACATAAAATGTTTACAACAGAATATTAGAAAGAGTATGACAGCTTTAAACGAACTTTTAATTTCAACGAATAATTATCCACCCGATATTATATTACTTCAAGAACCATATGTTTTAAATAAACAGGTTATATTTGATTTAGACTCACCAATAATTCATTCAAAGACTTCAGAAATTATTTACACAGCAACAATCATTGTAAATAAAAATATAAAATTAAAAAAATTAGATAATTTTACGAATCAATTCTGTACTGCAATATCTGTCATAACCTCAAATTCGTTTGTAGTAATCGCAAATTTTTACTTTCATCCCAATTCCTGTAATGATACTCACTTAGATTTTATAAGAAACTTGATTAATACTTATTCAAATAACCCTATAGTCCTATGCGGAGATTTCAATTCCCGTCATCCAATCTGGTTCGATAAAATAACAAATTCAAATGGTTACAAATTGCAAACAATAATAAATTAAAATCACTTGTACATTCACAACGATAAAACTCCAACATGTAGAGGGGCAAGTATAGTAGATCTAACAATCTCGAATAGACTTTCAATAAATATGATCAGACATTGGACCACCTTGTTAAAATGGCAATTCTCTCGGATTTCATGATATAATTGTTTTGACCAGTGACCGGTTGCTCTGTGGTGTGTTGCGGTGTATATATAGATGGATGTCTTGGTTAGTTCGTTAGTTGTGTTATCTTACCGTGATCGGTTCAATAAAATCCTCCGGTGTTCAGTGCCCTCTCCTATCTTCCTCCTTTTTCAACAGGTTATGGGCCCAGGATTAATTTAAAGAAATTGTAGCATCAAGAAACTATTCAAAATGTCAAGCCTTTATCAAATAGAAACATTAAATTCTGAAAATTTTGAAACATGGAAGATGCAAATGAAGATGATTCTAATTCATTCCGAACTTTGGGATTATGCAAATAGCATAAGAATCAAGCCTGAAACCGAAGTAGAATCCAACGAATGGGAGAAGAATGACCAGAAGGCGCTAGCAACTATAGTCCTAAGTTTAAGTCCTCCAGAAATAATACACGTGAAGAGATGTAAAACTTCTGCAGAGGCATGGAAGCTTTTAAATGAAGTGCATCAGCCAAAAGGACCTGCAACGAAGGTGTTTCTTACGAAACAGTTAATATTATTGAAAATTAAACCAAATGAAAGGATGCAGGATTATCTCAACAAATTTAGCAGTTTGGCTGACAAGTTGAGTGAAATGGATGCACAAGTCCCAGAAGACTTCCTTTCCATCCTTCTGTTGTGTAGCCTTCCCGAGAGTTATGAGGGTTTTAGAACTGCCATTGAAACTAGGGACGAACTGCCTAGCTTTGAGGCTTTAAAAGTGAAAATGCTGGAGGAGGAAATTAGGCAAACTCAATTGAACGGCACAACTAATACCGAACAAGCTTTCCTTGGAAACCCAGAAAGAAAGAATTTGCCCAGCACATCAAAACCAAAGCCAAAGGGATTCCCATTTAGCTGCCACTTCTGTGGAAAGAGGGGACATAAAGGTGCCGACTGCAGAAAAAGAAAGTCCAGGAACCCTAAAAATGAAATGGTTGCGTCCTTTGGGATAAAATATTTGAGCAGGCTTGGCGCAAATGAATGGTGTCTGGATAGTGGCGCAACTGCCCACATGTGCAGCTCAAGAGACTCATTCGATCATTTTGAGGAGACTGCACCAGTGAAAATTACACTAGCCAATGGTAAATTCATTGAAGCTCTGGGAAAGGGGAAGGTAAAATTGGAATGTTCGGGTAAAAACGGACCTGTAACCTTATCCTTGGAGGACGTATTGTTTGTTCCTGAATTGAACGGCAATTTGTTTTCCATCAGTAGGTGTACGGGCAAATATAATATTGTAAATTTCAAGTACAGAAAGGCTGAAATAGTGAATTTGCATACAAAAATTTGCATACAGGCCTATGAAAGGAATGGACTTTACATCTTAAGTCAAATTAATTGTCCTAAGGCAATAGCGACAAGAGAAATTTGCATAGCTGGAGAGAAAAATTACGAAAAATGGCACAGTAGATTTGGCCATTTAAATTTGCAAGATCTCAAAAAGCTAAAAATGCAAAATATTGTTTACGGCCTGCCAAATTTTGATGTTAAAAATTTACCTGTGAAGTTTGTTTGAAAGGTAAACAAACAAGGCTACCTTTTCAGAAAGAGTCTTTTACAAGATCAAGGGAACCACTGGAGCTGGTTCATACTGACATTTGTGGTCCCATGAGAACAAAATCATTGGGTGGCGCCCTTTATTTTTCAACATTTATTGATGACTTCTCAGGATTTATCTTCACATTTATAATGAAATCGAGAAGTGAAGTATTCAAAGGATTTAGAATATTCAAAAATTATGCTGAGAAGCAAACCGGAAAAAGGTTGAAATGTATTAGAAGTGATAATGCGCCTGAATACCTTAGCAAAGAGTTCAAAGATTACCTAGAAGGAGAAGGTATAGGACGTCAGCTCTCTGTAGAATATACACCTCAACAGAACGGTGTAGCTGAAAGAGCGAATAGAACTCTACTGGATATGACTAGGTGCTTCATGATCGAAGGTGATTTACCTGAAACTTTATGGGCTGAATTGATACATACATCAACTTTTATCAGAAATAGATGCCCGAGAAATAACGATTGTAAAACTCCACATGAGTTATTTACCAAAAGAAAACCTGTAGTTTCTCATTTAAAAATTATAGGAAGTAAATCGTTTGCCGTGAATAATAGGCCGAATAGATCTAAATTCGCACCTCGCAGTGAGGAATACAAGTTAATAGGGTATTTCACAGAATCTAAGGCATACAGACTTTGGAAGCCTGGTACACGTACAATTATAAAAAGTAGAGATGTACGTTTTATTGAACCAGAATTGTCCAAAATTAGGAATGAAGTCATTGAAATCGATGTTAGTCCACAAAAAGATCCTTTTGTCAAGGAAATTCCTCTAGTTGAAGAAAAGGGAAGCACGTCCGAGGCTAAATCACAAACTGAAATTGAAAGTGAATCGTATCTAGAGATGTCTGATTTAGTGGACGAGCCGTCAGAAAGTGAAGTGGTCATTTCTAGAAGAGGAAGAGGAAGACCAAGGTATATTAGAACAGGAAAACCTGGCCGACCAAGAAAGGAGTACCCTACAGCCAATTTTTCAACGCAAGAACTTCTAGCGGCGAAATACTTGCCAGATCCAAAAGACGCAGAGGAAGCGCTGTCAGGAAGGGATTCTTATTTTTGGAAGAAAGCAATGGAGGAAGAGTTTGATTCCTTGATTGAGAACAAAACTTGGGAATTGGTTGATCCCCCTAAGAATCGAAACATCATAGGAACCAAATGGGTATTCAAAACGAAATGCAATAGTGATGGTTCTGTTGAGCGCCATAAGGCTCGCCTAGTAGCGAAAGGCTATTCACAGCAGTACGGAATAGACTACGAGGAAACTTTTGCCCCAGTAGTGCGCCAAAGTACTATTAGAATGTTTTTAGCCTTGGCTGTTGAATACAACTTGATACTCCATCAGATGGACGTTCAATCTGCTTATTTAAATGGAGAAATTAAAGAAGAAATTTATATGACACAGCCGGAAACCTTCGTCTCAAGAAAATATCCAGAGAAGGTATGTCGACTCAAGAAGGCCATTTATGGGTTAAAACAAGCTGGAATAGTTTGGCATGAAAAGCTTGACAATGAATTAAAGAATTTGGGACTGAAGCAACTTCAATCTGACAATTGTGTCTATATCAAGCATGATGAAGGTATTCTCCTGGTGGCAATCTATGTTGATGATCTGATAATTGCGGCTGAAAGAGAAGACACGTTGAAATCCTTTAAAGAAAGTATGAAAAGAATATTCAAAATAAAGGATCTTGGAGGGATAAATTGTTGCCTGGGTATAAGGATACAAATGAAAGAGGATGGTTCAATATCCATAGATCAAGAGAGATATATTGAAGAACTTCTGGCGAAATATAGAATGAAAGAGGCAAAGCCTATTTCTACACCCATGGACTCGAACTCCAAGTTAACAAAAATTTCATCTATAGAAAGTGAGAATGAGCCAGTGAAAAAGGTAGAATACCAATCACTGATTGGATCATTGATATATCTCTCAGTGTCGACAAGGCCCGATATAGCCTATGCAGTTAGTGCTTTGGGACAGTTCAGTAATGATCCTAGGAGACAGCACTGGAATGCTGCTAAGCGTGTCCTCCGCTATTTGAAAGGCACCTCATGTTTGAGGATTACCTACAGAAAATCAAATGAGGCTCTTCATGGTTATGCCGACGCTGATTGGGGTGGAAACCTCGTGGATAGAAAATCTCATACGGGAATTGTTTACTTTTTGGCAAGAGGTCCAATAGCCTGGGAATCGAAGAAGCAGCAGACTGTCACTCTTTCGAGCACAGAATCTGAGTACATCGCACTTTGTGAAGCAGGAAAGGAGGCAGTCTACCTTAGAGCGCTGTTGGACGAGATGGGATTTGGTGAATTGCTGAATGGACCGACTGTTCTGAAGACGGATAACCAGGGTGCTCAACAGCTGGCGAGAAATCCGGTTTATCATGCCAGAACTAAGCATATTGACATCAAATGGCATTACATCAGAAGCATTTGCAGCGATGGACTTGTCGAGGTCGTCCACACACCAACCCAAGAAAATGTTGCCGACATCCTTACTAAAGGCCTACCAAGGTTTTTGTATGAAAAACACGTCACTGGATTTGGAATGTAGAAATCTGATGAATTGAGAGGAAGTGTTAAAATGGCAATTCTCTCGGATTTCATGATATAATTGTTTTGACCAGTGACCGGTTGCTCTGTGGTGTGTTGCGGTGTATATATAGATGGATGTCTTGGTTAGTTCGTTAGTTGTGTTATCTTACCGTGATCGGTTCAATAAAATCCTCCGGTGTTCAGTGCCCTCTCCTATCTTCCTCCTTATTTCAACACACCTCATCACTGACAAATATTTCTGATCATTTGACAATTCAATTTGAAATTCACTCAAAATTTAATTATATAAAAGATAAACAGAATTCTACATGGAAATTCAATGAAAAACACGCCAACTAGACAAATTTCACCAAAAATCTCAAGAATCAAGAATTTATCAAATTAAAGAATAAGGCAGATATGGTGGAAAATTGCACGGATATTGATAAAGTTGTAAACAAACTCACGGATAACATAATAGAAGCAGCTTACATATCATTAAAAGTAAAATCAAACAACTACATATACGATGCAGGTATAAAATGGTGGAATAAAGAACTTGAACAAATGAAAACACATTTTCATTATGTAAGAAACTTATTTTATCACAGTAAGACTATCGATGCATCAAGATTTAAACAAGTCAGAAACAAATTTAATAATATGATAAAGAAAGCAAAGAGAAATAGTTTGAAAAATTTCATCGAAGAAAATGAATCAAATGATCCTTTTGGTAACGCATATAAAATTTTCAAAAAGCTCAAATCCTCAAACAAACAAAAAGGACTTCCCATAATAGTAAACAATCAAGATTCAGAAAAAGAAAAACGCATTACAGACATAATAAATGTATTAATTGCAGATGACAGAATTGATCAAGACAACCATCAAAAAAAAATGGTTAGAAGTTACGAACCATTTCTAAGGAATTCAAGCCCTATCCATATTGATACCGAAGAAATAGAATATCTAATTGACAATAGCAATGTTAAAAAGTCACCAGGTCAATATAATATCAGTAATAACATGATAAAATACGCAAAGACTCTGTTACTTCAGGTGCTACATTCGTTATTAAATAAATGTATTCAGATGGGATATTTTCCAAGGGAATGGAAAACGACAGTTTTAAAAATTCTAATGAAACCAAACAAATCTAACGTCGAATCAATAAGAAGCTATCGACCTATTTCGTTAACATCTAATCTGTCTAAGATCTACGAAAAGTTATTAAAAATAAAATTTATGAATATTATATGCAAAACAATTTATTAAGTCCCAAACGGCATGGATTCATCAAGTCAAAATCTACTATTACAGCCTTGAATAATATAATCGATATAATAATGGAACACAAAACCAAAGAACTGACAGCTCTGGTCACAATAGATATTGCGGGAGCCTTTGATAACGCATGGTGGCCTGCGATTTTAAAAATAATAGATGAAGATAATTTGCCGGAAAGTTTAATAAGGACTATTCAATCATATTTCAAATCGAGGAAAACGAAATTTACATATGAGAACTTAACAATAAATAAACAAATTACAAAGGGATGTCCGCAGGGTGGCCCGCTATCTCCACTACTATGGATAATATTACTAAACGATCTTTTGATCAAATATCAAGTTCCTAATAGTGAAGTAGTATGTTATGCGAATGATGTATCAATTATATGCTGGCACAACAATTGCAAAGACCTGAAATTAGTTATAGAAAAGGCATTAAATACGATTGATGCATGGTGTAAGAGTAACAAACTTGAAATAAGTCTAGAAAAAAACTAATATACTTTATTTACATAACAAAGAAAAAATCCCAATCAAATTTAATAATGAAATAATCATACCAACTCAGAAGACCAAAATTTTAGGAATAATAATTGCAAATCACAGAAGAAGAAATAAAATAAATTTTACATACCACATAGAAGAAATAGTAAATCGTACAAAACGTTTTAAAAATTATCTCTTCTCAATTTGCGGGAAATCTTGGGGTCTAAGCACCCAGAAAAGGCTAACTTTATATAAATCCATTTTCAGACCAATACTTACATATGGAGCCGAAATTTGGTTCAAATATTTAAATAAAAAATGTTTACAAAAATTAAATTCAATCCAATATCAAATACTGACATGGTGTATACAAGCCTATAAATCCACATCATATAGCTGTGTTCATAGTTTGGCCAACATTCCTCTTATCTCAGACTTTATCGAATCCAGAATCATGATATCTGTGTGTGTGTGTGTGTGTGTTGATCTGAGAAACTCATCCACAGATGATCAACAAATTTATGACCCATTTATTCCAGGAATTATAGATACCTTTCTCAAATCAAGAATGAATGTTCTGAAAAACGAAGCAAATAATACTTTCTAAAGCTTTTTTCCCCATGAAATCCCTAAATACTTTCGTCCAAATTTTTATAATACTTAATTTGTTACAAACCACGGAAATTTCAAAAGTTTTTTAAATAGAATAAAGGCAGTGGAGGATTCAAGTTGCTTTTGTGGTATGGAGGAACAAACCTCAAGACATCTACTGATCGATTGCCCAGCATTTCAAGATTATAGAAGGAAGAATGAACTAGTTGTTTATGAACTTAACGATTTGATTTCCGATAAAAAATCATATTTAAAGTTCAATTAATTTTGTAAATACATTCTAAAATTTCTACAAAATATGGATCTCTAATGTTTTCATGCGTTGAATAATGTAAATAACTTATGTAAATAAACTTTTCTACTTGTTTGGCGCAAGTATCCCTTGCGGGATATAGCGCTTTGGAAATAAAATAATTGTAATTGTAATCTATAATTTTTCAGAATGTAATTTAATACCCACAAATATAACTTTTTATGTACCCTTTTATATTTTATTGCTATTTTAAATACTTTCTCTTCTCAAAACATAATTTCATATACAATTATAACATGTGATTTATATATAGGTTTTGCAATATTTCTAAAACATTTTACACTTTAATAATAACATTTTCATTTCTAAACTGCATTTTGCGATTTTTAAAAAGATTTTAACAATTTTACCATTGCTATTTTTAGTTTTATCGAAATACTTTTATTTTATTGGGAATTGGTCTATTTTAGACTGTTGTGTTTTAATTTTAAAAGCACACAAAAATATAATAAACTTGAATTTGTTTATTCAAGTCTCAAAAAACAAAGCTTTGCATATAGAACAAATAATAATGAAAAAGAAGAAAAAAAAAACATTTTAGGAAAAAAGCAAAAACAAAAGTACTGGTCAAAAAGAAACATTTAATATCGCAGATTAATTTCTTCAACACTTCCCCTTTAATCAGATTTCAAATGTCCCTCATACCCAGTAGATATCTCAGCATTTCTACAGGTAAACTCCGTACAATTGGTATAAGTGTATAACGAATAAAAAATTTTTACGAAGGAGTATCTTTGCAACAACTGAGGCCGAACTCGTGGCAGCAAGCAATCTTTGTAATTTTTGAGGTTTCTTTATTTACAAACTCCTTTCCTCCATCTGTGAGAATTTCTTTCACTATATGTCCAGTAGTCTTTGTTTCCAAGAGAAATTGTTCTAGCTTTTCAATGACTTGTTACTTTTTTTTTGTAAATACACTGATCGGTATTTTGTAAAATCAACTTTGAAACACAAAAGGTACCTCATCCCTCCTTTCGAAACCTCCTGCATAGGGCCACATACATCTACAAGAATTAAGTTTCCAGGTTGGGTAGAAGCATATTGTTCTCTTGATCCAAAACTCAGTTTATGTTGTTTGCCATAAATGCATGCCTCGCAAGGTTCATTGTCCATGACTGCATCTATTCCTTGTGCTTTAAGCTATTTTTGAACATGTCTTTTATTTTGATGTCAAAATCTTTCATGCCATAGTTGTAGCATATTGACATTTTGGGTTTTGGCTAAATTGACTTCTGCAGCCTTTTCAGGTTTGATACTTGTTATTAACATACCATACAAGCCTCCTGGTAGTCTTTTTCCTTCTACAATAACTTCTCCAGTTGTTGTCTTAAAAAGGTTTACAACCTTTTTTATCCATTTTCATTTCAAATCCTTTATCCAATGTGGACTGTAATGACATCACATTACGACTGAAATTGGGAACATACCATACGTCAGTTAGGTAGTGAGTTTGACATTCAATTTTTACACAAGTTTCAATTGTTATAGCTCCACTTCCATAAGCTATCATTTTTTCATTACTTCCAACTTTAACAGTCTGTTGGGTAGGAAAATCCTTATAAGAAATATAAAAACTTGCATTTCTTGTAATGTGGTTAGTAGCTCCTGAGTCACCAATCCAAATGTCTTCATCTTGTTCATTGAATCTTTCACTGATTGAACTTTCACTTAATTTTGAATTAAGTTTTAATTTAGTTTCATCCTTTTCTCTTTATCTTTTAGTTTCTTCTGTTTTGCATACCTACAATCTTTTGCCAAGTGTCCTTTTCTATGACAAAAGTAAAATTCTCTTGTTTCTCTTGTTTTCTGAAAATTTGCATTACTTTTGGTAACTATTCCTTTCATATTTTGCTTATTTTCATATGCATTTGCTATTAGTGCTGTCGAACCTGATGCGCTGCATTCATCTCGATGTTGAATTCTTATTTCGAGTAACCGAAGCCTTTGTGTGAGATTGTCTACAGAACGTTCTTCTTTAGACACTAATTCCCAAACACTTTAAAAAATCAAAATATTCATCAGGCAAGGGGTTTATGATTCTGCACATCAGCATGGATTCAGGTAATTTCAAATTTTCTTGTTTAGTAAGTTCATTTTGCATATCATTCCATACACTTTCTAGTTTTGAAGTGTGCTTTGAAATATCATCTGTGGGATACTTATTAAAATTAAAGAAATGATTATAGAGCATGTCTAATCTTTGACCAGAGCTTTGCTCATAGACACTTAACAATTTGCCCCACATATCTTTAGCACTTGAGCAGGGAATGATTAGGTGACTTACATCAGGCATCACGCTTGTTGTAAATAACAATTGGGATATTGCATCTTCACTTTCCCATTTTACATATGCTTCTTTTTCTTTGTTTGTTTCTTGTTTTATTGGCTTTCTATATGTTCCATCAACAACGCCTATTACTTTGTTTATTGTTAAAAGCAATTTTATATTTTCTTATATTCTGGCCAGTTTATTAATACTTCCAATTTGGGAATATTCATACCCATTTTAATATTATCCATTCCAGCCATTACTGATATAAATTTTAATGTGATAAACAAGATACACTGCGTGACATTGAAAATGGAACACCAAGAAATAGTGGACAGAAAATTATGCAAATTTCAGGGTAGACGCGCCTAACCGAGTTATGCAAATGATGTAAAATGAGCAGCTCTCGTGCGCACATGGAGTAAGATATAAGGGAAGGAACTTGCAGAAAGGACATTATTCGTGTCGTTATTTCTTCAAGGAAATTCATTGTAGAAATTTTGTTCTTGTGTCAAAAGACACGTGTAATAACAGAGAATGCCAGGTCATCGTAAACGGAGGCAGTTCAAGCAGACAGACGCTTTTACGAGGGGCATGGTGATCGGACTGAAAAGGGCAGGTTGGTCCATACTTCAAATCGCAGCTGATACACACCTTGGTGCGTCCACGGTGCACCGACTGTGGAGAAGATGGTTTGAACAAGGAAATGTGGCAATTTATAGGAATGTCGGTGCAACCAGAGTGACGTCAGCACGTGTGGATCGGCGTATCCTTCGACAAGCAGTGGCGGCCCCACAAGCCACTTGTACCGCCATCCTGCAACATGTGCAAGACACGCTAGATCATTCCATCTCGACCAGAACCATTTCCCGTCGATTGATTGCTAATGGCTTGCACTCATGCCGTTCGCTAAGAAGACTGCCATTGACCCCACCGAATAGGCGCCAACGTTTGGAATGGTGCCGGGCTAGATCGACGTGGATGACGGAATGGCACAGGGTCGTGTTCTCAGATGAGTCGCGTTTCTGCTTGTCCAGTGATAGTCGCCGTGTACGCGTGTGGCGTCGACGTGGAGAAAGGTCCAATCCGGCAGCAATTGTGGAACGCCCCACCGTGCGACAACGTGGAATCATGGTTTGGGGCGCAATCGCGTATGATTCCAGGTCACCTTTACTTCGTATTCAGGGCACTATGACGGCCCAACGATACGTTGATGATGTGCTGCGACCGGTGACACTCCCCTACCTTCAGGGGGTACCCAATGCCCTTTATCAGCAGGATAACGCCCGACCGCACACTTCTCGCATTAGCCAACAAGCTCTGCAAGATGTACAGATGCTTCCCTGGCCACCGTACTCTTCTGATCTCTCACCAATCGAGCACGTCTGGGACATTATTGGACGCCGTTTGCATGCCTTGTCACAGCCGCGTTCAGAAGACGAACTGTGGCAAATGGTTGAGAGGGAATGGAGAGCCATCCCTCAGGACGCCATCCGTACTCTGACTCTCTACCTAGACGTGTTGCTGCGTGCATCGCAGTCCGCGGTGGTCCTACTTGCTACTAAACCGACGCCGTTCTCGCTCTGTATTATGACTATCATTTTGAAATAAAGATCACTTATTGTTCGTCTCTGTCTCTCTCTGTCTGCCGAGTTTCATCACTTTCTGGCCACTATTTCTTGGTGTTCCATTTTCAATGTCACGCAGTGTATAATTATTTTTAGACTTACCGTTGTTTCGTTTTTGTTATATTTCGCAGTAAATGCGTGGTTGGGTTCATAACCTGTTGTGTTTTAACTTTAAAAGCACACAAAAATATAATAAATTTGAATTTGTTTATTCAAGTCTGAAAAATAAAACAAAGCTTTGCATATAGAACAAATAATAATGAAGAAGAAGAAAAAACATTTTAGGAAAAAAAGCAAAAGCAAAACAAAAGTACTGGTCAATAAGAAACATTTAAAATCGAAGATTAATATCTTCAACATAGACATTTTTATATCCGTTTTAATCGATAATTAGAAATAACACATTTAATACAGCCTTAATTCTCTTCCTATATTCGCACTACCAGCTTAACTTTTAGCCATTTTCATAACTGTGTTTTTAATGGATTTAAGTTAGTACCTCCTTCGAGTGCGTCCATATTCATTCAGGAGAAGGAACTAATATTACCATTGAAAACTAATAAATATATTAAATTTTGAATGATTTTATATTAACTATAGAACATATTAATATGTGAAAAGGAAAAAATAAGTTTTTGGTTTTTGAAAGCTTTGGAGCAAATGTTTGTTCTTCGACGGGGAAATAATTTTGTGTACAATTTAAAATGATCTTTCTACAAAAATAATTGAAAAAAAAATATATTATTGGCATGTGCCCTCGCGGGCGTATATCAGACTATTTTAATATATCATAAAGGCGATGGAGAAATATCTAAACCAGATGCGATCATCTTTCCTTCCAAGAACATCAGTCAGTTCTCCCACGGCTTCACCCAGACTGCAATGCCTTTCAAACTGAACTCATAGCTATTCTCTGGGCAGCTCAATCGCGGAAACTAGTCCAAGGTATTTAATCCACTATATATCATTTGATTAATAATTTAGATTTTATAATCAAATTAAAAAAAACAACTATATTATTTTTTTATCGGAATTATCATTAATCTCTAATATACGTTTTACACTTTGGTATTCTCATTTAAAAAAACAGTATTTTTCAATTTTTGAAAATCAATTCAACATTCTTTTTTGCTATAAAAACTAGTTTTCACCGAAACACTTTTATTTTAATTGAAAATATTTTATTTTAGATATTTTACATCCATTTTAAACAAGCATTAGAAATGAAACATTTGAGATTTTCTCTCAAGTAAAGTTAATTATTGTTTAATATGGCGCTAAATTTTCCTATATTTCCGCTACAAGCTGCTTTCCAGCTTGAATATAACTGTTTTTATTGTTGAATATGAATTATTTGTTGAATGAAAACATTTTACAAGTTAGAATTTTGTCTCTTAGATATTTATCCATTATGACGAGCTAATTAATGTTCTAGTTAATATATAATACCATTCATAATCGAATATATTTATTAGTTTTAAATGATAATATTAGGTTCTATTCATGAATGAATATCGACGCACTAGAGGGAAGTACTAACGTTATGTTTACTTTGAACCTATGAAATTTTTTAAAAACAACATACAGTATTGAAAATGTCTAAAGGATAAGAGGGTAAGCATCTTGAAGTGGGAATAATGGTATAATATAACGCCATATCAAAACTAATTAACTTTATTTGAGAAAACCTCAAATGTTTTATTTCTCTTCTTGATTAAAAGAGATATAAAAATGTCTGAAATAGACCGATTTTAATCAAAATCAAAGTATTTAAATGAAAATTAAAAATATCTATAATAAATTATTTAAATATTTTTAAAATAAAAATACCGTTTAAAAACGAAAATGTTGTTATTAAAATAAATATTTTGTTATTAGAGTAAAATTTTTGTTATTAAATGAAAAATGCTGTCATTAAAGTATAAAATGTTATTGAACTATAAAATTTTATTATCAAAGAGTAAAATGTTGTCTTAAAAGTGTAAACCTATATATTTAAAAGCATATTGAATGAATTGATCACCCCATGTTTTTTCAAATGTCAAAAACCACTTGTAATTATTTGGCATCTTTTAAAAATCAATCTTATTTATTTTGTGAAATATTTAATTAAAAAATCAGAATGGCGGATTTATACTGAAGTACGGAAACTTCTATAACTTCTTCCGTTACATAACAACCCCGTAGGATCCTCGCTGATTAGTGTTAGGCCACTGGCTTCAGTTGGTTGCTAGATCTTAAAGATATGACTCACGCTTAATAGCCTAATTCTTTTTTATTTATTATCATTTTATTTCATATATACCCATTAAATATCACCTGCCAGCATAGAAACAACCTCCCCGATGTAGTTCCGGCTATTTAAAACTTTATACATAAAAAAAAAGAATTATCACTTTAGTTTTATCTAATTATCTCGACTTTACGTTTAAAAAGAAAAATATATATAATTTAATATTTCTACTCGCATACCCCGTTTTTTTATTTGCAACCACAGTTTCTTCAAGCATTGGAAAATAGTATTTGTGTTAAAAACTAATTCATTTGTATAATATCATTTATTGATAACGTGACAAAGAAAGCCAATCAGGTGAGACTTTGCGCAAGCAAGGTATAAAAGGCACGGCGGGATGGCCAGCGCGGGATTGTAAAAATTGGTTATGAGGATAGGAGTGCCTGAGCCTAGGAGATAAAAAACTCAAGCTCAGAAGAAAAGTTTATTATGAGTACCTGAGTGAAGGATATAAAGAACTCTAGCTCAGAGGAAAATAATAAAAGGCTAAAGAAGCTGATAAGAAGCCTGTTATAGAAGCTGAAGAAAGTTAAAAGGATAAAGAAGTTGATAAAAAGCCCATTCTAGAAACTGAAGAAAATGAAAAGGCTAAAGTTAGCAAGAAGATTGGTCATTAGCATAATAGTTCAGGATAATTACTCCTATTGAAATTAGTTTATTTTTATGTATCATAATAGAATAAAGCTCATTATGTTAAAGTCATCAAATCGTGTCGCTCATTACCTCCAGAGAGAGAGAGAGAGAATATCACCTGCCTATCGCTACTGTAAGTACAATAGCTAGATACAAAATTATTTATAAGTTATTCATTTGTTCATTTATTTATTTCTCTTTTTTTTCTCTATCTTTTACTTTTCCCCTCAACAATATGCGTAAAAAAAGAATAAGAAAAAGCGTCGCATACATATATATGGTATGTAGTACAAGTTATTTTGACGCAGTCGGGTGGTGAGTACACATTAAGGTTACAGACCAAGCAGAAAGAGACATGGATCACAAGGAGGTCAGTGGGAGCAAAAGGACGACGAAGACCAGCTTGAAGACAAATTCTGAAATGAACAGCTCTCTTTGAAGATGGAGAATAAAGAAGTTATATAGGTAATTTTCCTTTTGTGATTGGCTGACATTCCCGTTGCCAAAAACCAAGGAATCATGATGCAACCCATTGTTTCGCTCGATTGAAGAACAATTAAAACTATAACAACGAACTTGCTTCGTGCTACACCATTGTGTGGATACATGTGTGGATGTGTGGAAAGGTTTGCCAGTAGAGAGACTGTTTATCCAAAACAAGAACAGAAGTCTGGGATGGCTAAATTTTATGCTGCTCACCTCGGACATTTTCTGAACAGAAAAACTACAATCCAAGAATCTTTGTGGCCACATCATAATGGGCAGCAAGACAGCCTTGCTTATGAAAATTGTAAGTATTTAGAGCGAAATTTTCTTTTTATGAATAAAAAAACGTTTTTTCCTACTGTTCCTACTGCAATGGAAACATATTGGGAGGGCTTGGCGAGAAAATGGAAAATTTTCATTTTCTATGCAGTAAGGGCGGGAAAAAGTCGTTTTATTTATATATATTTTAAAAAAACGCATAAATAGTTTCAATTTACATATATAGACGACGCATAATTTTCAAATATTTAATTGACACTAGTTTGCCTATACTTGCTTATATTTTGTTACTTTTTCATTAACTTTTCCAGAACTTACCACGAAAATTTTTCGACGAAAAATTCTTGTCGGAGATTATTTTTTATGAGGTTTTAAGAACTTATAATGTGTGAGTTTTTAACTTTTCATATTTTCTAAGAACAATTACACAAGTATCGTTAAGTAGCTGTATAAGAATTCTAAAGAGCTACATATAAAACGTATTGCACTTATGAACTAATATTTTTATAGAACAAACGAAAAAAAATTCAAGTTTATAAATAAATATATTTTTTAAAAAACTATTTTATTCTAAGAAATTTCGTTCGCGGTATTTTTTAAATAAGGACATTGTGGGTAGTTTGGCAAAGCGTGTCTTTATTGGCGGAAATATGATGGTTAAATACGCTCCATATATACCAATAAAAGATACGTATCGCCCAACAAACTATTTAAAAGAAACTATGCAAATATTTCCAAAGCCACCCCATCTCCAGTTAGCAGCAGGAGTTCAACCCGGCGGGAGAGTAGAGCAAGGTCTAGCCCGGTCATCCTGGCATTCACCCACTTCCAGGCGTCACGTGGTCTGATGCCATAATGGAGGAGAGGGTGTTGAACTCCCGACGGCGCGGCCTTGGCACACAAACGTTTCCTCCTTCAGTCGGCTATTGTCGTCGGCGGCCCACGCCTCGGTCGCCTCCTTGGATAGATGCTGCTATACATCTTTGTAGCTAGGGAGATCATCCAATAAATATAGATATTGTTTCAAAAACTGGTGTCGTGACTTTGTCACCAAACTGAGTTCGCCTTTCCCTTCAGAAAAAAAGAACCCCTCTGAAAATAAGCACCATATTTTGACCGACTCCGCAAACTAGCGGATTCAGGTCGGTGACAAGGTCACGACACCAGCTTTGGCAGACTAAGAATCGTCCACCTAGCGACCATGGTTTCGGGCTAATCGCCCTTGTCGGTCTAGGGCAGACTTTATTTGCTGAAAAAAATATGATAGAACTAGATAGCGCGACAATGTTGAATCGCATGATCTGGGTATAATTAATAAAAAGGGAAATTACCCGACCCCGAAAGAACTTCTGAAGTAAATTAATTATTTCTTAAGCTATATGGCATGGGACACTGTCTTTATATAAAAAAAAGTTCATAACTCTATACTGTATACTTTATGAATCAATAAATACAGGGTCATCCAAAAGTATTTCACAACTTTAAAAATTGATAGCTCCGTGAATATTTGCTCTAGAGCAATGCGGTAAACACCATTGTGTTCAGGATACAATGGGATATTTTAGGGCAAAAATTGAAAAATTCGAATTTTGATTTTAGTTACAATTTTATTCGCTAGATGGCGCTCTACCAGAATCAGAGATTCAGCGGCCAAATTGTTTGATAAATTGAAAAATATAACTGATCGACATGTATTTTCTCTTTTTGAATACCAGGAAATAACCATAATAATATCAAATGATAAATTAATTTAACACCATTTCCCCAAAAGTAGAATTGGATGACAATTTTTAAATGCAATCCGAGATATGTAAAATATGTAAATGCAAATTAAAACATGCATAAAAAAAATTGATATTTTATATGTGGTTAACTGGAATCCTCTCAGCGAGTAAAATTTCGAAGATAATAAATTTCTAATGTTTTAATTTAACTCTCTCTCGGTATCGATTATATTCATTTTAAATAATTTGAAAAAAATTTATCTATCTCTGATAATTTATTTTACTCTGGAGTACTGGGCGCCACTATAGGATAAAGCACTATTGAAATTTCAGTGACATTTTTTATTGCAATTAGAATCTACCACTGAAACTTTACGAGCGCTTCGTACCTTTAAAGTATCCGAAGCGGTAAAGGACCCATGAGTTGCTACTCTCTAAGGCGAATGATAAAATATGAGAAGACAGGATATCTGGAAGCAAAACCTCGGAGTGGAAGACAAATCGACTTGCAAGTCAGTGGCTGTTACGGTTTCGCAGAATGTTAAAGCTATTGAAACGTTATCCAGAAGTAAGTGCTCGACAAGTTTCTCGACAAACGGGGATTTCGTATGGAACAGTTTGGAGAGCACACTAAGATTTTTCTTTAAAATACCCATACAAAATTCAACGATTTCACGAGCTAAAGGTCGGCGAATTTGAGAAGCGTCAATAATTCACTGCATGGGTTTTTCGGAAATTTGATATTGATGAAAACTGGCTGTCGAATGTTCTGTGGACAGATGAAGCTCACATTTCTCTAAACGTAGAAGTTAACACCCAAAATAGCCGCTTTTGGGCAACAGAAAACCCTAGGATTTTTACAGAAATGCCACTTCATCAGCCCAGAGTTACAGTTTGGTGTGTGTTCACTTCTTCTTTTATTATTGGGCCATTTTTCTTTGAAGAAATCAATGGAAGTACTTTTAAAACCTTTTCTGCAACTGGTGAACGTTATGTTCAACTTTTGAGTGAAAAGGTTATTCCCATATTGCAGGACAGACAAGCACTAAGCGAAATAACATTCATTCAAGATGAAGAACCTCCTCATATCTTCCGCGGTGCCAAACAATTGCTGAAGGATACGTTTGGTGAAGTCTGTGTGATAAGTCGCCACTTTATATACCAGTGGCCTCCAAGATCACCAGACTTGACGCCTTGTGATTTTTAGCTATGGGAGTACATTAAGTCGGGTGATTATCGATGCCGGCCTACCACAATGGCCATGTTGAAGGCTTCTATCAGACGGCACGTTTCATCAATTTCAGCAGAAATGTTATTTAATGCTGTCTGTAATTCGCGTGTTCTACCGAGCTCAAACCCTATGCGCTACGGTACAGCGATGAGTAAACTTGACTATGTTCTGCAGACTTGAATAAAGGGAAACTCCACGCAAATCGATCAGGAACCTCTGAATTTAATTCTCTTTGATTAAGCTACATGAATTTAATGGCTGATTTAAACTAGACTGACTGACAACTAAGCAAAACAAAATATACATACAACACAGTGTTGCCGAATCAATATATATATATGTATATACAGATTAAAATTAGAATAAAGAATTATGTAAAATAATGACCAACAATTTCTACAATAAATGACAAATAAGAAACATACATTTTTTTAACCAAACATACCCCCCCCCCTCCCGTTGGACAGCCAAGTCCAACAAGAATAAAATCCACTCCTTGAATGGCAGAGGAGCTATCTTGGTAATGGGACGCTTGAGTACAATCTTTGGAGTTTTGAGGTCTACGACTCGCACGTGTCCGTCTGGTCCTTTATAGGTCTTGATGATTCGCGCCAGAGGCCAATGATGAGGAGGTGTGGAGTCTTGTTTCATGAGTACAAGCTGTCCAGATTGTAGATCTTGATGAGTCTTATGCCACCTTGGACGTGCTTGTAACAGATTAAGATAGTCTTGGGACCATTTTTTCCGAAAACTATTCCTCATTGATTGGATGCATTTCCAACGGGAAATGTGACTTAAATTATCCACAACTTCATCTGGAATAGCTAGAATAGGGGAACCAATTTAAAATGTGAAGGAGTTAGTGCTTCATAAGAATCAAAGTTGGAATCAAGGGGGAGAAGTGGTCTCGAATTCAAAATTGCTTCTTTCTGAGTAAGCAACGTATAAAATTCTACAAAGTTAAGAATGGCCGACTTCGTTACTTTGATTAAATGAATTTTAACAGATTTAATACCTGCCTCCCAAAGTCCACCAAAATGGGGAGCGGAGGGAGGAATAAAATGCCACCTAATCCCTCTTTGAGCACAGAAATTTTAAATATCTAACTCCCTGTAAAAATCCAACAAAACTCTATTGGCAAATTTGAAATTTGTAGCATTATCACTGAAAATATCTGAAGGCAAGCCGCGTCTCGAGGTAAATCTCCTAAGAGTAGCTATACCGTAAATGCTTCTACAGTGAGATCAGAAACCACCTCAAGATGTATTGCCTTGGTGGTGAAACAAATGAATAAAACAATATAAGTCTTAAACAGTATTTTTGATCTTTTTAACATTGGCTTAGTAATAATAGGGCCCGCCAAATCTACTCTGACTCGTTGGAAATGCCGGGATGGCACCACCCTTTCAAGTGGCAATTCACCCATAATTTGAGTCAAGACCTTGGATCGATGCTTAAAACAGGTAATACACTGATTCAGAACTCTCTTCACCAAAGCTTTACAAGAAATAATCCAATACTTCTGAGAAATCATAGATAATGTTGTTTGTAGACCCGAATGTAAAGATTGCTTATGATAAAGTTCCATAATCAAATCTGTACAATGATGTATTTTTGGTAGGATTATTGGATTATTTTGATTATAGTCAAGATTTGAATGTTGAAGTCTACTCCAACTCTAAGAATTCCATCCACATCAAGGAAAGGATTTAGAAACCTGAGATTGCTTTTCCCGGACACAGAGCCCTTATTTCGAAGCCACCCAATATCCAGAGTAAATTCTTGATTTTGAATTAATATGATGATTTTAACCGTTGCATTATGAATTTCTGAGGCCGATAGGAATCGATTTAACGAGTTATTAGTTGACTTACAATTTGAAATGAATCTCAAACAAAATGCCATTATATCAACTGTTTTTATCCAAGATGAGTATTTCAGAAGTAATTCGGGCATAGGTCCCACTATAGAGTGATAGACCAAGATTGTCGACTTCTCCTCAATCAATGTTTCCGGAGAGAGTTCATCTGAGGATGGCAAATCAATGCAAGAATTAACTGATGGGTCCTGCAACCAATGTGGTCCCTGCCACCATAACTGGTTATCAACCAATTGTGCAGGAGTTAGTCCTCTTGTGGCCAAGTCTGCAGGGTTTTCAGAACCTGGTACATGAAACCATGAATGGGGTGGTGTCTTTCTCTGAATAGCTGAAACCCTATTAGCAATAAAAGTCTTCCATCTTTTAGATTCTGATTTTATCCAATTAAGAGCAATGGTGGAGTCGCTCCACAAGAATATTTGATCAAAATGCAAACTCAATGACTCTTTCACCGCAACAAATAAATTTGCTAACAGCAAAGCTGAACACAATTCTAAGCGGGGCAAAGATAAGACCTTGATTGGAGCAACCTTTGTTTTAGATGCAATTAAAGATATATTAACTGATCCATCATGCTTACAAGATTTTACATAAATAACTGCTGCATAGGCTTTTTCCGAAGAATCACAAAATCCATGTAATTCTAGAGTGAGAATAGAATTTCGGCAAGGAATGTACCTCGGAATTGAAATTTTGTTCAATTGATTAATATCTTCCTCAATACCTGTCCATTGCCATTGGATACACTCAGGTAATCTCTCATCCCAGTTGCATCCCTTGGCCCAGAGTTCTTGCGGCATGATTTTAAAAATGATAACCAAAGGAGCCATCCAGCCCAAAGGATCGTAGATTCTCGCAATCAATGATAGAAGCGACCGCTTAGAATATATCTGAATATCAGGGGGCTTCACTCTGATGGTAAATGAGTCTAAGCTCGGATCCCACAAAATGCCCAATAATTTAACTGACGGGAGATCCTTGAAATCAAAGGATTGATTAATGCCCTTTTGATCTTTAGGTAGGAAGTCAAGTATTTTTGAACTGTTAGAAACCCATTTCCTAATGGGAAAACCTCCTTCAGCTAAAAAAGCAATGATCTGTCAATTCAAAACTTGTGCCTCTTCCACAGTATCTGCTCCTGTAAGAAGGTCATCGACATAAAAATCTCTCTTAACAATTCCCGAAGCAACAGAATAATTCATCGCTTCGTCATCCGCCAACTGATGCAACGTTCGAATGGCCAAATATGGAGCGCATGCTGTTCCATAAGTGATTGTTGTTAACTTATATTCTTGAATAGCATCTGATGGTGAATCACGCCACAAGACTCTCTGATAGTCACTATCATCAGGATGAATCAATATCTGCCTGTACATCTTCTCAATATCTGCAGATAGTGCAACAAAAAAAGTCCGATACCTCAATAGACGGTCAAAGATGTCTGTGTGTAATTTAGGACCTATATGTAAGGCTTTATTCAAAGAGGGACTATCATCAAAGCAAGCTGAGGCATCAAAGATTACTCTGAGATTAGTGGTAGTACTCTCCTCTTTTAGCACACAATGATGTGGCATATAATAGACCTGGGACGGGGATTTAGGAATATCTACAGCTGAGATAATTTGCATATGATTTAGCGATGAATATTCCTTCATAAAAAGTTTATACCGACTATAAAGTTGTTCACTTTTTAATAACTTATTTTCAAGAGAAAGAAATCTCCTAAAAGCAACTTCTTTAGAATTTCCGAAATTCGGAGTAAACCTAAAGGGTAATCTTACTTGATACCTTCCAGTTGTAGTTCTTAAAACATTAGTTTTAAAATGTTGTTCACAATCCATTTCTTCTTTGGTTAGGATAGGTTGGGTACATGGCGGAATAGAGTCCAACTCCCAGAACTTTCTGAGTTGATTATCTATAGAGGTAGCACAGAATGTCAGAACACTATGATGCAATGAACCATCTGATTGTTGAGCCATGATTTTGGCTGAGAGAAGCCAACCCAACTTCGAATTACATGCTGTTGGACCCCTCTCGTTTTGAAATCTAACCTGTCCTGTATACAAACCCGGGGCAATATCAGCTCCAATGATTATATCAATGGGAGCGGGCTTGTCAAAGGTTGGATCCGCCAGCCTTAGGCCAACCAGGTGAGGCCACCGACTCCTCTCCATTACAAAGTTTGGCAGATTACATGTGATTTTATTTAAGATTAAGGCCTTAGCGGTGAATAACATGTTTGAATAGTGAGGAGAGAAGGTGATATCCACCTCTCCTAACGGCTTTTCCAAGCAGTTATCTCCAATGCCATACATAGAGGTATCCGAATAATTCACAGGAAGATTCAAGGTTTTCTTAGTGAATCAGTTATCAAAGTCCTTTGAGATCCAGTATCGACTAAAGCTCTAGCCATACAAGAATTACCGTATAGATCATTCACCCTTATTAAAGCTGTTGACAGCAAGATCTGAATAGAAGAACTAGAATGTTTAATTGAATGTGTCTGAATCACCGAATTAAGACGAGCCGAAGAATTTACATTAGATTTCACTGATGAATCAACTCTGTTGGCATTACTAGTCTCTACTTCATGTATAGCCCCAGGCAGTGAATTAGAGTCATGTGATTCAGAATTAAATGCGTGAAGCAAGGTATGATGCCTCAGTTTACATACTCTGCAAACTGCAGTCAACTTACACGCAAATACCAAGTGGTTTGATCTAAGGCAATTGTAACATAACCCGTTATCCTTTACAAACCTACATCTCTCTTGCAGTAACTTATTTCGAAACAACTGACATTTTGATAACAAATGTGAATTTTTGCATAACATGCAGGGAGTGCAAGCTGCATTTGAATTTGGACGGGTAACAGATGTAGCATGAGAATAATCTTTCTTATTCGGTTTAGGAGAGGTCCCTGAGGTGTCCCTTAATCTTAGATTTGCAAGGCTCCGTGCATATTTTTCTAAGAATGCTATCAACTCATCATAAGAGGGATAAACCTGCACATCAATGTGCAACTTCCAGTCCTTTTTTAGTGAATTATCTAGTTTGACTGTATAATATATACTAGTATTAAATCCACAAGAGTATTTCTTTCCAAACCCAATGTACTAAGATTTTGAACACCCTCATTGCAGATATCCAAAAATTCATAAAGAGCCTTATCCGAGTCACCTTTAATGAATTTAAGATTTGAAAAGTGCTGAATTTGCCTAAAAGCCAATTCCCTTTTATTATCATACCTATGTATTAAGGTTTGCCAAGCTATGGAATAATTTTCATCTGAGATGCTGAATGCCCTAACCAATCTCGCAGCGTCTCCCCTAAGGGCAGAAACAAGATATTGCAGTTTCTGAAAATTTGCAAGTGCTCTATTTTGATCTATAACTTTTATGAATATTTCTTTAAATCCAAACCATTCCGAAAAAATTACCACTAAAAATTGGCAACTAAAATTTAGGGAGTTTTATAGAAAATTCTTCAAAAGTCGATTTATCCTGTTTAATACCATCTAATAATCTATTAATGCTGACCAGCATACCATCAATTTCTTTTACTACATTATAAGTTATTTTAAATTTATCCGCAATATCCAAGCTTTTATATTTTGCTAATTTTAAAACCTGACTATCGGGATTCAACTTTAAAGTATTTAAATTTTCTTTTGTCTGATTCAATACTTGCAAATCACCGGTCAACAATTGAGACTCTACATCTTATTTTTAAAAATCTATCTTAATCAAATACTGTTGAAAAATAGCTATTTCGGCCTCCATATTAAAATACACTATCACAAAAATAAACAGACGGAAATTGGATGGATCCTACCTTAGGACTTAAAATGAATAAATTGTGCAGATGGCGGTTGGGTTGACTGAGAAGGGATGGGCTGACTTGGCCTTTGAAGGAATAATCGGGAACCGAATTCAAAATGGGCGCTGGCTTACTTTAGGTGAACCTTTTGATTCTTATGTAGATTTAAAGATTTATTTTTTGAATGTAGCTTCCTCGCAGAGCCGTAGATTGTTTGACTTGAATAATTCCTGTCGAGTTGTAGAGTTCCTCACACAGGGCACCAAAATGTAGTTCGCGTTTTCTACCGAGCTCAAACCCTATGCGCTACGGTACAGCGATGAGTAAACTTGACTTTGTTCTGCAGACTTGAATAAAGGGAAACTCCACGCAAATGATCAGGAACCTCTGAATTTAATTCTCTTTGACTAAGCTACATGAATTTTATGGCTTGATTTAAACTAGACTGACTGACAACTAAGCAAAACAAAATATATATACAACACAGTGTTGCCGAATCAATATATATATATATATATATATATATATATATATATATATATATATATATATATATATATATAATAATAAATAGTTATTTAATTTTATAGTCCAGTTTTGTATTAAGATTATCTTCACTATTATGATTATTTAAATTCAAATTATAAAATTTGTAAAATGTTATTAATTTGTAGATAGAGAGAGAAAAAAAAAATCCTTTACTTCTACTACATCCTCAAGTTAATTATATATTTATAATTAATAACAATAAAAATTAACAAAGTAACGTCTATTACATCGGCTTTTACACGTCATTCAGACATACTCTAATCCTATATATAGAATAATCGAAGAGAGAATATATATAATAGTTAGAAAAAAGAGAGAAAGACAGAACCATGCACTTTTAATCAAACTAATAATAAGGAAAAAAAAAAAAAAAGAGTTTTATAAAGAAGGTAGATAAGATTGTTAGTATATATATCCAATAATAAAAATAAAAATAATATCCATAATATCCAAACTTATAACAAATGTTAATTCATATTATAGATATATTACTAAATACAACTATTTATAATCATATTATAAAATAAAAAAAACCTTTAAAAATCTTTAAAAAAAAAGGATAAAATATAAAATCATAAAAAATATATATATATATATACTAACAATCTTATCTACCTTCTTTATAAAACTCTTTTTTTTTTTTTTTTCCTTATTATTAGTTTGATTAAAAGTGCATGGTTCTGTCTTTCTCTCTTTTTTCTAACTATTATATATATTCTCTCTTCGATTATTCTATATATAGGATTAGAGTATGTCTGAATGACGTGTAAAAGCCGATGTAATAGACGTTACTTTGTTAATTTTTATTGTTATTAATTATAAATATATAATTAACTTGAGGATGTAGTAGAAGTAAAGGATTTTTTTTTCTCTCTCTATCTACAAATTAATAACATTTTACAAATTTTATAATTTGAATTTAAATAATCATAATAGTGAAGATAATCTTAATACAAAACTGGACTATAAAATTAAATAACTA